>RQWH01000010.1:1200000-1711098 GCA_003934905.1 Neonectria sp. DH2 | reverse complement strand
AGCTATAGAATCTTATTATTAATAATACTAAAATAGGTATTATTAATTAGAAGGTAGTAGTAAGCTATAGAATTATAATATTACTAATACTAAGATAAGTATTATTTATTAGAAAGTAATAGAAAGCTATAGAATTTTATTATTGACTATAAGAAGTCTTAAATCTATCTTAAGGTATTTACTTTCTATCTTTTTAATTCAACCTTAAATAAGCTATTATCTATTAAGCTATTTATTAAGCTATCTTTTAAGCTATCTAAGCTATCCATTTAGCTATTTCTTTTATAATAGACTATAATAGTGATTATAATCCTACACCTTCTGTTTCAGATGTTGAAACCAACCCCTTTTCAGAGTCTATTTCATCTGAATTAGAAAATGCTATTAATTTAGATAATTCTAATTTAGCTGAAAATGAATTAGATTCTGAAATAGCCTCTTCTTCTGCTTCAATTAGCCAAAATATAGATATAAATTCTAGAATTTATATCTTTAAAAATAGCTTATTTAAGCAGACTATATTATCTAATAAAGAGGGTAATAATAGGGAAATGCAAATTGAATGTATAATGTAAGTCTTTTTATTCTATATTTATTTTTTATATACTAATTAGTATTTTTAGGTGTAATTATAAGAAGATTGAAAAGATTAAGGGATTTCAATCTTCTAATTATGTAAGGCATTATCAATTTAAGCATTCTGAAATTGCTTATAATAAAAAGACTGAATTAACTAAGAAAAGAAGTAAGTTATTAAATTAAGCCTATTATTAATTTAAAGACTAATTATTCAATAGAAGTTGATTTAAATAAGAATAAAAGCTTTTTGATTTATCTATAAATAAAAAAGCTCAGCTTAATACGTCTTTTAATGAAGAAGAAGCCTTAAAAAGATTCTTTATTTTCTTATAGAAAATAACCTATCTTTTAATATCTTAAATTCCTATACTCTTTAAGACCTTTTAACCTATTATAATAAGTAACTATTTTCCTATTTTAGCCTTATAAGCTTATAATATACTAACTTTAATAGGGCTAGTCCTTCTATTAATAGGTAGAAAATTAAGAGTATTTTAAAGGATACCTTTAATAATAGCTTATTACAATTTAATAAGCAATTAGAAGAAAATATCTTAGACTTAGGGTCTTTTTCCCTAACGTTTAATATATGGACTTTAAATACCCAAACAGCCTTTTTAGGCATTCTTATTATCTTTATAGATAAGAATTTTAATCTTATCTATAAGCTAATAGGTAAATAAAGATCTTATTATACTAATAGTTTCCTATTTAAAGGTTAACTAATTAGCTGAATTTAACTAACTTTTAAATAGACTTTAATCAGCTTAATGAAAGTCATACTAGCCTTTATATCTATAAGGAATTTATTAATGCTTTAATTCCTTATCCTTCAATTACAATAGATACTACATTTAGGTATATTCTTTTAAGATTCTAGCTATTTAAGATATAAGCTAATAAATAACCTTATTATTAGTATTATAAGAGATAATGCAGCAAATAATAATACCTTTATTTCTGCTTTTAAAGATGACTATATGTTATCTTTAAATAAAAGATTTAAATATGATATTCATTGTATAGTACATATAATTAATATTATAGCATAAGATATCCTTAAGGAATTTATTTTAGCTAAGGAATTAGAGGTATTATTATCTAATTTAGATAATAATATCTTAAATTCCTCTAATAATGAGTTTACTAGTAAGTTATCTTATAACCTTAATTTAAAGCTTAAGCTAATTAATTATCTTTAGCTCTTATTACTTGAATTCGAAGAATAGCTGTTTTAACTAAATATACAACTGAAGTTAAACAGCTATTAAAAGAAGGAATAGCTAAATTCCAAAGGGAAAATAAGCTTCTTACTAAGAAGAAAAAGATCCCTTTAGGTAAGCTTATTCTTATTTTATTTAACGCTAATAAGCTAATTTAATTAGATAATTCTACTAGATAGAATTCAATATTTAATATGCTTAAATCTAGTATTAAATTAAAAGATCCCTTATCTTATATTTATAAGAATACAACTAATAAGGAATTTAAAGAGGTTAGTTATTTCCTATTTTAATAAGCTTAAAATACTAATAGCTAAATATAGGTCTTTCTATCTGATTATAAGTAGGCCTTTCTAGTTGAAATTAAAAGACTATTTAAAGTCTTTATAAAACCTTCAACTAGATTATAGGGTCAATTTTATACTATTATGCCTAAAGGCTTATTATTTATATATTAAATTTATAATAAGCTAGAAGGTTTAAATAAGGCTTTCATTAGCTATAGTAGTAAAAAGACTCAATTAGTAAGCTTTCCCTTTTATATTTTTATTAGTATATAATTAATTAACCTTTTAATTAGGCTTAAGCTATTTCAAGCTCTCTCAAGCTATAGAAGCTGGCTTAAATAAGCTTGAGAAATATTTCCCTCAACAGCTTACTAATAGAAATATAACTAACTATAAGCCCTATCTTTATAGTATTATTTTAGACCCTAGGTTTAAATTAATGCACTTTAAAGATAATTACTTATTAGCCTTTTATCCTTCTATTAGTCAGGATATAATTAGCCTATTTAAGGCTAATTATCAAAAGTAAGTAATTTAACCTATTTCTATTTATATTATCTATCTACTAATTACTTAATAGAATTAAGCTAGAAAGAGGAGACTTTAATCAGCTAATAGGGCCTAATCTCTCTTTTGATGAATTAGGTTAAGACCCTATTTTAGAAGATAAATTATCTTCTAATGAAGGGTCTGAAAATGAATTTTATATAAGTGATATTCCTAAAGAAGAGGAATATCTTACTTATATAAATAAAGCATTTTCTCTAAAAAGATTAGTCTAATTTATTTTATTAGCTATTTAACCTATTAACTAACCTTATTTAAATAGACTAATATACTAGAATATTAGAGAAATAACTCAATTTGATTTCCTAATTTAGCTATATTAGCTAGATACTATTTAGCTATTCTAGCTACTTCTGCTGCTATTGAAAGCACTTTCTCAATTAGTAATAATATTATTACTAAATCGAGAAATAGGCTATTACCTAATACAGTTAGGCAGCTTATTTTACTAAAAAGCTAGAATAAGAGCTTTAATGATTTAAAGAAGGAAGAAGAAGAAGAAAATAAGGAAGAAATAGAAAGAGAAGATTAGTTAGATTAGGCTTTTAAATTATATTTTTATATCTTACTAAATTAAGTCTTTTTGAATTTTCTATATAGCTTTTACTAATAATTAGATTAAGATCTTATTTTATTCAAGTTATCTATTTTTATAAGTAAATAAATAAAGAATAAAGTTTTAATTATATACTATTATAATTACTAAATTAATTACTAATTACTAAAATTTTAGTTAGTAATTTTACTAACTAATTACTAAAGTAAATTAGTTAGTAATTAGTAATTATTAACTAACTAAAATCACAACCCTAGGTATATATAATAGGCCTATTTTCTTATTCTTTTTATAATAGCTATTTTAATAAATTTAAAAACTAGCTTTTAGTATTTAAAGTAAAGGTTTCTTATTAAGAATCCTATAATTTACCTTTTATAGTATTCTTAGGGCTTATATTATTAATTATAATATATTACTTAAGATTCTATTATTCTCTATTAATATTTTAAGGCTTTAATATATACTTACTAAAAAGTTATAATACATTTTTATACTCTTTATACATTTAACTTTATTTAAATATAATAGTCCTTAGTAGTATATACCTAAAGAAGGGGCTAAAGATTAAATAGTATAAAAGAAAATAGAAAAAACAATAGTATAATAGACTTAATACTTAAGCTTAAGGTAATAATAACTTAAGATAATAAAAGTTTCTACTATAAAGTTAAGGTATAAGTTTTACTATTCTAATTAGTTAGAAAAGCTAGATCTTAAAAAGCTAAATCTTAGAAAAGCTAGATCTTAGAAAGTTAGATCTTAGAAAAGCTAGACCTTAGAAAAGCTAGATCTTAGAAAAGGCTAAAACCCCTTAAGATAAAAGCTTAGCTAACCTTTATACTTTCTAAGCCCTTTATATTCTATCCAACTTTCTATATAATATAATATTTATATAACTAATTATATAAGATAATCTTTTGAATTATACTATAGCTTAATAAGCTCTTACTAAGCTATATATATAGGCTCTTATATAACCTATATATTAAATTAAAAGAATATTTAAGCTTTATTTCTATACTATAAATTATAGCTTAAAAGTCTAGCCTAAAGTATATAAAATAGCCTATAATTAATTACTTTAGACCTAAAGAGTTAATCTAATTAATAGTCTTTAGCTATAATATCCTACTATAAGAGAAAATAAAGCTTAATATAGTAACTACTTAATAGATTATAATAGAATAGTTCTTTCTAGAGAGGTTAGCTCTAAAGCTAGAAAGGAATAATAATATTACTATTATAGAAAAGAAGTTCCTTAAGAAACTATATAACCCTATCTATACCCTATAGATTATATAATTAATAGATAATATTATTCTAATCAATCTATAGCTAAAGAAGTAATACATTAGAAACTAAGAGAATCCTACTATAGTTATCTCTAATATTAGTTATAAAGTATAAAGGGATTTAATAGAGAAAGTTCTAGGAAGCTAGAAAAGGCAAAAGTCAATAATTAGGTTTAAAATCCAAAGATCTATCTCTCTATTAAGCTTAAGTAAAGGAAATATATGATTTAGTGCAATCATAGATAAGTAGAAACAGTAGTTCAAATAGTAGTTTTAATAGTACTTCTCTAAGTATATACTACTAAGGACTATTATATCTAAATAAAATACTTAATATTATTCTTTTTTAAATTATAGATATTTATTCTTTCTAGTTTAAAAAGAACTTTCTTACTTAATAAAGCTTTCTTAATACTTTTTAAATAATAACTAAGTATTTCTATCTAATTACTTTTATAACTAGGGATATTACTATTAAAACTACTATTTAGACTATTATTTCTACTTATCTATAATTATACTAAATAGTTATATATTTCCTTTGCTTAAGCTTAATAGAGGGATAAATCTTTAGATTTTAAACCTAATTATTAACTTTTACTCTCTTTATAGAACTTCTTTTACTAAATCCCTTTATACTTTATAGCTAATTAATAGGATTCTCTTACTTTCTAATATAGTTATTACTCCTTTAATTATAGGTTAATTAATATAGTATTACTTATTAGCTATATAACCTATAAGATATAGTTATTATACTTTAGACTATTAATAAATCTCTTTTTGTATTAATAGTATTATTATTCCTTTCTAGCTTTAAAGTTAGCCCCTTTAGAAAGATCTATTCTATTATAATCTATTAGATTATTACTCTATTAGGCTAAATTCTATCTTATAATAGAATATAATAACTAAAGACTATTAATTAAACTAATTCTTTAGCCTTAGGATATTAATTAGTTTTAATCTTTTTATATTTTATAGATTAGACTTTTAAACTATAATTTATAGCTTAGAAATAAGGCTTAAATCTACTTTAAATAGACTATATAGATTATATAAAGCCTATAGATATAGCTTAATAAGAGCTTATTAGGCTATAGTATAATTTAGAAGATAGTTATCTTATATAATTAGTTATATAATTATTATATTATATAAAAGATTAAATAGAATATAAAGAAATAACTTAAAAAGTATGAAGTCTTATAAACTAAGCTTTTATCCTAAGAGGTTTTAGTCTTTTCTAAGATCTAGCTTTTCTAAGATCTAGTTTTCTAAGATCTAGCTTTTTTAAGATCTAGCTTTTCTAAGATCTAGCTTTTCTAGCTGATTAGAGTAGTAAAACTTATACTTTAACTTTATAGTAGAAACTTTTATCTCTTTAAGTTATTATTATCTTAAGCTTAAGTATTAAGCCTATTATACTATTAGTTTTTCTATTTCTTTTATACTATTTAACCTTTAGCCTTTTCTCTAGGTATATACTACTAAGGACTATTATATCTAAATACCTTATAGATTATATAGTTAATAAGTAATATTATACTAATTAATCTATAACTAAAGGAATAATACATTAGAAAGTAAAAGAATCCTAAAACTATAAAGAGATTTAGTAGAAAGAGTTAAAAGCCTAATAGTTATTTCTAGTATTAGTGAATAGAGAGAGTAAAAGTTAATAATTAGGTTTAAAATTCAAAGATCTATCCTCTTATTAAGCTTAAGTAAAAGAAACATATAACTATTTAGTATAATTATAGATAAGTAGAAATAATAGTTTAAATAGTAGTTTTAATAGTATTATATAATCTATATAATCTATTTTAAGTAGATTTAAGTCTTATTTCTAAGTTATAAATTATAGCTTAAAAGTCTAATCTATAAAATATAAAAATGTAAAAACTAATTAATACCTTAAGGCTAAGGAATTAGTCTAATTAATAGTCTTTAGTTATTATATTTTACTATAAGATAGAATTTAGCTTAATAAAGTAATAGTTTAGTAAACTATAATAGAATAAGCCTTTCTAGAAGAGCTAGCTTTAAAGCTAAAAGGAATAATAATACTATTAATATAAAGAAAAGGTTTATTAATAATCTAAAGTACTATAGTTATATCTTATGAATTATATAGTTAATAAGTAATACTATACTAATTAATCTATAACTAAAGAAATAATGTATTAAAAAGTAAGAGAATCCTATTGTATAAAGGGATTTAATAGAGAGAGTTCTAAGAAGCTAAAAGGGGCAAAAGTCAATAATTAGGTTTTAAACCCAAAGATATATCCCTCTATTAAGCTTAAGCAAAGGAAATATATAACTATTTAATAGAATTATAAATAAGTAGAAATAGTAGTCTAAATAGTAGTTTTAATAGTAAAATAAAGTATATTATATAATACTATTTATAGTTATATATTAATTATTCTTTAAAAATCTTATTAAAATATAATATAAAGGTATTTCTTTTATTAAAAGATATTTTACCTTAATATTATATTTAAGATTATATACTATAATATTAACTAATAGATTCTTATTAGGGTTAATATAGTAAGAAAAAGCACTAAAACTACTTTTAGGACATTAGTCCCTATAGCCTTCTATAAGTGCAGCATCTAAGGGTTCAGCAATGGGAAATAGCATGAAAACTGATCACTGGGGAGGAACAAATTACGTGCGGAAGAGACCCACCTAGAGACAGGGTTAGGGTTAGGCCCAGATCGGATGCGTATGTTGACGGTTGGAAGCAGGGCAGAATACCTTATCAAGACAGTTCCAACTAGTGCAGTCAGTAGGTAGCCTGGCTTCGGGCGGAGCGATGTCTCCCTTGGCTTCCAATCCTAGAGAAGAGTAGCATTTGTTATCAACTACACCGCCAGCCGTTGCAAGCACTAATCCAATGGTAATCCCAATAAACGACAGTCCCCCAATTCCAGGACCACAACCTCTTCCGACCTGAAACACGATAGGAAAGGCAGCAAAGCACAAGTCAAGAACACCGTAGGTAATTGCGATATAGAGAGAGGTTAGAAAAATGATGCGTTCCTTGAAAAGAAGCATCCAAGGGTGGGATAATGCAATCTTGAATTGACTGGTGATTATAGGTGGAGGCTGACCAACATCCAATCTCGAAATATAAGTTTTGCCAGTTCTTTTTGAGACAGCCTGTGCCCTCCGTTGTAGAAGAATAGGGACGTAGGTTTCCGGGACAGTTATCGTAATAATAATCCGTAGAGACCCGGTAAAAATTGCCAGGGGACCGTAAAGCCAATGCCACCCAACCCCACAACGAATAACAATGCAAGCCCGATCTCAGCAAATGTATTTAACATTCGCTTCGGTCATTCAAGTGTTGCGACCCGACAGCTCGACCCTGTTGATTATGCCTTTCTTTCAGAATTCAGTCATATCCCATTGCCTCCGCGCGAAGTGATTCCCCATTGTCTTCGAGGTCAGGGTAGCTAGCTTTGCGTCACTGGCGCTTCAATGACGTAGATATATCAACGCTTTCGGTTCGATTACGCTTTGACGGCGCCTCATAAGTGTTTTTGACTGAGAGATTGCATGGGATTGGATCAATGTCGGACGGCGTCAGATCAACCTTGCGCTGACACTTGTGTGGTGTGGGTGACGATGGAGTGGATAGACCACTCTGTGTAGACCGTGACAATAGCGAAGGTTGAAGACTGGTATCGGAGTCATTGGCTCTTTGACTTTCGGAAGTCATCGTCACCAGAACTCGACATTCTATTTCATTCACGACGCTCTGGATCTTGTCGGCAAAAGTACTATTGGGCGGAAGGATGAGGAGGGTCTGCTCCAGCGTTGCATGGCATAAGTTGAGCTGGCTCAGAATTCTTGCAGTCTGCTCGTGCCGTGGAAATTGAGCAAAGGCCGCGCGGGCTTCGGTCTTCAGTGATGGTCGGTAGTAATGGGCCGATGAGTTCATAGCTGGACGATTGATCGATACAGATACCAAGTCAACAAGCAAGGTCAGATTGCGTGAAATGAAACAACTAGTGACCTGGGGAACGTGATCAAGGGAAGAGAAAGCAAGGCCATTTGACTTGGGAGAGCGTTTCCCCCTAAACTAGCAGCCAGCCTTCTTCATGGCTGGAGTTGCTGAATACAAAGGGTGATAACAAAGAAGATATACACACACATACTGTTAACTGCTGTATGTTATCTACTGCGTTGTCTTGATCTATCAGATGATATTGACTAAGGCTAAAATTACTATAAATACACACATATACTATCTGTTCTGGAGCAAGGGTTCCTGGATTTCTCTAGACCTTTTTCTATCTTCAATGGCTGGGATTGCGGTCGATTGCAGTTCTAACCATATTTCATTTAAGCCAAGTCTCATCTATTAGGAACCTCAGATTCAGATTTCCCTGTGGCTACTGGCCTGGCAGTGCTATTCTCACCACTAATTTGGTGGCGGGGCCCGACTATGTTCGTGTTGGGTGGCTGATATAACACGTCAACGGCTGGCAATTTCACAGGTTGAGCCAGCTACTAGGAGCAGCGATGTGATAACTCACATCTTCCACCACAGGACCCATACAAGTACCTCAACAAAGGAGGCGGGGCTCAATACTGTTCTTTAACCTATTCTTCTCCTTATGACTCTTCCAGGTGTGACCCTTTGCTAAAAGCTTGATCATAATTGTCGAGGCGGGGATTTCATTGATATCTGAGTGGACGCTATCGGTGAAGTTCATTTCTGGTCATGAAATAACAAGTTCCTAACCGAGGGATTACTTACTAGAATTGGCACTGCGAAGTCTTTTGCCCAAACTCTGCCGTGAAGCGATATGTTGGAAGCAGTAATCACGGTGTCGCTATGTGCGTGTTAGAGTGCTGTAGCTACGTCCGGGTCTCTTGCAAGTCCTGCTTGACTGCCTGCTGTGATGGAGCAGCGTTGTCATTTTATTGACCAGACCGCTCAGCTGATCTTTCGTTTTTCTTGGGTGGTATGATTGTTAGCAAGCCTAGGTGTGTAAGCTGCTGAATGAGTTGCCTTCTAGGAAGATAAAGATGCATTAGTCATATATAATGCCCAGTGTGCCCGGGAAGGAAGCCTCTGTTGTCCAAGTTCGTAGGGAAGATCCTGTGTCTGGGAGCTGATTGACTGCCGTGGTGCAATGGCGTTGCGAGTGGTGGAGTATGGGAACCTGTTGATTGAGTCGAGCTGTTTCCAGGCTTATCTGACGTGGAAGTATCAGATGCTCTATGTAGGAACTCCCATTGTCGCCTGTGTCCTTGGCCCGCTTTGCTCCTTTTCGGGTTTCTCTCCCGGAAAAGAGCTGTTGGTGGTCTGGAGTCGGTTGCAGCCAGTCTTTGAGCTGCTACCAGCCATCAGGTCCTTGGAGCCTTTACGAGGATTCTATGAGTCGATTGTTTCTACCTTGTGACAGGTCAGTGTTATCGTCGATGACAATCGAGCTGTTGTTCTCACGTTCTCTATCTCATAAATGCAGCCTTGGGTCAAGGATTACCCCTGACTTAAGCGTGTGTGTTGGGGCAGAGTATTAAGATATTTAATCCCTCCTCACTCTTTAATGCTGTCGTCCTGAGGCTTGGGATTAGTAGCTACTGATCCAGCGTACTGTACAAGATTCCCTTCTCTGCCTTCTCTCGCATCGATACTCTCATAAGTGCCCTCGGCATAGATGGGTGCCTGCTCGAGGACCTTTGCAAAGAAATTCCGCGCAACATCGTTCGGCTCTTCCCACTGAAATACGACCCCCTCCAATATCTCATCGCCTGGCTCTTTGTCAGGCGCAAGGACGGGGAGGAGCTGCTGTCGCTTCCGTTGACGCGGCAAGCTCCACCACGAGTCCATCACAGCGTTGAACAACTCGGTGCCGTATCCCTGTCGCCAATACGCAGGCTTGATAAAAAACTCGCCTTCTGGCCACCCAGACGTCGACGTGACCATGTGCAGGCAATCGGGCATGCCGCCCTCGCCGATAAGCTCATTCGTCTCTTGGAGAAAGGCGCCAAAGTACCAATGGCTGTCTGTATCTTTTGTCAGGCCATTGATAACTCGCTTCGTCTCCTCCTTGTCCTTGTCTGGCCGTCCGCGGATCTTTGATCGTAGTTGTAGCTCCGGTATGCGGCGTAGCTCGTGGAAGGCATCTAAGTCGGCCTCCGTGAGCGGACGAACCACAAGACGCTGTGTCTTGATCTGTGGTCGCTCTGACAGGCTGGGAAGTGGGGTTTTGGGCAGAGTAACGGAATAGCTGAACCACGGCGTTACGCCCTGGTTCTGGAATTCGTCGACGTTCAGGTAGATTTGGAGAGGGGGGAGAGCCTCCTTCAATGATGACATTTCGTCCATGCGGAATACACCTTCTTGGCAGGGATATAGTCGACCGCTGGAGTGAGGAGAAGCTGGTTGGTTTCCGCACTTTCACAAGGCTTCCTTCAAGTCCAAGGCGAGTAAATGAGGTGGCATCGGCTGAATGCGAAAATAAAAAGAAGTGCGGTGAAGTGTCCGTACGCTCAGACATATTGAAACGAGGGGCTGAGAGTGGCGCGTTATTCCTCGGCAGGCAAGCTGAATTAGGACGGACATTGCGGCGATCCCTACCCTAAACACAAGTGCCCGGCACGATCTCAACCAACGACACAAGCTAAGGCGTCAAGGTTACACGCACTAATGCAAGCACAAAAGTTAAAAACAAATATCTAATCTAGGAAGAGAGAGATCCATCGCATGACTCCAGGCTTCTGAGAATATGGCAGTGTGATTGCAGGTCTTTGCGGTTTTTGATGCTGCGGAGGTAACAATTTTCCCAGCGTTGACAGATGCCTTAGCGGTGAGACATATGCCGTCATCCCTAATCACTATTAATTGAGTAGTGGGTTCTAAGGTTGCTATTGACAGCACGGCCTCTGATTCAGGTATGGATTGCGCAAACGATGATGACAGCATTTCACCCAGGTTACGTAGACTCCCGTGGCAAGTAACTGAATGATCAAAATCGGCCCTCATGACTGTAATGTTTACTTCCTATTGACCTTAAAACCTGTAGCTAATCCCAATCCTTAAGATGCCATTTAAATAGTTCAGTTCTCCAGCCACTCAGCCGCTGTGTATGCGAGGTTGACAATGGCGTGACCAGGGATAGGTCTCACATATTCCCACTCACCAACGCAAGCTGGAGTGCGAGACTCCATCTGCAAGCCGCCCAGCCATTTAAAGAGCACAGTAAGGCTGCCGAAATCCGTGTGGGAAGGAAGTCCGATTGACTCCTCGCTGTTACTTCTTTGCACAGCCTTCTTAGTTAGGCGAACATAGCTGCCAGCAGGTTCCTCCCTGATCAGGTGGGACTATGGGACCATGTTCTCCACAGGAAGTTCAGTGAAAGACATAGTGGCAGAACGGTCGAAGAGGAATTCAATGCGGCTGCGCACAATTGGAATTCGGATGCAATCTTGGGAAAGGCTCCGAGTCTTGGCGCTAAGGCAGCTGTGCAGGGCATACTCACCGACACGGGTCTGGCCGTGTGTGTGAGTGGTATCAAGTCAATTGATGGGTGCAGTCCCTAGTAGAAACACATGGCGCTTATTCAGGTACCGATGCACTGTCCCCCGAGAAACTGTCAACCATCACGAGCTCTGGGTATAGGTTAGTTGTAGCGAGCTGTAAGCGAAAATTACCCTGTCCAGATCCAGATCCGCATAAACGAGACCTTCAGTAGTCGGGTCGAGTAGTATCGAGAGGATTCTCCCGTCCGGGCCAATGACCGCAGAATATCCACCACCCGGGTAAGACACGAGGAAGGCGTTCTCAGTACTAAACTTTTCAATACCTCTCTGGCTTATTAATTACTCTCTTCTCTCTGGGTTACGGTATGGTATTTAAGCAATGGCTGGTGTGGCAGGGATCTTGGGACTAATGTGCTAGCTGGTTGCTAGCAGGGATTAATTGGGCATAAGGTGCACAGTCTAAAGGAATATTGAGGGGAGGTGCGAGGATTTTTCTTCATCATCTTCTTTTCATCAAGGAAGAAGAGCAGGTTCTCATAGCAGAGACAAAAAGAGAAGAGAGCTCATTGAGCTCAAAGCTCTAGTCTAGGCCGTTGTTTTTTTAAGAAAGAATTCTATAACTACTTTCTAATTATTACTCAATTTAGAGTTTAACCTCTATCTTCTACTATGCCAATTGTCAAGCCAGCTACAGGCTACTTCGATGCCTTGCTAACATTCTTTCCTACTTTCGACTTTACAATCTACCTCATGAGATG
The DNA here is from genome assembly GCA_003934905.1 of Neonectria sp. DH2. Classification (NCBI taxonomy): domain Eukaryota; kingdom Fungi; phylum Ascomycota; class Sordariomycetes; order Hypocreales; family Nectriaceae; genus Neonectria; species Neonectria sp. DH2. The sequence continues at coordinate 1,698,321 of RQWH01000010.1, read as the reverse complement.
CTTTCCTATTAGGAGGTACTAATCACTAGATTGCCTAGCCACATACGCGCTGTCTGGTGCAGCTTAGGGCTGACCAACTGAGACGCCTGCGCAACGCATTCCGGTGTACCTTTTTTAGGGACTGTCATTGATTTGGGGTATTGGTTCTTGTCCCTTTCCGCCGCCAAACTGGCAATGCTCCCATCACGCTAGAGTTCCCACTCGCCTTCCAATTCCAGTAGAAGCCACGTTGATCAAGCTATTGCCAGAAGCATTACCAAAAACGGCCTTTTCAAAGTGCGTAGTTTTTAACTTCCAACGCTTCAAAACGATCTTACCATCTACGTCGATGATTGCCTGGACTATGAACAAAGAATGGTGGTCGTTCTCTGAGAATCCTAGGACAACCACAGTTTTATTCCTAGCAACGCATGCCTGAATCTGGTACATTTCCTTGAAGTCCACGATGAGAGTTTTCGATATATTTGAGTGCATCTCAGCACTTAGGGCTTGCCTCCTGCGCTGCGTTGGCAAAGTCCCTTCTCTGAACAGACGTAGACACGCATGCTTATGCTATCCATGTGGGATATCCAGTGACAAATGCCTCTGGAAACGCAACAACTTGAGCCGCCCTGCCGTTGCTCGCATCAGTAATGATGAAGCAGGTCTTGTCAGCCGAAGGCTATAGTCCATTCATGCTAGCCCGTGCAGTGAGGCTGCAACTCTCGCGGGGGTAGAATCACGAGAGGTTATCATCTTGCAAGAGAAAAATCACGGTACTCACTAAACTGCGGAGGTGTAGAAGTCAGAAGAACTAACTGTGGGTTCCACCGGGTTCGCAGGGCCTGCGAAGACAGATGATGCTACTTTTTTATCGCCAATATGGAAGACAGCTCTGGTAATCATATTTCCATTCGTCGCGACCTTTACCGAAACCCATTGTGGTTATCTATGACGAGGTGATATCACAGTCATTCGCTGAACTTTGGGTTGCCTATTGCTCAGTCGGCTTGATGCTAGGCCAATGCCTGAGACTCATTAAATCTGGATGCATCTATCAGTTTAGATTCATGAACTTGCTCGGAGTGTCTTAAAGCGCATTGAAGCCAATGTCTACATAAAATTTGTAGATTCTCCAAACCCATCAACCTTGTTCCCTCCCTGCATCCTAAATACTCAGCTTCCAAGTCCGAAGACTTCAGAACGCGCATCCGACAGTAAGATGCAGTTTCCACTTTATAAAATCTCCCACCAGGGCCATACGATTCCATCGTGTTACTTCCAATTTTAATGTGATCTTTAAAAGACAGCCCAGCCAGCTCAAAGTCTGCGAGGTCCAGAACATACATCAAGTGGTCCGTTTCTAGGCTCGTATATTCGTCACCCTGCTCTCAACACGGGTTCAAACCCGGACAATCGATTCTGGGTATCAAGTAGGTTTTGCGTGAGGTGAGCTGTGAAAGAGACTACCCGTTTTTGTTGCGTTCCGTTACCAAGTAACCGTCCTAAGTCCGAAAGTACGAATGGAGGGTTGATAAGTGCCGAGTTCCTGTTCAAACAAGGACGGCTGGCTCTGCACTTCTCGGATGAAGCATAGGTTGTCCGGGACCTTTGAGATCCAAACCCATCCTAGAAGCATTCCATCTGTTGTTGGCTATTGCTAGAATGGATAAAGATACCCTAGTTTTTCATCCCAAAAGATTCTGTAGGCGTAGAATGGTAGTTGTGGGAGGGTTGGGGGTTGAAAATAATTTGTTTCTCTAGGTTGGTTTGCAGCATAGTAGCTACTCTAGCCTCCAGATTCCCGTATCTCTTTATAACATTAATGTTCATGGTCTGGGTCATTTAGGGAAGTGCATCAATCACTGGATCAGTCTTCGACTGGCTTAACGGCGGGATTCGTCGTTCCATATCCTTCTCCGGCAACCTTCTGTACAAACCGAAATCTCTTTCCCAAGGTTCCTGAGTCAGGTCCTTGAAAGATTAGTCTCACTCCAGTGAGAATATAATGAGATTGACCTTGTCATGATATGTCATAGATGGTAAGTCCTAGACCAGGATATTCTTCCACTGACACACTCGAATGATGAACTTTAAGGGAAGAGTATTACAGCATATAATATAAATTCCCGTCCTTGAGTTTCACCCATAATTGAGAGCTCCACGCAACTCGCGATGGCTCTTAAGCTAAGTAGGGATCTCCTTGTTTGCCGCATTTCTCATAGACTGGGTATTCATCTTTTAGACCTTCTGGAGGGGTTGGATCTGCTGGTGCTCATCTCCTTCCTTAAAAGCTTCAAGCAGCTTCATCTTAATCTTGCCCCATGTACCGCAATTGCAAGCCTTCAATACCTTCATCCTGAACTCTTCATGTACAAAGTATAGCAGCGGCTCCACCTTCTTTGTATCCGAATGAACGCGGCCCCTGATGTGGTTCTCATACATCCTCAGGTAACCTTTGATGTTCGTCCCTCTAAAGATGCAGTTGAATAGGTGCATCGGAAAGAGGGCTCCTTGCTCTATAGGATTTAAAGGGTACTGGCTGTGACCTCGCGTGCGTCTTGGATCGAATCAGTGTCTGGTGTGTCGACTTCATCGGCATAGAACCAGATGCTTTCTTTCTCCCCCTTATTTCTCCTTTTTGCCTTGGTGGTTGCGTCTGAGTAGTGTGTCTCGTCAATGAAATCCTTGTTTTTCGGTGACCATTTCTCTGCCTCGGATACAGTCTTCTCGATCAACCATAACAAAATTAATTCTCGACTGCTCTTGTACATCTCTTACGTAGATTAAAAAGTAGTCTGAAAATATAAACAAAAAGATAAAAATGTAGAACAAATGCAAAACGGGTAAACTGCTTTAGGCAGATAGTTGTTGTAATTGTAAAAGTCTCCCGAAAAATCTCTTGGAATACTTGAATGGGGTTTCAATTGATGCTCTTGCTCCTCAATTTGCTCTTTTCTGCATTCGCTGTTGTCTCTCTCGTTAGGTTAGTCACTATAATGATAATGTCATTGGTTATTGTTCTTTATCTCTCCCTTCTCTCTGATGACCTTCTTATCTTATTAAGACTTCCTGTCTTACCCCCCCCTGGCTCTTAGCTTTAGATACCACAAAGGGTCATTAAAGCTAGAATAGATCAGCATTAGTCCCTTGTAGGAAGTCACATTATAATCATTGTAGCTATACTTCTAGGTGGACCTATGGTCTTATAGCTACTAAGTACGCCTGAAGAACTTCTTGGTGGTGTAGGACTGGGCTGTGGATGGATGCGAAGGTGAGCCTCTGTTGTTCAGATAGCTTAACTGTACATGGTAGGATACGTACCTGTCCGATATATAGGACCAAAAGCTGCGGGAGGCTAGTGCAATATTGTCGTTTGATGTAGTTGCTGTGGCCAATGATAGGGAGGCTAATACCGTACTGTAGCCTGAGAACGTCGAAATTGCTACTGATGTTGTTTCCAGGACTAAAGAGCTAGCCGATTCTGTCGTGCTCTAGTTTAAAAAGTCGAAAAACATGGTAAGCTGTACCTGTCAGAGGCATGAAGATGATTATTCTGCTCAGGTAGATGAGATGGAGGTAGAATGAGGGGCTATCCTGATATGATCCTTATTGCTTGAAGTTGTAAGGAAGATGGAGGGAACTGCCTTGAATTATGGCACAAATGAGACTTGGACTGCCTTACTAAGAGAAGGCTCTCGATCCGTTATATCTCTTGAATCAGAAAAACTCTGCAGAGGACCAGAGGGAGTTCAGATCCCCTGGCTTTGAGGAAGATCTGCTGTTAAAGCTAATAGTGGTATGGATCGCGGTAATATTATGAGATGCCGACGATCACAGCTGAAATGATCTCAAGGTGAGATCATAACTTCTAAGTCTAAAGAGCCGCTCACAAGCTCCCTTTCCGAGCTTGCTCAGTATGCTTACTCTGACGAGGATCTCCTGGTCCTTAGCTGCTGTGTGGTGTTTTTAGAGCCCCGTTATCTGGTATAGCTAGCTAATACGCTGTACCACAGCCTTCTCATGGTTGGGTTACCTGTGTAGTCACTGGTTCCCGTGAGTCACTAGTTCCCGTGTAGTCACGCCCCTACGTAGTATACTGCCTCAAGGAATGCCCTTACTTCCTAGGTTCTGTACGGACTGGCCATTCCCTCAATTCAGTTGTACGGTAGGCTTTAATGCGCGTCTGTCCATCCAGTTGTTGACTGGCTCCATCCCATTTGTGGTAAGAGAGTCAGAAATGAGGGCTTAGGCAGAAGCGGCGGGATAAGGCCCAGCCAGGGCCCATGTGGTGATGTGTGAAGTATCCCATGTCATAAGGGTCCACCATGAACGGGAGCTCGTTGCGTTTAAGGCAGGAATGATACGAACTCCAAGAGATAATTAGCCAAAAGTCCCGCGAGGCTCCTTTGCTTAAAATCATCAAGAGTCAATGGTAGACTGCCCCGTTGAGCATCATGTGCTCACCCTGTACCATCCTCCCACCGAGTAGCATCTCAAGGAGCGACTTCTCTTATAGTCCTGATGCTGAAGTGCGTCCCGAAGTACGTCCCAGCAGTCGTCATGGCACAAGTAACCCTGGGTTCCTGTGTGTCGTTCGTCATTGGTGTGCTGCAATGCACTTAACTCCCATCATCTCCTGGTTAGTTGACTCCTTACTGATTGAGGCAGTCGACTGCGCTCAACTCGCCCAGAAACCTAAGGTAAGCTGTGTTTAATAACGGGCATTGGGCTCCATAGCACTCATAAACTTGACCAGATCGGCAGCCACCGATGCATCGTTTGCCTCGTGAATCCAGGGATCGGTTGTCGGTTTTAAGCTCCAATTGGGAAATAGATATCCACTGTGAACTACGCGCCTGTGATTTGCATAGGACCATGCTAATCTTGACAACACCAGCGAAGTTGACGCGGATAGCGTTGACGCGGAACATGAACAACCGCTCACTGAGGTGGTCAATTGCCGCCATGGTCTCTATCCTGTTCAGCTGTCTGCCTGATAGCGTGCCGTCGGGTTAACTGACGACTTCTGCCGTGGTTCACTAATCGTGACAAACTTCCATGTCCGATCGGCTCGTAGTTACAATCGGGATAAGTGTTAAGTTGAATTGGCAGATTGTTGGATAGAATAACACAGACAACTAAACCTAACGTGAAATAAAGCTTAAGTTTATCAAATAGTATAACAGTGCATCTGACAATAAGAGTCTTATTCGCTTTCGAATATATTGCTAGGATACTATACAGTGCAGTTGCAGCTGTGGATGACCTCGTAACCTGGCTTTCAGAGTCGGCTTCGTAAAGTGCCACACCTTAACTACCACCCGCAAAGGACGAAACTAAAGACAGCTGCATATAGGCGGTGGATAGAACTCATATCGCCGCCCCTAGCGGTTGGTACGTCGTATGCATCGCGCAGAAGGAAGCCCAGATCCTGTTTAAGCAATGCAGAAGAAAGGCAAATGGGCCAGTTAGTAAGATAGCGCAGCCGCAACATGTCATGGTCTGTGCTAGGTAAGCCAAGCTACCTTGATTAGATAGCCCACAGCTTTATGCAACTAGGATAAGTAAGTTAACAGGGGAGTCTAACTGAAGAGAAGAGGTACTTGGGCACACGTGATCTCCTCGACCTCGCTCGTTTAAGTGGCGGGTTCATATTCTAATAAAGGGTCCATCCAGCCTGTTGTCTTTAAATTGTCAAACTTGGCATCTTCCACCTTGAGCAATTCCTCAAGAATACATGATCCTTAGACTCGATTAAACACGTCGCAGAGCATCACCAACTGGTTATTCTTAAAGTCATGAAGCTATATCATTTCATCAGCTTTCTTATCGTGGGAATCAACAGTATTTCTGACGAACCATTCCCAAGATGCGCGGACTGTGTCCCTGATGTCATCTACAATGCACCTGGGGTGGGCTTCGGACTCTCGTTTTCATCTGGGTAAGCATGCAGTAGCCTCGAACTTGCACATTTTGCCAAAACAAGGCTAACTCGCCGCTTAGCTCTGCTGCTGTCCATCTTAACAACGGTACTGTTATGGACATCGCTCTTGTCTCTGCCTCACCAGACTATATAACGCTTATGGCCCGGCTTATGGCCTCACCTGAGCCTCCACCTCTAAGCAGATGGAGTAAATGGCGCCGTTCTATCAACAAGAAACTCGGCTGGCCAGCAACGGATGATGTTGGCATACTGGCTGATATGTTGATCTCTTTACGCAATACTACATCAGTCACCATCGCCAGTCCTCTTGACCGCGTCTCTGTATCTCACCCGCCTATTCCTGGGCTTATGGAATATGACCTCTCTGACGCCCTTGAGCACGCTGGTCTACAGCCGTGGCTGTCCTCTAAGTTGCCCCGGCCGAAAATCGGGTGGCCTCCGCTGCCAGAGGCCGGTATGTACCCAACGCACTTGACTGAGGGACATGCTGTTTTTGCAGCCCATAAGCACGGGTTGTGCAAGAGTTATAAGAACCTCTTTGACTGTTGGGATGAGGAGGAGAAGATGCCATTGGAAATGGTATTAGTTGTAGGTTTTACTATGAGAGACCTTCGTGCTGAGGTGATGAAAATAGAGGCTCCCTTTAATGGGTTCCAAAGGATTATAGAAAGCTTTGTGGACTTTTCAGCTGGATTAGATGCTATTAACAAGTTTGAGTCAGAGGAGGCATTATGGGAATATATTCGCAATCGGCTGGAGGAGCTCGTGAGAAGGCTCCCTTCCAGGCTTACCATGGTTATGCTCACAGGAGAAGACGCCACCCACCCGCGCTTTCTCGGCGCCCTCCGAGATGCCCTGGGAAATGGGCAGGAAAGGGCGTTGGTCGTGAACGGCGAAGGTGGCGTGATTAATCCTGCATTTGCAAACGCCAGAGGATCAGCGCAGTATTCGCGATGGAGACAAGAGGCGCCTGTCGGGTGCGAGGAGCCGAAGAATTGTCCCGAAGAGCGGGGGAGGCATGCCGAGGCTAAATTGGAGTTGTAATTAGTTGGTTGCATATTTTACCGAGGCACATGTGTCGATAATGGCTGGCAGTTGGGACCCTAGACCAATTGGAGGTGAGTTGTCACATACTAGACTGTCCCATGAGAGGAGATGGCATCTACAGATGCTCGAGCGGCTGCTAACACGAGACAGAAAATATTGGCAGAGAGTACCTGATCCATTTCTCTGGCTTCCTGCAGCCGCCCATCAACACGTATTCATATTGGTACTGCCATGGAGAGTATGTGGAAAACTACGACCCCTCGTTGTGCAAAAAATGTTACGCCGTTACGTGGAACGATCCCAGCCACCTATGGTCAGCGCATTATGTGGTCCTCTGCCCGGAATTCTGGGAGTTGGAAGAGACCATGTCTTTCGAGAAGGTAGTTAAAAAGGTCAACGGCGACATCAACTGGCAGATGAAGATGGAAAACTGGAAGCCCATTCGCGCTCGCACCGTCCTGCACGAGACGTATCACTGGACGCCCACGGTATCGCAGCCGCAGTGCATTGACGTGCAATATCGCCCTGACAGGGTCGTGGAGCTGGCCAAGAGCGGCACCGAGAATGCCAAGATGAATGCCGAGAAGATTGCTTGATATGAACTTTTGGTGAACGAGACTCTGGACTGATATGATCACTTATCTGCTGCTTCAACATCTCTCGCAGCTCGTTCAACCACGGGCGCATAGCCTCCCACCTGTAGGGCCAGGAAGCCCACAAAGGGTGGCACATCCCATAATGTCCTCTGACTTTCGGTTTCAATGGCGAGATGGACAAGAATATGGAGCAAATGTAGCAGGCCTTCTTACTACAGCCAAAGTAGGAAAGTTCCGGGGCGAGAGACGGCTCAGCCTCATACCGCATGAGGAGCTGCATTTCGCAGTGGCTTGGGAGCATCCGGAGGCACTCAATTTTGAACCTATCTCTCCTCTTAATCCAAACCCCAGGTATTTCCTTGGATGGACTTTCCGAGATGTTCAGCTGTTTCCATGCCTTCTGTAAACTGGGAACCATGTTACCGCAAAGCGTGACTGGAGCAGGCGGCGGAAACAGGAGGAAATTGATGGAGCGGAAATTAGGAAGCAGCTGTGCAATTTTGCAGATAGTCTTCACATTGGTAATAGGCCTAGCTAGGATTTGCCCCTTCTTCGGGGTCAGGAAAGGGTCGGCGTAGGGGAACGTCCGACTGAGGATTTGAAAAGTACCTTCTGGTGACCCAATGGCAGCGGCAGCCCGCTCCACGATCTCTCGTCTTCGATATTTTATTCCTGTCGGCTTTGTAATGGCGAGCTGCAAAACCTCAAAGAGGACCAGATCACGGAGAAGATTTGTGGCAGATTGAGAACATGATGCATGTTTCTAAGAACAGCAGCCTAGAAGACAGTCGAGTTGCGGAGCTTGCTGTTCCCGGGGATGGAAATCAGGAGAGCGATATGACATGCCCTTGATCGCCTTGGCTGCATCCTGAATGCAGTAGTCAACGCGACTTTCACTGTAGTCGATTGTGACTCGCAGGAAAGAGCGGCAGAGCTCAGCAGAGTCAGATCGTAAACGGTCTGGTTTCCTAGCATTAGTACGCACCGTTCAGACGCTGCACTGCGATCGCACACCGTCAACCTTAATAGCAAAGAATTTCGTCAGCTGAGACAGGTAATCCTCATCGTTCGCGATGAAATCGTCGTTGCGAACGATGTCAATCTCGACGGAATCCTCCTTCTCTCTCAAGGCAATGGCGGTAACATGTTTACCACCCTTTGTATGAGCAAGAAGCTCACAGATGTTATCAAGGAACTTCTCACAGAGGGTATCATCGCTGGGTGTCAAGGGCTCGGCATCGAGGCTTGATGCATCGCCATCAGCATCACCTTCGGTGTCGTAGTCGTCATCAAAGCCGGTCGGAGAATGACTAAGCTGCTGTGGTTTGTTCGACGTTGTGATTGTGTAAGGGTTCAGATAGGACATAACATGAGATGCCCAGACGACCTGAGCGAAATCGTTCGTCGTTGCGGACTTTTAGGCTCCATAGCACCTCGTGGGTTGACCTGAGGTGTCAAACGCAGAGTTGTATCCCAACAGGAGGAGTGTTGGGTCGATATGGATCATATGGCACCACTGCATAATGCCCGCCCTGATTACTGGTCCATTTGCATTGGTTCGAGGCTAATGGACTTCGCCCCAATGCTCTGCGACAAGGACTGCCAATATACTCCGAGATGAGGCCTAAGGACACCGACTTCATTCGACTCGGCCTGAATTGCATCCGCGGCAAAATGCTGGCGACGGCGAAGACGATGATATCATCAATGATCAACATAGACTCAGCAAATGATTCGAAAGAGTCTTACGACATCAGGCAGGGCGTGCACTGGCTTGGGCATACCCCCTTCCCTTTACCGCTCAATTGCAACACTATAACATTGAGGATCTATTCATTCAGGCTACAATTAGAACCTCCAGATGAATTTACATCTTCTGAGTTGGTTCTTAAATTATGACCTTGCTTTCCGCAAGTGCCGCATCGTCGAATGCTTGCTGCTGCCCTTCTCGAACGACCATTACTTTACCACATTTCTTGAGCTCCCTACTGATGAACATTCTTCTGAGCTAGAAGATCATGAGCCTCCCCTACTTCAAGGGCCCCTCCTTGTCGTACATGTGTTCTTTTTGCCCTCCGGCGTTTTCTTAGTGTCTCATTCGCCGTTCGGAGTGACTTGCCTTCAGTATGGAGGAGGGCTACCTCGTGCATCATTGTTGCCCCCCCTTCGAAGTCTGGTCAACAGCTCCAACAATTGGTATCGGAGAGCTTCCTTGATGACGGATAATTCAATTTTTAACATATGCAGACTGCGAGAGGGTTTCTACCGGGTTGCGTGGTGTCAAAGAGACCCAAGGGTCGGTCCCTTCTGGAGGCAGTCCAGTCGGTGTTGGAGTCCGTAACTTAATATCCAGCATTGGTAGGACTACCTGAGGATCGTGAGGGACCAAATCGGCCCCTCTGAACCCAGCTTTAATGTTGGATTCGGTGACAATAGAAGAGAAGACATCTTTGAAGGTACTTCATCAGCTCTTCAATCTTACGACCGTTTGGGGCAGGGCCGGGTGGTTGAATACAGCACCAAGCAGGGGATCCTAGCCGGGCCATGTTTTCTTCATGTATTAGAGGAGATGTGCCGAATCAGATCGATTTGGACCAAGTATAAGGGAATTCAGATGAAGTTTGAAGGAAGAGAGCACAAGAAATCTGGCTGAAAGATCCACTTATCTTGGTTGACGGTCTCCTAAACGTACGCGAGATTGTTGCTAACTGTGCTATCACCGGACAGAGCTTCAGACTCAACATTTTATTCTTGGACAGTCGGCGTTTCAAGTTCAGCCTGTTCAGCCTGTTCATCCTGTTCATCCTTCCCAAGTCTTCAATTCTTACTTGCTAAGACCAAACTGCTCACCAGTCCAACCGTAAGCTCTAGTCAGTCTCCGACCATAGCGTCTAGCTACCACAAATGACAGCTTGCCACTCGGATGCGGCTCGTGAAAGTGAATACTTCCTAGACAGTCAGACGTGACAGGCGAGAACTGCCAAACGGACCCGTAGAGCTTCTGCGCTCCGAATCCAACCGACGTCAAAGCATGCACAAAGTGACTCCACGGGATTTCTCCAGGCGTTGACTTAACGGCAGGATCGAAGAACAAAGTACGGAAGACTTTGAGCGCGCGATTGTCAACTGCGAAAAACGGCCGGGTTGCCGTGTCTTCCTGATGACCGACCTCGACACTCTCTGATGCCTCTGCGTCTTGCCCGGGGGCGCCTCGAGTCTTGATCTTGGCTTTGAAGGGCTCAGGCTCTGAACGATCCATTGATACCTTCGAGGATGGGCCGTCCCTTGATCCGAAATAAAAGGGCGAAAGCGGCTGTTCTGTAGGAGGAGTTGCCACGAAATTTTGACCCGCTAATGGCTCGACCCATTCCGGCGTCCGTTGCAGGAGACGAGCCTGTGAATAAAGCCCCTGCACAGCAGGTGCTTGCGATTTCCCAAGCTTTGCATGCAGCAAACGGTCGACACTGGCCCAGAATACATCGAGGTTCCGCTCCGCTCGTCGCAGCGTTTCCACATTCTCCTTCGTACGACGTTTGTCGATGGGGTACGTGAACCTCCCAGGTAGCGGTTCTCCGAATCTCGCAGTTTTCCCGAGATTGGCGTCGTTGAAGGCTGCGAGGATCAGAGCCCACGGTTTGCACTTTTCGGCATAGTCCTTCTCGAGATCTGATTCGAGGTCCACGGCTGCCGAATCGAAGTTTTGGGCCCAGGGCTGGTATATCTCGAGTTGATGGAGACACTGGGATTGAATGGAAAGATTGCCGATGATCTTGGCCACGTGGAATGAGATGAGGTCTCTTGCTGCTGGCTCGGCTTCCAAGAGACGTTCTAGTTCGTCAACCACATTGGAAAGTCTAAAGAGAAAGAGTTTATGGCCGTCCTCCCAGAGTATCCGGAGCAGATGCTTAAGATTCTCCTCGATCTTGGACATCTTGATACCCTTGGACACAATCTGAATTTTGGACGAAGTGGGATCCATTGGGGGAACCCGAGCATAGAACCTTCGCATCGGCGGAGACGCCACGACGGTCTGCTTCAGCTGCGCCAAAGGGCCTTTCACAGCTTGATTGAGGAAGTGGCGAAAGCGCAGAAGCGCGAGTAGATACTCTCGAGGGAGATCTTTCAGGGGTGAAATATCTGCGGCGTACTTTCTTTGGAGGTCCACCAACATCTTACTCTGTTGATGGAGCTCGGAGAAAGTCTCCAGCTCAAAGTATCCCTCAACAAGGACATTGCCAATCACCCGCGTCCAGAAAAGCGCTTCTTGGCCCGGGACAAGAGTCGGGTGAGGCCGACCGCCTGTGTCCTTGATCATCTCTTGTCGATGTTCTTTGCCCTCTACCAGGTGCTGATGAAAGTAATGAGGATCCTCACGCAAGGACCAGAGGTGATCTTCTGCCGCCCGTGTCTTGGCCGCGAGCAAGGATTCGACCTTTTCTAGTTCAAATTTGGCCGGGACTCGGTAAGGCGCTGCGGCGGCCATGGCCGCCAACGACTCAAATCCCTGCGATTCGACTTCTGTCTTCACAGGAGGCTCTGGCTGGATGGGATACGCGTCGCTGCCCAGTTGAGCGTTCGGGATGTCATGGAGGATGGCTTGGCAGCAGTTGACAAGAAACCCCATCAGTGCGCCTTGGGCTTTGAGCACGACAATACCATCAGCCGGGGCGAACTGTTTACGGGTATGCATCCAGTCAAATGCGTCCGGATGATCATCCCATGCAAGCAGGCTTCCGTACTCAGAGCCATCTGTAACTCCATGCAATATCATCGTGTAGTCGTTCAAAAACGGGCGCTCGATGGCGTCGCTCACTATGCCCAGGTGCATAGCCTCCAGATCAGCAGCTGCGAAGCTAGATGGAACCTCCCGTCCTCGTGCATTGAGCAGCAGCAGAAGCGGCTGCGTCTGGGAGAGGTCCTCCTGGTTGATATAAGGCCACATGTAAGAGCCAATGCTTTTGCTGCCTTGAGCCTGCCATTGTCTTCCCTTTTGTCGAAATGCCGCAAAGTCCGGTCGGTGGCCAGCCGGCATGTCTGGCCATGCTTTTGACAGGATACTAAGTCTTTGCTTGGTGGTTTTCTTGACCCATCTTTTCCGTATCATCGACTCGTGCCTTTCAAGGACAGTATTTAAAATCCTGTAATTGCGGAATATCTCCGGTCCTCTTTTCTTGGCTTCATCAAGAATTTCGGCTGCAGACGGTAGTTTTGGAGCAGGGAGGCCCAACGAGGCAAAGAAGTTAGCTGGGTCGGAATAGAAGTCGTCGGTAGGAGGAGTTTCTTGGTCTGAGTCTGCATCATCTTGAGGACCGAATGCAGGATCATAGTTGGGTCCGAGCTCCATTTTCTCTTGGCGTGAAAATGACGATCCTTAGGTCTAGTCAACGGTGGATGAAGGATAGAAATCACCTGGCTCGTGAGGTAATGTCTGTGGAGGTTGCAAGTGCGGGGCATTAAATACTTGTCAGACAGAAGAACCCAGCGGCTGCGATGACTAATGACAAGATGGCTAGATCAAGCCGAAAGGAGGGGAAATCCTAGGGATAAAAAGCAAGTAGATACACTATTACAAGTTAGAAAAATTGCCTGAGGACTATATATTACACTATTTAATGGATAGTAATCAATTTTAAGTATCAAATTGAAATATGCTAGTATGCTATAGATCAGTTGACAATTAAAGTCTAAATACCTAATAGTTTATAGTTCTTTTATTATTAAATATAAAACAAGTCTAAAAGTTAAATAAGGTATTATTTTTTATTATGTTATTAGAATTAAGCATTTACTTTTCAATGATTTATATTTTTAATAGTATTATATTATCTTTTCTAGGACCCAGACGGGTTGCAAAAATAAGCTTAAGGTACAACGTTAATGCGAACCATGTTACTGGGAAAGCTTACTGTATTCAAGTTATTGGGATTGATGATACTTGGTATAGCATCTTAATGTATTAACTGCTGTATTCTTTCTCTACTGCAATATCTTGATCTATCAGATGATATCAACTAAGGCTAAAAGATAATATAAGTACTCGCGGCCGGCGTTTGCAAAAGTATTGGGCCGTCAACAGAGCCTTCTTCTCAATGCCAACCAATTCTCGCATCTTGGCTGTAAAACGCCCACATGAACTGGGACTGTCGTCCTACATACTGTGTTGGTGAGGGTGACACGGGACAGCCAGCAAGAAAAGAGACATCCAACCGACTTGAATGTGGTTGTAGCTAAGGGAGACGCAGTTTGTGTTTTGGATTCTCGGTAGGCAAGGCAAAAGTCAATCAATTCGAATGCAATATTAAACCAGAAAAGACCATCAAATTGAGGCTAGTATGATCGAAAGGAAATATCAAAAATTGACTGGAAAATGGACATCTTTGGCTCTCAAATTCACTGCCTAAGCTGATGTCTCTGCTAACTTGCTTGTTGGATTCTATCAGTCCCTATTTACCTTTAATCTTGGCTGAAATTGGCCCAATTGTTGAAAGAGGCCCCTAGTCAATGAAAATACTGCAACGCCTGCACCTTATCCGGACCTCAATGTCTGCTGGCCCCAACACAATACTCTTGAGACTTCCTGGCTTCATCTTCTTAAACTCAACGACCAGGACACTGTCAATTTTGCCCTAGACAATTGTACGAGCCAATTAAAGACCCACGGATCCAGTAGCGCAGGCGTTGCTCATGCTGCCGATGGGAATTTTAGACATGCCAAACTGGTAGAAGACTCGTTGGCCAGATGTCGAGCCACCGTACGTAAAGCAGGCGACCCAGTGCTCAACATCGTCGTAGTTGATCTGTGCGTCGAGCATGGCCTTAAAGCCGACCCCGTAACCCATTTCCGGGTACTCACGCAACCCACTAGGCTTGATGAACTTCCATACCCACGCCAAATACGCAGGCATCATTTTCAGGTGGTGCATTCACCATTACAAAGGTTCGAAGTGTCGACTGTACTTGTTGAGGCCGACTTATCGACAATGAGATTACAATGGACTCAATTGTCTCTTTCGCACCTCCAAATCCATCGCTATAGACCAACAGCTATGTCCGAAGAGCGTCGGAACCCTTTTGCATTATCAATCTGATTCTAGAAGGCTGAAAAGAGTGACTTGGTTATCTGCCTCGGGGTAGGCTGCCGGATCCCCTTGACTAGCTGTACCATCGTTGCAGGCTAGGAGCGTAGCACCAACCCAACTATGCATGACGATGAAGCACATGAAGATGTGCAAAGACATGTTTGGCATAACTAAAGCAATGAAACCATATCAACATGTCGACCCTGACACGGCGTAATTTGTCATTCACGACAATTTCACCGGATACACTCGTGTATCTCCAGATCTGCTACCAGGACGCAACTTCGAGACCCTCGTACTCCTGGGTTGCTCTCCAATCGGTGATTTATTTACGGGCATGTAAGTGCCCCTCGCCCCAAAGGCCTGAACGGGCTCTCATTTTCTGGACCTCTGGAGAAACGCTGCGATCGAGTTCTCCTTCTCCCTTGAAATAGTTTGGTGTACAGCCGGCTGTTGACGCAAAGACATTGGCTAGGGAAGCAACACGTTGAGACCACTCCTCCTCACCGTCGACTGTGGCCTTGATGGTGAAGTTATATCGGTAGCTGTCGGAATCGTGCCCGTTCTTGCCATTGGCCTACGTTGTTGCTGCGACATGGGCCATGATGTCGGCGATGTGGATCGCGGAGATATTTATATTTATCAAGTACAAGAAGTTGGACTGCCTGCACTTTGGTTGAGCCCAGGCTATAACAGCTCAGGTTACTCGTAGCTCATCATTCCATGGAGCGTAGTAACGTCCTTGTTCCACTTCTTGTTCAGCGAGAGTCCGTTGCGACCCTGGACATCTAGATCAACTCGGCGAGCGGGGCTGTACAAGACCGGCTATTGTAGCCGGTGCTAAGGATCAGGGTATTGATCTTGTGCTCGTTATCGCTAATCTTGACTCTGTCCTCGGTGATCTCAGTGACATGCAAGCCGTTTGTATCCACAAGCTTTGTGTTCGGTGCGTTGAGGGACTGCAGATATTCGTCGTGGAAACAGGGTCGTTTGCACCAGCCTAGATACCACGGTTTCAGTTTCTCGGCCGTGATGGGGTTGGTCACGACGCCATTCACTCGTCTGCAGATGCTCTCTTATCGAGGAAGACCAAGATCATGGAGCTCACTAATATGCCTCTGAGTGTCATAGGGGGTCTGGCAGATTAAGTCTGGGGTACCTGACTGGGCACTGTATGAAGGCATCGTCGTCCATCCATCGCGAGCCAAATCAACGGCCGGCTTATTAGCGGCGTTTGTCACAAGGGCGTTGAAGTCTTCTTGGCGATCCATCTGCCAGCCTGGCTTTGAGTGGATTTCCTTAGCCCACTCTGGAGAAGGACTGATGCTGTAGTGACTCTCTAGTGTTTCTTTGGAACTTGCAATGTGAGAACGCTTGTCAAGAAGACGTGCTTTATGAGACCAAACAGAGTGCTTGAGATCAATACGATGTTACTATTCATTTGCGAATAGAGCGTGGCTGCATGGTGCAGCTATAACGGCGCGTAAGCTTGGAGGGTGGGGAGAACACCCTGGCTATAACTTTTTCCTCACCTGCCGATGATGGACTTGAATAGACGCAGCTGGACAAGAGAAGCCTGAGAATCTCGAGTCATCCGACTACCGTATTGTCCTCATCTGGCATCTCTAGCATGGGTAACTCTGTGCTGGGCTTCTGGTAAAATGAACTTCATGCTTAGGGATTTTCAACACGACAATAGTAGTTTGCTTCTAGGTGACAACGAGCTGTAACTGCAGTGTCTAGAGCTGATCTCAACTAGCTACAGCGTGAAGATACTCCAGAACCCAGACTTGTATAAGCTTCTCTTCAGATGGAACTTTGAAGACTTGGTGGTAGCTAAGGAGCAAACATTGCTCTGCGTGTGACCAAAACAGAGACTTTCACAATTGGTTCCTCGATCCTTCCCAAGTGCCGTTTACGCCGAGGTCTCAATTTCAGTTCCACAAAATCTTTGACAACTTCGCATGAGACGTAAGGCAGCTGTTTCAATTCATCAAAGCCTAGAGGACCAGGATTGCATTAGATAATCACTACGGTGCAACAGAGCAGTAGAAATCAATTATTCCTGCTAGTATCCGTGATGAAATGAGAGCTACCTTTGGATTGACTAAGCTTGAACATGACGCAGCTTGCATGGATATGACAGCGCGACCTATCACGCTTCCTTCGGGCGAACAAGGCTATAACATAAACGGAAATAAGAAATGTCAAACGGGGATGCACACGGCCAACTACTGCGTTATCGTTGCTCGGACTTCTGGAATGGATGGGGATGTAAAGGGTATCATAGCGTTACTGGTACCTCGCGACTCTCCTGGCGTCACCGTCGCGCAGCTCAGTGTCTGCCACAGGCACAAGACAAAGAGATCGACGTGATGGAGAGTCTACAAGCTTCAAAAAAAGGAAAATAACATTCAGTAATGAGAAGCTCGTGAAATATTCTATCAGTCAGGTAGTGGACACTGTAAAAAGTATGAGAAGCCCAGTGTGCAGTTGACGCAGTCTAATTCAACTCAACTGGATTAACTTCCTGACATGGATGGGTTCTTCACTATTCGAAACGGGGATTACACTGAAGAGCTTACAATGCAACTCAGTTCGAGCAACGATGGTCTGGTAGACCTTTCAGAAACACGCCCAGAAATGTTTAGACTGAGTCTCCAGACAGCAACGAAGGCGGAAGCCGAGGTAGAGGCAGAGGCATAGGCAAAGAAGGCCTAAATATGGATGGCCTCCCTAGTATAGCCTTCTATTCAGCTGTGTTCAATACGTCGGCGCAGTTGGAAGGGACTGTTGCCACATCTAGGCTCCTTTCTTGCCGATGGCAGGAAGCCAGGAGCACTCACTTGTGCTTTTCTCACTCTACTACTTCATCTCCGCCGATACGTTGCGGAATTTGGATCAGGATGATGCAAGGTACCTTGAGCAAAGGGGTTGCCTTCACTTGCAAACAAGCTGGCACTGGACGAACTTTTCCGCCAATACTTCCTTCACGTCCATCCTATCCAACCCCTCATATCAATGAAGGCGACTTTTGAGCCACGTATAATGCACAACCGTGCGAAGCGGCATGGACTAGGCGTTTACACCTCGTTGTTCTCCATTCAATAATCTTTGTAGCCTATTCTGTAAGATCATCTCCCAACGCAAGCCTGAAAGAGATTTAATACGTTGTGACCGAGGTTCGTCTCCAAAACAACACTCGAGCATCCAGGCATTTCTTTTGCTCAGCAGGCCCAGTCTATATTTTATTCTACAACCAAGGTAAGGCCAAATTCATGTCGCAGTATCGACTTACGCACAATCCTCTCACAATGCGTAGAGACTGTTCGATATAAACGAGCAGAGAGACCACGTTTGCAGCGCTCAGGTGGCACTCATTCTAGCCCCTACCATCTACGACAAGACAAACAGCCACTGGCTCAGCACTACGATTCAGTTCGCAAAGATGGCTGGTACAGAGAATTATCAAAGCACGAGTGATAGCCCTAAACGCAAAGTCACTCTCAAGCGCCTGTGGTGGTGTTGCATTCTTCGCGATAGGATCATGGCTCTTGGTCTCCGGCGCTCTCTCCAAATCAAATCGTCTGACCTTGACTTTTCCTAGCCGGGGCTACTCGACAATGACATCAATGACGAGATTTCTTGTTCTGAAGTGTATGACCCGGAGACAAAGCCGGCGCTGGTGCAGCGAGCGGTTTCGCTATGTGAGCTTGCACTCGCAATGAATGACGTTCTTATCTTCTGCTACTTTCTAGAGCCCGAGATCGAGCCTAAGAGTCGTTATCGCTGCTATCAAGAGTTCAGAGACTTGTTTCCCGGATTAGACGAGTGGCATTAGACAGCTGTGGTCAAATTCCAGATTCCGCCACGACTGCCAGGGGTGCAACAGTCCCTGACGCTTTTCGCGAATGTCCTCTATATCTCCTAGTAAGACATTCCCTACTGACTCTTCCAGGAGACGAGCGAGCTGATTGCGCGAAAGCACTACCAAAGCCTGTTTGAACTATGAAAATTTCCATCTTGCCGCAAACCGCGATTCAAGAAACAATTGTCTTTATGAAACATGGCACGGGTCGGAAAATTCACAGATTCTCTTCGTAGTATCATACAGAACTCGTCGAGTTGAAAGAAAGTACTTAGCCAAATACTTGCCCAATACTTTGTAAGTTGCGCGACCTATTCTCCATGGAAGTTTGCTCAGCAGATTCATCGTCTTGCTTTCTCATTGCTGCCGTTGATCTAGAAAATTTCGCAGTCGGGTCTGAAAGATGACGTCGGGGCTCAACGGGAAGACAGCGACTTGGGTGTCCTTTATGATATCCTGGAAGGGTTCGGCTCCCTCTACGAGATCACGGACAGTGTTCTTCAATGTGTACGTATTGAAGGCGGAGTATTCACCTTTCCCCTTTTCTACTTGCTATAGACTCTTTTCACTTTCTTATCAAGAACGTCTTTGATAAAGGACTCAAGGCTCCGGCCCTTTAATCCAGGATATAAATCATCCGCAATGAGGTATCCTAGGTACCTCGCGTGCTCTGGATTGTTATCACCACGTACACCCCATGAATTCCAGTACTCATACGTGGCGCGTGTCTGGCTCGGACCATTGGACTCTTCAAGTTGTGCTTCAGCGAGTAGCGATTCGACATCGGCGGCGGAGACCTTCAGACACGTGTGTTAGTGACTTGCACGGAGCTTTTGCCCTGCTGAACTCTTTCAGACTTACCTCGGTTCTTTGCACCCTCTCACCGGTCAGCTTCTCAACCAGCTCAAGGATTTGGTTCTGAGTTTTGCATTCAGTGAACGCAAAAACTTTCTTGTTGAGAGTTTCAGGGTCACTAATAATCTTGGCAACATATAGCCCAATGTCACGGACGTCAGTGAAGGCGATGGGGATGTCGCCCCCAGCAAAGACGGAGTTCATCGGTGCTACAAGGGCATGATCGAAGCGGCCGGATGGGACCTTTGGGAGGGTGATCTGGTACCACCAACCAACATCAATAACAGTATAAGGAAGATACATCCGAGTGATGTGATCCAGTATATCCTCCTTCTGTATGCAGAGATTAGCCCATAAATTATTCCAACCCCCCCCTGGCACAGGGAGGACTTACATTGTCGTGTAAACGCATGACTCCTCGAGGCGCAACGGTCGCGAAAAAACATGGCACGTATCGTTTGACCCCGGCCGCTTTAGCCGCCGTCGATAGAGGAATCTCGTCGGCGATTGATTGATAGTGAATGGTGGATATAACGACGTCGATATCCTTCAAGATCTGAACGAGTTCATCCTGGGGGCCTTGAAGGTCGGCCGAGACAACTTTGACACCGAGGGTCTTGAGATGCTGTACTACTGGCTTGTCCAACGAAGACGGGCGTATAAGGGCTGTGATGGCCTGCATATCTTGTCAAAGGGGGCTTGCATTGCCGGATGGAGAGGATCCATACGAAAGAGGTACTCGATTTCAAAAGACCATCGACGACTGATCCTCCCGTTTCCCCAGTGGCGCCAACGATTGCGACCTTCATGATTGTCTTTGGCGTTCTTTGTGGCAGGCAAATAAATGAGTTGAAGACGTGGCTTTCGTGCTGCCGGAGTTGAAGATCCTTTATCACTCACGCAGGTGCGGGGTCGTCTCGGACTCTTGCTGCGGTCCGAGGGTTGGATCGATGCAAGGAGGGAATGCCTGGTGCCTCTAGCCTGGCCCGGAAATACCGTACCCGATGGGTTCAATGCGTAGCAGCGGGAGCGGGAAATTTGATTGCCGGAGGTAGTTTAGGAGCTCCAACTTTGGTCCCATTGCTTGTCATCTGAGGCTGGTACCCGGGCCGAGGCTAGTAATGACAACAGCCGTTGTTTGAACGATGAACCTATCTAGAGCGGCAGCCACAGGGCAGTTTCCATTTAGGTGTTGCTTAATATACGCTGTCGCATGTTAACCTACTTTCCCACGAACCATGACTCAAAACTCCATCCCCGACTGGACCGATGATGCAATTCGCCCGCCTAAAGCTAATATCAAGATTGGTTAGGCCGGTGTACCGTCCGCACCAAAGTTTCTGCTGTCTCTGTTGTGTTTGCAAGGTAGCTCATTGCGATATGCGGTCCTTTGGCGAGCACCTCTCCCGTTTCGTTTGGCCCCAACTCTTTGCCTTTGCCCACGTCGATGGCTTTGACGACGGTCGAGCCCAGGAGCACCCCTCCGTTATTGCCATGTTCGAAGCCGTAGAATTCGGGTGGGTGGGTGGTAAGGCAGCAGCACGATTCCGTCATACCGTAGCTTTGCCTGAAGCCTACCCAAGGTATCTTCTCCTGAAGCTGCTGGATGACCACGCGTCCCAAGGGAACTGCGCTGCAGGCAATGCGCCCGACGCAAGCGATGTCGTAGTCATTCACGATGGGATCGCGCACTAGTCCTATGACGATGGACGGGACAAGCGTGAGGTCCGGGATTTAGTATTTGACGATTACCTTGAGGAGAGATTCCATTGTAAATTGCGGAAGCATGGCGCATTTATTGTTACTAGCGACAGGCCAGTTGAGAAAGCGCAAGAGTCCACTGACTGGGAAGTCGTTGACTTTCGAAATGTTAGTTTCTCATTGAGTATTGCGGGTATGCTTACCCGGCTTTCTTTGCAGCTGCCATGGCGGCTTATACGGAGCCGAGGACTGTCATGATGAACTTGGATTCTGCTGTCTCGAGAGCACCCGTCATATCCTCCGCGCTGTATGCAGTACCCGTATATTTGTGACGCAGGCAATGTTGGTCCTCGTGAATAATATCACTGGAAGTGGTGGTATATCGAACTTACATGCTCTCAAGGCGGCGAACATGGCTACTGGATACCATATTGTGTTTGAGCTGAAGAGTGACACCGTATCCGCCTCTTACAAGCCATATTATCTACCACGGCGGTAGATAGATGAGTCGCATGCTCGACCTGGAAGAAGTCCAGCCGTTTCCTCGTGGCAGAACTGGTAAAGCCAGCAACCTCATTGGGTGGGAACTTGACCACGTAGGGGCTGTGAGCGGGCTGGTATAGGGTTCGGGCGCCTCAAGTCCGACGTATCCTCGGCAGCACGGCTTTGGGTACTAATACATGGATTCCTGGCTAATACTGTCTATTCTCGGTCCCGAGTTTCTGGGAATAATATCTCAAGCCGGTCCTTCAGCCGTGGACTGTATATTTATGCGGTGACTAGGTGTGCCTTGGGAAAGGCGTTTCCAATCCCTTGTCCATGCTTTCAGTCTTTGCCACCGTATTCTTCTCCGACCATTGTGTTTTGCCGTATGCTCCTTTTACCATCCTCGTGTATCTACTCTAAGCAATAATCGAGCCGGAACAGACGTGAAATGTGATGATTTCCTCAGACTTGAACATAGTCAAAATTCACACGTTGATGGCTAGAGCAAACCCATTCGTCAAGAAAGACCTCGGCCCTCGGACATCACTCTCATCAGCAGTTCGAGCGGCTTGATCTCAGCTTCCAGATGCTGGAGCGGAAGGGAGGCATCGGGGGCACATGGCTTCTCAACTCGTATCCTGACGCGCGTGTCAACACATCAAGCTACCTCTTCCATCAGCCTCGCTCGGGCGGGTTCTACTCGTGGGGTGAGATCCGGTCGCGGTACACTTCTGCTGCTATTGCTCACCGGATCGAGAACGACAAGAAGTCGATGGAGTGCCTTGGAGATGTCTTTGATAACTACAACGCGAAGCTGGATACCCAGGCCAAGGGTCTCATCTGGGAACGAACTATTGGACATGGCTACTAAGCCAACGAGTTTGGCCGCCAGAGCGTCAACGTGCCGTGGCATGCTGCTAAATACCATCGCATGGTGACCAAACCCAACTTTGACGACTTTGGGATTCGATGAACTGAGGTCACCCTCCACCAAGGGCACCTGTATCAGTTAGAAGGCTTGAGTTTCAGCCAGCATTGATCAAAATGACTCGATATTGCCTAGTTGGGCGAAGTCTGGTCCGGCTTCGATTCAGGGCACCCGTGAGTCATTGTTGGTTTTGGAAGAATAAAGGTCCAGTCCAATTTGTCATCCCCGCTGCACCATAAACGTTCAATTTCGAGCCTTGCTTGACCGTCATCAACTTAAACTGTCATGCCCCAGTGGAAATCAAGCGACAATGGCAGACCTCACGCTGGCTGCGCTCCCGAGCGAGATTATCCAGAATATCGTCACACGGGTCCATCCAGGCGACCTACTGTCTCTACGAATATCATGCACCAGGCTCAGGTCCGAAACCGAGAATCTCACCGCTCAAAACTTCTTTACACGTCGCTGTGTGATGCTGGAACCGGCCAGCCTGAAATGCCTCAGCCAAATCGCCGAACACCCCGTCTTCAGCAAATCTGTCCAAACGCTCGACATCTCCACTTTCTACTTGGTTCCTATGAAGGAGCTCAAGGTCGGCCATCTGGAGATGGCGGCCCGCTGTCGCCGACGCACAAGTTATCCCCATTCAAGATTGGTCACAGGCAATGAGGACGTGTACGAAGCGTGTTATTCAGTACAGAAAGGCCTCATTGGAAGCGGTCACGCTCAACGCTGGTGGACGCGATCCATGCGACGTCTCACCAACTGCACAACCATCCACGTGGTTGACGCGTGCAATCGTCAGCCCTGGGGCCTCGGCCGTCTCAAGCGCCGCATCAGCTTCAGGTTCCCACAGTGTCCACAGTCGGAGTATGCCCGGCCGCTTTTCGATTTCCTATTCAGCCAGCCATTAGTCGAGTTCTTCTTCAACTGTGAAGCGTCATTCCCAGAATTCCCTCCAACCAGCTCCAAGACGATTCCTGCCATCCTGTACGCTGCTGTGAAAGCGGCGTCATTGAGTCAGATCCCACTTGAAGAATTCCGCATCATGTCAGGTTGCATTCGCCCCTCGATGTTGACTGCGCCTCCTGGTGCTTCTTGGCCGTCTACCCCTTTGGTCAATCTCCACCGCCTGACTCTAAGCTTCCGACGCGGGAATAGTGACCCAACATGGGAGCGCGGCGCCGTCCAGTTGATTAACGCATGCCCGCAACTTTCGCATTTAACAATCAACTTCGTAAGAATGCACTGCGGTGATTCTTTCCTAGGCCTTTTGGACGCCTTGTTCATCCCGAATTTGCTATACTTCCAGATGAGAAACACCATTATTCATGCCGGCCCCGATGAGGTGATTGGTTTTTTCCGTCGGCACGGGCAAACCCTTCGATCCATCGTGCTGGATGACATTTCACTCTGGATCGATGCTCCTGACTGGTGTGAGATGGTCAGGGTGATCCGAGATGACACAAGCGTCACAGACTTGTACTTTGCGTTTTGGTATGATCTCATCACCGACCGAAGGGGCCCATATAAGGCCACCAGTAAAGAAGGGATGACACGTGTTATTGCCGAGATAACTCAAGATCATGAAGACTCTATGATGTCTTATAGCGATGTAACCACGTGAGAAAGAAGACGAAATACAGCCTCCCGGCGTCTACCTGCTCTTTGCCTTTGGCTAGGCTGCAATGCCTTTTCTGTTCATGGTCATTTTTTAGCAATGAAGGCATCCAGGGACGAAGGAGTTGGGCATCCAGCTCGACCATTCGGCACCAAGAGGCAGCCAACTTTGTTGTGAAGGTTGGACAGTTTCGGAACAACAAGGTCCCAAAGAGTACGACTTGGAGGCTCTGGGTGCGAAAGTTGGTCAGACTACACTGTGTGAGGCCGGGGAGCATAAGAGAGGACAAGATAACAACATTGAGGTAAATATCTCTTCTTCTTCTCATGGACGACGGGTGAAGAGATTGAGTTGTGGCAGAAATCTGTATCGATTCGAATAGAGGCTGTTGATAGCAATAAAAAGACCTAGTCAAGCGCAGTGAGCTGGATTATTTTACATTCAAGCCCAATCTGATTGCACGCTATGATCAGATTTCATCTTATATTTAAATTTCACTCACAACCTGAACACTGCCCCTTCCAAGCCAACATCTGCAGATACGGCGTCGTGTTTGAGTTATTCATCCAGGGGCGAAACTCCTGGAGCTGGTCCGGTGCTTTCTACTCGTTCTCACTTAGGCAAAGGTCAAAATTGGTTATGATGGTTTGGACATTTTGGGGGGAGCACGCCGTGCAAATTGTGCTTGAGCTTAAAGGGCGAAAAGCTAAGCAAGAAATGCAACGGGGCTTTTAGCGTCATCAGCATCTTCAATCTATTGATTCCCTTGAATGTCCCTTCGACCCCAGTTTGGGAAACTCGGCAATACTCAGTAGGTTACATCCTCGAGATCTTGAAAGGCCGGTAGTCTCAAATCTCTCTGAAGATAACATAGCAAAGATGGAAACATCATAACAATCAGTCAGCTTTCTATTAAGAAATTAGGGTCGAGGTAGAGGCGCTTCAAGTTGGGCAGAAGTGATAGGAGGTATTTGGTAAACGCATCCATCCTGCTCGATCGCAAAGCATTGATCTAAGCTCTAGCATGTGCAACTTGAGTCCGCTAAACAAATGTAACCAGGCCATCAAGGTCATTCGTAATAACGAGTATTAAAGGTATTGTACGAGGACCTGTAGAAGTCCCGTCCCATCAGGAAGAGCACTCTGACATGGCTACACAGCTCAGGTCTCTGCAATAGACTGCGCAGAAGCAGAGTGACTGGCGGAGTTTGAGCCCTGGTCCATTCGAACTGAATCGTGGCATGGGGGATTGATAGTTCCATCAGGAGTGAGGAGGAGCTCATGGGTTATCGGGAAAATCAGTGCTGCTGGGAATTATGTTAACCATATACTTCATGCCATGGATGATGGAACGGTATAAGCCGATGGCTTGGCTATCTGGCTAGTATAGTTCATTTGAAGCTGGAGAGTTAGTGGGGTGGCCCTATTGTTAGATAGCTACCGACTATAATCTTCTCTTTGCTCACCAATTTATCTGCAGCACCCGCCTGGAGCTGGTGCTATATCTTGATAGCAGGGTGGCTATAAACCATACCACTTGCGCAATGACCTCGCTTTCAGACTCTCCAGTGGAGATGCTTTACTCCATCCTGCAGTTCGTCCCTTTTCATGACCTCTACGCACTTTGTCTTACCAACAAGCAGTTTCTCCAACTGTCGGAGCCGCTTCTCTATGACCAAACGATGGACCTCGCGGCCACTTACTCATTCGCAATACCTCGACTTCGCCATAGGCATTTGTAACATTTGCAGGGGATCTGTGATGAAGCTCTATAGCGAATATCTGCAACTTCGTCTTGAACTAGAGGTCGTATACCCATAATATGATCTATCTACTGGGCGAAATTGTTGGATATGCGCCAAGTGTTCTCTTTAGCTGGAGGAAGCCTGACTGGAGGTTTTCCGTGCCTGGAAGTTGAGCCATCTCAAGAGTGTATTTAGGCCTGCCCGCCGCCTTAGTCTCATGCAAGTTACATGCCTGTCAAGGGCTAGGGTCTCTCTGTACGAACTAGCCACCCCGAGATACCTCAGGCGGACCCCATTTTCCTCGGGTCTCTCGACCCCTCGCGAGCGCCTCCTCGTATCCAAATCCAAAGAGGTTAGTTCAAGGTGCATTTGCCAGATCCTAGCATATCCGCCGCAGGACCCGTTCTTCATAAGAGACCAGGTCTCACTCAGGCCCCAGTTGTACTCAATCAAGTCACCTGATGTATCCGTACTCAAGCGCACTGTATAACCTTTGACATGTCCTGTGCTCCCTCTCTTTTTTCACTTGCATCCACTTCTGCAGGCAATACACATGGGCCTGCCATTCCGCGGTCCTTACAAGGGTCTACAGCCCGTCACAACTAGTGACCACTAAGCTGCCTTTCTACGCGAACTCATGATTTACCACTAAAATTACGCAATCGCATTCAGCTTGGAAAACTAACGAGTATTAAAGCGGGGATTGCCCCATTTTCAAACATGTTATTCACATTATCAGACTCTCAACTGTGAGCTTAACCAACAATCCCGAGGTAAGTTGACTGGCGAGGAATGAGACTGGTCCCCCTTTCTCATACTTTCACGCCCAATCTCATTAAGTGATAAAGGTACTTGGGTTCCAACAGTCAATTCGTATTCCAACATGTTTCAAGCTCGATTCAGCCCACTAGCACGAGCCTGTGTCAACACGCAGCGTTCAAGCCTGAGTGCTGGCCTCCGACAATTTTCCACTTCTCCGGCCTGGCTTCAATCCCTCCCGATCGAAATTTCCGGCCAGGGAAGTGGTACTATACAAGCCATCTCGGTCAAAGACAAACCGTACACATTCTCGGCCGACACCTACACCGTCATCGGCGGTCAAGATTCCCATCCCTCACCTGTCGCCTACTCCCTGGCCAGCCTGGGCTCCTGCAACCAGGTCACCGGCTCCCTGGTTGCCAAGGACCACAAGCTCACACTCGGCGAGTGGCAAGTTACAGTGAAGGGTCAGCTCCCTACCGCGGTTCTAGTTGGGGGCGAGGAGGGCAATCCGAACTGGGAGAGTGTGGCCTTGCAGGTACGAGTGCAAACTGACGCAAAGGGTGGCAATGGCGATCCCAAGTTCCAACATTTTGTTGCTGAGGTCGAGCGCCGGTGTCCAATTACACAGCTTTTTAAGCGCAGTGGGGTGGTGTACACTAGTGAGTGGGTAAATGAACCGCTGTAAGAGACAAATGTGTACCGTATATGAAGCTGTTAAGCTTGAGGTTGAGATTCTAGGCACACTTGGCCTTGTCGGCGAGCGCTATCCCCTCGTCCCATTGCCTGAGAAATTCCATTTTGTCAAACAGAATCCCTTCTTTAATAAAGATTATATTTTACACTCTAGCTATATTTCATAGCTTCAATATAGAAAAACTAAGCTTAAGATGAAATAGACTCTTATTTAAACTATATTTCTTTTGTATTTATACTATATTTAGCTCTAAAATACTGAACCGCTCGCTGAGAGAGCCTCTCTCAGGGAATCCCTGAGAAGTTACTCGAGCAAGAAGCCTGTGATTCTTTCTTTCCACTTATTAGACATGTGGTCTGAACGAGCCACCTCAGCTTTCTGATGATAGCTCTGTAAGCTTCCATGCTTATAAGAAGCCCGAGTTCGTGGTATATGATACGCGTCACGCTTTCGTCAGATTTGAAATCAAGAATAGTCTTGTCAGGGTCTGCCAGTGTCGTGATTAGACTTACAGTGTCATGAAACCGGGTGTAAACTGCAACGAGTCTAGGTTTCGCATATATGGAAGCATTGAATGGTCCATTGACCAGAGCCGGACCAGCTCGTCTTCGCCCAGCATTTGATTGAGGGCAGGTACAACCTCTAAATGAATGCGAAGGCCTTAGGAAAGTCCAGGCTGGCCGTTGACGGAGATGGTTATCCCAAATGGCAGCCCAGCGAGGAAATCGTCAGAACTTAACCCATCCTAGCACCATATATGCAAGACTGCCACTACACATCTCACTATACCCAGGGTTTCAACACACTTGCCTATAGTGGGGAAGAATTCACTGCACTGCAAAATTTCTCCAACCTCTGCTGGCCACTCCGCTGGATCTGGCGGGCTGTGATGTTCAACGGCTGCCATGACTGAACGTGAGTTGGGGTCACAAAGAACTCGCGCCCACAAGAAGCAGAACCCAAGACCTTCTAGCACCGAGATTCTTTTCCTTGGATCAACGATCCACTATTTCTGAGAGCTGCTGCTGATGACACTCCATTGTTGCTTGGGAACGGAATGGGTTCTGAAGAGCTAGTTTCAAGGTCTGATTCCTGCTGTACATTGCCAGAAAATCAGGTCTAACGAACTCACCGTTCTTGAAAGCACCTGGTTCTCCTTCTTTACCTCCATTAACCTCACCAGTCCACGGGAGATCGAGTATGAACTCCATTGCCTCGTCTCTTAGTCAGTCTAGGGTAGCGGACTTAGCCAAATCCTTGAGTATTACCAGTCCCTCCCACTCGCACCTAACTCCGCTGGGGTCGCAACACATCTTCATTAAACCGACAATTGTCTTGAAATTACGACCGGTGTCTTATTCCTAGTATTTCAACCCCTCTTTGTGCTTTAGAATGTCCCCAACTAGAAGCTCTCTCTAGGCTTAGCCAAGGAGGCCTTCTAAGGCCGCGAGTTCAAGGCAAAGATGTAATTCAAATGATCAAATCCAGCATTCTGATTTCCTTTTTGGTTAAGTTTGGAGAATCCGGTTAACACCTGCTTAAGGCTTGATTAGGGTATCTAAGAGCTTTGGGCTTTGAGAAGATAGCACCCTGGAGGTCTTCAAGGGTATCTTTAGCCCAATTGCAGCAGCTGCTGCAGATGGTTTCAATGTCGTTCTGAGAGAGTCTGAGGGTGAACTTCTGGTCCGCCCAGACTTACACATGTCTTTGCATTAGCGTGTAATCTCAAAGCCCCTAGCTAGGTAGTGCTGATCCTAAAGTTGCCGAGGCTATCTAGAAACGTGGCGGCATAATTTAGGAAAGGCTTGATTGCCGCCTCGTTGCTTAGTTCAATATTGAGTTTTAGCCGCTGCCAGTTCTCTCTATACTTATTGGCCAGGTGGAGAATGAGATCAAAGAGCGCATCTCTATGTGGCGAGACCTAGCGAAGGAGGCTCTGAGACGTTATTAGAAAGCGTGTCGATATCGCAGGCAGGCCTCGCTCACTTGGCCATGTCATAAGCATAGAGCTCTCGTCTTTGCTGAGAAGGCTAAACTGCTCTGCGGCTGAGAGGCGTATCGCCAGCAAGTCAAGCATGCTCCGAAAGAGTGGGATAAAAAATTGAGGCATCCCGGTCGAGCCGGCCCAAGCTCGTGACATGCTCATGAAGTTACTGCATATTCTGTATCTAAGAGGTATCTATCGATACTTGAGCGTTTGTTGCAAGATTCATCGGTCGAGTATTGTATCTACTAAAAACCGAACGTGTCCGGCGAGAGGTCGTCGGCCAAAGCCCTGGCACCTCTAACTTGAAGGGTTTTCTCCTCCAAGCCCAAATTGCGCTTCTATCGCTTGGGGCTTGACTTTGTACTTGAGTTCAAATGGTTTGACCTCGTCCCATCCATCGGATGATGTCAAGTATCGTAACTTCCCGAGAGCAACCAAGTTTCAGCGATTTCCATGGAGTGCTGAGGACGTAAGGAGAAATCACGAACAAGACTGCGTCAGGAGGGTGGACGTAAGCGGAGGTGCATGTTATATCTACTACGGCCCCAACAGCCGTCGACGAGTTGGCCCAGGCTGAGATTGATCCGGTAGTTAAAGGAGAGGCGTCGAAACCTAAGACAACGAAGACCTTAAGGACTTTTCTCAAAGTCAGCGAAGTAATCTTTCATATTTGAGTTTCATCCGCTGGGATTAGTAGATAGTCGCATATGAGGCTATCCTTGGCGCACCAATACCGATTCGCAATCTGCTCAGGTTATTTAAAGCACAAGCTTCAGTGTAGTCAGGCGACCGGAGTATGTCATGCCCGTCCTATGGGTTCTTCACTGTGAACAGATCGAGCTTATGTTTCCCAGTGGAGTTATTCGTTTAAGCCTATTTGCCAATATTACGAGTAGGATCGCTAACTACCCGCAATCAAATTTAGGACGGTCGCCGCATTCAGCACGGAGATGGCCATGTCGCCCTCAGTGTCTTGCAACTGACTGGCAGGGCAAACGCCGTGACGAGAAACAACTCCGACGGTAGCTTCAAGGTGAGGCTCGGCCTTAGTTGTCAGTTCCGTGTCGAGAGTCTCTGCTGTAGGAATGGAATCGTCGCTGAGTTGGCTGACGTGGCTTGTTATGTCGGTATGCGCATGAAGCAATTCTCGATTCATCAAATTCTGGAATGACCTGACATGGACAGAACAGGCATCCAAAACCAGTGGCCTCCCGGGCATAGTGCATCTTCTAATTGCGAACCTCGGGCAACCATGATAGAAGATGGCATGCAACGGAGCCAAGACCCTCTCGATCTATCCAACGAACTCTCGGCAATGTAAGAGGGCGAGGCTT
This sequence comes from Neonectria sp. DH2, assembly GCA_003934905.1. Lineage (NCBI taxonomy): Eukaryota > Fungi > Ascomycota > Sordariomycetes > Hypocreales > Nectriaceae > Neonectria > Neonectria sp. DH2. Next base: position 1,667,692 of record RQWH01000010.1, on the reverse strand, counting down.
AGGGAAAAGGTCTAGGACTTGGTGATGGAGGCTTGGTAAGTATGAAAGTGGACTTCACATTTGACCTACGATTAGATATTGACTCTGATAGTTTCCATCTGCCTTCTCCGCCTGCATGTGCACCTGAATATTCACTCGTTTGCGATTGAGCCGCTGTGAAGGCCATGGAAACACGTCTCTCTTCATCGGCTCAACACATGCCTATATACAGCACACTCGGGTGCCCGGTTGAGCCTGTTCCGCTATATCTTCCATCGCTGAACGCTTCCTCATCTTCTTCCAGGCCGTCGATTGTAACAGTTCTACTTGGCAACAGGGCGAATGATTCACTGAAAATGTTAAAGGACTAGCATATGCTTTGTTCCAATTACTATGTACATCCAACTACAGACCAGCGTAAAACTGTAATAATTCCTATGTACACCTCAGAGCTGAATGGCATCTCGAAGAAGAAGTTCAGCTGTGGCATTTCTCGCTAAGAAACTCCCCTCGTATCTTAAAACATCCAAGTTCACCCAGGGATCAGAAATTGACTTCCTTGGGAAGCTAATGTGGCCTTTTCCCAACCAGATTTCGGGACATTTCATTCCTAAGCCACATGGGATGAACTCTTGAACAGATGGGGGTTGTCCAAGATACGGTGAGGGGATACTGCGAAGGTTGAGCATCCATCTGTCTGGTGGAGGTGCGCCGGAAACCAGCTGTTCGGGGACGAATTCAAACTCAACCATTGTCCGCCCCATTGGTCGTTCTGCGCTGCCAACTACAAGCCGGCTGCCAGTAAATTGCTGAATAACGGTCTTTCCATAGACCTTTGGAAATCCAAGAAGCTCGCGACCCGCAAATATGGCAGCGTCGTTGTCAAGAATGAAGAGGAGATTGAAATGGAACTTCTCGCCCTTGTAGGTCACCTCGACCTGATGAGCGTATTCGCTGTAAGATCCAACAGGGCTCATTCCGTAGCTGAGAAACAGCGATGTCATAAGTGGTTCTTCCTCCAATTCAAGAACATCAGGAACAAGATGGGCTATCTGAGATGCGGCGACTCGATAAGTAATGCCGACTGCGGTGGTGTCGGTGAAAATACCCTTTGCTCTTGAATAGGCTGGAGCAAAGGTTGGCAACGATTCGCCATTTAGGCTCAGACTCCCGTAAGGCATGGTACTTGTGCGTTTGTGCTTGTGTGTGTGGAGGCGTTTGTGTTGGACGTGTGGTGTGGTGTGAGGAAGGCGAAGTGTGTGGAGTGTGTTATTCAAGAGCTGGAAAAGGGATTGCTGAGTTTCTTTAAATAATAATTCACTACGGCGCAACATGATTTCTCAGGCAAATCTCAAGTCCCCAATAGCCATGACGTTGATTTTGTTTCTTACGTCAACTGCAGATGAGCCGTATTCAACGCCTAATGCTGCTGACGTTATGTGCAGGAAGCTAAAGTCTGTATTCAACCCCTAATGCTGCTGACGTGACGTGCAGGAAGCTAAAACCTGGAGCCGAGGCTGGCATTTACCCAGTGGGGTGATGAAGCGGCCCACAGGCCAGTTTGATCAACCCACCCGTAATCCGCATTAGGACATGGGATGATTAATATATGAGATGAGTTCCGTGATTCCATGTGAAAAGGACCTGGGTACGAAATACGGTCCGGCTGGCCCGAGACTAAGGCCGGAGCCGCTACTTCCGTTGAGAGCTGGGTTGCGTTGCGGCGCTTCCTCATCGCACCACTAATTTAACCATCTTTGCGGTGTACCTGCTCGTTGCGTTATTTCTGCTACCATCAAAGACCAAGCAGAGAGTATAACCTGACTCTTCACTGATTTGATTTTCAACCAATTATACCGTCGCACGAAAATGGCATCGGATAAAACTTCACAACAGAGGCGTCGGCAGAATGCCCTGTCTCAGCGCAACTATCGTATGTTTCCTCAGCGCTTTTATCTCGTGGACATGGCTCACCTTTTGTGACAATAGGCACTCGCCAAAGAGAGAGGAGAAGGATATTAGAACATGTAGCTATCTCCGGCCTAATGTTGCCAGCTCCCCTGGTCTATTCACAGCCGCCCTCTCAGCGGAGCCCTCATCAAGACCGGGTCGTCAGACCAACTCAGCAGGCGAGACGCGTTGTCTCTTCTGGCCATGTCGATACCAGCTTCCATCCTCTGGACACTGGGTCCGGCTTTACCGCCTCCGACTTCTTCTCCTGCATCGGGTCGTATCCCGAGTCGGAACGTCATAACTTCTTCATGTTGATGACTAAAGAGCTGTTCGGTGTTCGGGACATTATCAAGTACGGACTCATTGTCTTAGGGTATCCTGTGAGTTCTTCACTTTATAGCAACGCCATGCTTCTTCCAATGAGTCAATGGCTGGAAGATGTTCAGCAAAGCCTGGGTCATGTTGATTTTACGGCAGCAATCAAAGCCGGCATCTGCGTCTTCGGAAAGTTGAACGTACCTTCGGACCATAATTCCAGGATTCATGAGATTGTTGCACCCCCGGTATGCCGGGGTCGGCTCGACACAGTCACTGATTGCATTCTTCTATCTCGAATTTCATTCGTGTCGGCTGTATTCATGAATGCACTGCACCTGGGAATACCATGGCGTGATCTGATAACTTTTAAATCCGAATCGCCTTTTTGTCGCCTCAGAAAGCAACTCATGTCCAAAGACAACTTCGAGAACGACGGGCCGGGCCATGAAAATACCGACCAGGCTGCACGAATGCGACTGGCATTTGGGGACTATTTTAAGGGTATACAATCTGACCTTGTGCCCACGGACGTGCAACTCACCGTCCCCCATCATCCAACCTTGGATACAATCCCATGGCCAGGCTTTCGTTCCAAGGTTATTGCTGCTGTGCACTCAGATCCCCCGTTGATTGACAGAGAGGATTTCTGTCTTGACTTACTGAATGATGGGCTTCGTTGCTGGGGCTTTGCTAATGGCGATTCCTTGCCCTCGGCAGCACCCTGGGATGCTCGGAACTGGGAAGCGGCCCCGTGGTTTCTCGAGAAGTGGGAACATCTCACCGATGGGAGAGATGGGGATGAGTGGAAGACAAGTGCTTGGTGGTGGTCAATGTGTGCTAGGGCGAACGTATGACCGGCGGAAAGCAAATTGAGAGACCTGGCTCTTCTTCTGACCCGCATTTTTATGACAAATAGATACTTACAGATTCGGCGTATTAGACTCGTCTTCTCTAGAACTCCCAGGGGAAAATGTGGCTTTCTAGGCCATTCTCTGCGTCATTCTCTGCGTCACTCTTGCAAGGTTCGCCTTTTCCCCCCCTTAATTCTGTAATAGCTTCCACTTGAATCCGTGCACTGCCAAGACATGTAGTCAACGTCACCTACATTAGTCTAAAAGTAGCGTCACGCGTCATGCACACAACGTCACCTGCAGCAAGGAGCCGCCCAGAAAGAGTGCGTGGATTGGCGGTTTTGGATAGAAGCGTGATGCTGTAAAGACTACGTACATTCCATGCGAGGCTATTCATTCTTTACTTAAGAAAGCCTTGACCCATGGAGATGGAATGTCTTATGAAGTATGTTTGGAAATAAAGATCTCCCTACTTTGTTGAATTCTCTTGCCTCACATATAACATCATCTTCATCATGAAGGCATTTCGATTGAGTTTTCCAGATGCGCCATTTCAACTTCAAAGCCTTCCTATTCCCGAGCCGGGACAAGGCCAGGCCCTGATCGCTGTCAAGGCGGCTGGTCTCTGTCACACCGACGCCCACTACGTTGACGGGCACGGTATTGAAATGCTGCCGTCTCTTCCCCTTACACTTGGGCACGAAGTAGCTGGGACCGTTATGAAGCTCGGATCTGGACTGTCTCCAGTCCAAGTTGGCGATCGCGTCGCTGTGGCTCTGGTAGCTCATCCCGTCGAAAAGGCAATCCGGGCCACAACGATTGGGCTTGGCTACGACGGAGGCTATAGCGAATTTGCGCTGGCTTATTACGACCACCTGGTAAAGATTCCAGACGGCGTGACATTCCCCCAGGCGGCTGTTGCCACGGATTCGATCTCGACGGCGTATCACGCAACAGTGGTAACCGGCGGAGTGACAAAGTCGACAACGGTGGCAGTCATCGGGATCGGTGGCCTCGGCCTCAATGCAGTTGCAATCTCGGTACTGCAAGGCGCTGAGGTCTATGGGATCGATCTTAACGAGGCCAAATACGATGACGCAAAACGCTTGGGTGCTATTGCGTGTTCCTCAAGCCTCGGTAGCTTCCCTGCTATTGCTTTCGATGTCATTATCGACTTCGTTGGATCCACGTCAACAATTTCCGCTGCGCTCTCCTCGGTTAAAAAGGGCGGGACAATTGTAATGGTGGGACTCGACGGCAAGAATGTGGAAGTCTCATCTGTGATGTTAGTGACAAAGAGTGTCAATTTGAAGGGCTCATTTGGCTCGTCAAAGGAGGAGCTAATGCAGGTGTTGAACTTGATTGCTTCAGGTAAAATCACACCAAAGTTGACAGAAATACCATTTGAGGATGTGCCCAAAGGGTTAGAAGACATAAAGAAAAACAAAGTAGAGGGCCGCTTATTTGTCCAACCTAGGGCAGACTAGAAAGTCAGTGGAAATGTTAATCATGCAAATTGTCTCATAGCTTGTATAATATAGAAAAATAAAACAGGGTCTAACAAAAGGATTTAATAAAGGTCAAAGGATTTATTCACTTTGCCTGTGGCGAGGCTAATGAGGCAAATACTGGCAGCGGGCAGACTCAAGATTAGCATCTTAGGGGCAAATCTTACCAGTCAAAGGATGAATCAGAGACCTTTGTTCAGGGACATCTGAAGCCAGTTTACTAGCATAGCATCCATCGACTGTGTGTCGGGGCCAAACTGGGTAAGGAGATGGCCAATAGGCATGTGGCCGAACCATGATACAGGGCTGGCCGTGACCATTTAACCAGTCCTAGACAGCACCGTGACATGACTCGAGTGAAGTATCCGAGTCACTCTTGAGCGGCAGCAGCCTCAGCTCTTGGCATGCGTCATGCGCAACCAACGCCAATGAACTGAGGTCTGCCTCAAAGTATTACATGATTTGGAACGCAAGAGACGTAGAGTTACGTGAGCCCTCTGGAAGTGGGTTAGCTTAATGTACCTCTTGATGGAGCACAATATATCAATATCGACTCACCCCTCTTGACCTCATCCAGCATATCAATGAATCCCAAACAAATTTGCTGTAGAGACTGCACAATCTTGGATCAACAGCTTTATAATCGATCCGATGACACGCCTTTGGGCACCGAAGCTCTCACATGCTGAACGGTGACGCTCGCTTGATGGAAGACGCCCGTAGCTCTTGCAGACAGCTGTAAGCTCTAATGATGCGATCCTCGATGGTCAGCGCCCTGTTGGACTGGCTGCTTGCGACCCGCCGTCCCAGGATACTCGTCGAAGCCGTCGTTTCTGTCGACATTGTGCACTTGGCGGATAGCTGGTGCGAATCGATGCGAATCTGGTGTCGGCTGGACTTTCTCGTCGTCACTGTGCTGGGAGCCTTCCGATGGCGACTTTGGACCCAGCTCCGTAATTTCTATGAGGGCCTGCTTGGGCTGGACATCTGGCGACAAGAGTTGTTTAAGGATCCTGAAGCCTAGCTTGACAAAACTCCATGTCCCTAGATCAACAACCGGCAGTTGGTCCTGGGGCCGTGACAGGGCGCACTGTTGCAAATGTAGCCTCTTGCATAAATCTATTGCTATTGGAACAACCCTCAGCTTTGATTCCTCGCGGTATCCCTCAGCCATCAAGTTTGGCAACAATACTCAATAGCGCTTCCGCTTGCATTAGAACTGGCCTAGACTGTTCTGGAGGACGTGATAGGCACTGTTAGAAAGTAAGCCAGCCATGCTATCTCAGACAACTGCAGTGTGTAACGTCCTTTGAATCTCACACGGAGTACGCCGGGGGTCGAGACGGACCTGCTGGCCCACTATACGGTATCCTTACGCCCTACTGTCCCCCGCAATTCTTCTTTTGTTTAGGAGGATGTTTGAGGTTTCTGTTGAGTTGAGTTGGTGGTCTACCCTGGGGTTGAAGGTCAGGTCAGACCCACCGGCTAGATGCGCCCGGGCAGCCATGTTTTAGAACTCACGCCTTGGGCTCCATTTCGTCCCGTGTCAACTTGGAGTATCTGCTCCGGAAGTTATTCGACGTCAATCCACTCTCATCGTGGGGTAACTTGGACCCGGATCCGTGAACGAAATACTCCCATGTTAAAGTCCAGCGTACTGAGATGAAGTAAACGATTCTTTCGCAAACGAACCCTTGATAAGTCCTCGGTCTTGGTCTACTAATCACTTGGCATGCGGAGAATTTTGCAGTCATGGGGAACTGTCGAAATCGTATATACGTATCATTTGCGAAGTTGCAATCCCCTATAGACCTCACGACTTACTTCATCTTTCAGCAAGCAAGCACAGGTCGGCCTCGAGGTGAATCTCGGCGAATATACTCAAGTCAAGCAAGTTGATATCGCAGAAGCTGTTGTAATAGCTAATAATCCAAAACGTAGCAGATATCAACCTTAATAGACGGGTCTTTGAGCAATGAACGCAGCTGCATTTAGCTAACCTATTGGGAAGTATAATCCCCTACAGCCCAAGAAGTAGCCTTGGGTTCTCAAAACTTCACAAACGACAGCTCATCGCCTCCAGAGTAGAAACTGCTGGTTCGCTCCGTCATGACCATCCCACGTGCCAAACGCCATTCTAGATTTGTGTTCACCTCCCCAGAGATCGAGATATGTCTTGGGATACTTGACCGAGCGGAACCTATATAGATGAGTCTTTAAGTCAGCCAGTTGTTGTTTGACTATCGTAGAAAAAGCCCTTGACATACCTCACAACTGTATGCGGGCTAAAATTGGTTACATCGCCACCCTCAAAGTACCAATGGAACTGCTCGTCCCACTCGTCGCCTTTCTCACAGCGCACTTCGCGACCGTGGCCTGTTGATTCTTCTGTCAATACCAGTTTTGTAGCTCCGAGGCCGAAGGAAGGCTCTGAGCTCATCGAGATGCTTACCGTCCGCAGCTAGCAAACCTTGCGTCACGTCACTCTTGATGATGACGCGGGAATCTTGGGGCAGAGGGCACGACAAGAGGTGCCAATGTTGGTTTCTGTTTGTCTCCCAAGTCTTGTCATCCCTACATGACACAGTTAACAGGAATGACATAATCATAGGAAGACTTGGGACGCATCTCACCATGCATGCACCACCGGGCTATGGCCACCTCCATCCTTTAGGTCAAGAAACAGGCCGCCGACTTGGCTCCGGATGTTGCATTTCTGTCGCCAGACCCACTCCTTACGGATATTCGACCGAGTAGCATCGGTAGGCATTGTATGATCGTGTGAATAAAAGATGATTAGAATGAGGTATACGTTTAAATGAGCACATTGGATGGTAGCACTATCTCGATGAAATATAACAGGGATTACACTGCTTATTATTGACCCGCCCTCTATCTGCCTGGCCTCCATGAAGGCTGTTCACATCACGCCTCAGTATCAAGCTGCAAGTGAGTGATTCTGGACAGAATAGAGTTCATAATCTGCATCAGCTTCCGTTTAGTCTAGAGCTGACGTATTCCCGACTTAGTTATTCTAGCATGAACTATCGATATGATCTATTGAATAATTACGCGGGATCCAATGCCTGCACTACATAAACACCTCGCCCAGAAGGGACGGGTCGAAGGTAAGTGGGACTAGGAAGTAATTTTAGACCAAACTAGTAGGCTTCAGGTCCATTTTGGCAAGCCACTTTTTAACAGGGACTGACAAAGCACAGGTCACGGTACATGAGTACATCGCTCAAGACGGAGGTTTCTGAAGTTATCTGCATACGGGCGTACAGTGTTCGTTTTGTGTATTAGGCTGCATTTTAATACTTCAAACGTACTGTTCCCTTATTATGTAAAATTATGAGACATAAACACACGCATTTGTATCATATTATCTTAAAGTAGTGTGGTTTTTCTTCAACTAAATGATTTAAAAGATAAATAGCTCTAAAATTTCATGTCATTAAACTCAAGTGTTTGCTTCTCCTCAGTCCCAACTGCACCACGCCTCTGATAGATTACCACGCATGCTTTACGCGTTCCAACAAGAGGATCATTTTGGTCATCGCCAACAATCTCTTGGTTCGTCACCCTAATTGTACCATGCTCCTCAATCACCTTGAGCAGACGAAAGTATAATCTCGCGTCCAGCACCTCCCTGTTGCCATACTTGACACTCATGACATCTTGTTCGAAATGAAGTTGTGACCCTTCTCTTGCCCAACGCCCCTTGACCAAGCCATTGTGAACGTACAATACGGCGCACGATTTGGACATTCCCTCCCATGTGTCTGAAAGTAGTCGATTGTCGGCTGAGATGCTCCGGCCTTGCTGAATGGCTGACTGAATCTGGTCTTGAGTGCTCGCGTTGGTGATTAGAGCTCCTCCATAGATGATGACTGGCTGGTCCCCTTTTCCAGTGTCTTCATAGTAACGATGGAAGCTCACCGCCAAGCAGAAAGTAATCGCTTCAGCGTTTTCGATCCGGTCCATTGTGATAGCGGACACGCTCACATCCTCTGAGACAAGCTGTTGCAGAAGCCAAGGAAAGCGTGTCAGTTGTTCCTTCGCAGCAAGGTTGAGAACACTAGTTGCTCCCGATGGCAATAACACGGACCAGATTGCCTCGCGAGTGTCTTGCATGTGCGTGACGGATGCCTCCTTCAGTGTAAGATACGGCTTTCCTTCGAGCGTATACGCTGGCCAAAAGCCGTGGTGAAAGATCTCTTGGCGATCCAAATACTCATCAACCGAGACAATTACGGCAGCTTTGCCGTCACCGATAAAGTCGTTGAGCAAGTAATCCTGCAGTGGCTTGCCGTGGTCTCCCCCGAGACGATCGACGGTAAACAGACAATGGATTCCTTCGAGAATAGAAAGGAGAGTTGCCCATTCCTCAGCGCTGACATCTCGCCTTGTTGAAGAGATGGGATTTTTGATGAGAATGGTGTTGATGTGAGTAATATCGAGGATGATGAGCTCGGCGTGGTCATTTGTGAAATCATTGATTTGGTTGACGACCTCCTGGATAGGTGCACAGCTACCACCTTGCCAGCCAATCTTGCCAGCGGCTTCACCCGTGTAATGCCCACAGTTCCACGAGAATTCAGCTGTCCCGGGTAAATTCGCAAAGTGAGGTCGGATATCGAAGCGCCGCACCCCAAGCTCAAGCTGCTCGCGGATTGACTTGGTCTGGGTCAAAACAGGGCCTTTCCCGCCGCCACTCGTGCCGTACTCGAGGCGGTAAGTGCCAGCATCGTGAGAGTTTGGTATGCAGAGCTTGTATAATTGTCTGGGGCCAAAGGCCTCGCGATGCGTCTGCATCCAAGATGTGGGAGTGGCTGGAGTCATATTTGCGGTTGTTGAATGTAGCGAGCCTTGACGGATGCAGTCTATAGGCGGGGGTTATTTGCTTTAGGGACACAATGAAAGAACGGGATTGGTAGTCTATCCTGCTATGCCTTTGAGGTGATAGGTCCTATACGCTATCACGCCGTTTCCAGCTGAGGCGGTGAACGTCCCATCCAAGTCCAGAACATTGATCGATCGTGGTGCGTCACGTGGCGCGTCACGTTCCGCGTCACGTTCCACATGTGCTCTGTGTAAACACATGAGACAGGGATAAATCAATAGTCAACGCCGTCGTACATGAACGAATGCAGCTGTATCCCAAAGGTGACAGCGCATACAGACTAGCGGCTGCGGCTTCTGGCTCGGTCTGTAAATGGTTACAGTGATTAGTTGAGTGGCTAGCTGCTCTGTAGGATTCCATAGGTCTCATCTCAGCTGACGTCGCAATAGGAAGTCAAGAAGTGTCCCTGATTACCGCTAGCCGCGGGAGTTATCCCTGAATAAGACAAAGTGGCAGGGACTACTGAACTCGAACGGCGTTATTCAATAGTATCCCAATAATACCACAAATGGTCACGGCTTAACTTTAAAGCCTCGGCTGTTGACTACTAAAAGGGGCCTAGATCTCTGCAACGATGAACAGTTTTGGAACGTCAGCGTCACCGTTGCAGTGTTCTAGGCTGTGCGTCGCGTTACCTTTACGGAATGTGGCTGTGACTTGCGTGACACCGAGCGGCTAGCAACTGCTAGAGTGTGTCTGCTGGATGTATTCCCCGCCAAGGGCAAGCATGAGGGTGCATGATAGGTGAGTGAGGTAGATAAGGCGCGTACACCACACTAGAGCGGTCAACGCGTTGAGCTTCCCAAGTGTAGTTGAAGTAAGATGCAGTATAGAGCAATATTGGTACAAACCCTGCATGAGCATCTAAGCACTATTTGTGAACGTCTTGTTTTAGCCTTAACATTCGGGCGGTGTTGGATCGTGCAGCAGAGCCGAAAGTGCAGCAGAGCCGAGGTGCTTATTTAAGTACAGTGAGAAGCTGCAGTGTCCAACGCTTTTGTACAAATAGTTGAAATCAATTCTCAACTTTCAACAACAGAGACAAGATTCATCACTTGCCGCGCTGTTTTCATGTACTGCTGCTATCGCTAGCCCAGGCGTTGCCACTCGACAAGCACCTGGTGTTAGTCTTCCACAGCGTCTTATTCACGCCTCCGACAATGCCGCCCACCCACAAATGGCCCCAGAAGCATGGAGGATCTGCTGCTCCCTCTCCGTTCTCATCAGGGCCATCCAGATCAGTATCATCACTATCGGGAAGCAACAATCTTTTGCCCGCATCCAGCAGTCGTAATCCTGCGTCCGCCTCCTTCTCCTCTCAATCCCGAACAATGGGCGAGGGCATCCCTGGCTTTCGCACTTCCTTTGATGTCTCGGGCAAAGGTGGCGGCGCCTTCAAGCCCATCAGTGAGAACTTCTCGGTCAGCCCTGCCAACGGCACCATGTCGTTTTCGCTGCCCATCCACACTTCACCAAGTCGCGGTGGATATGGGCCTCAGCTGGCGCTTGGCTATGACTCAGGTGCTGGCAATGGGTTGTTTGGGTTCGGATGGAGCGCGTCGCTCCCGTCGATTCATCGGAAAACAACGCAGGCTGTCCCAAGATACTTGGACGACGAGGATGACATGGTTATGTCTGGAACCGACATTGTCAGGAAACTGAAGAAGGACGGTTCTGTTGAAACAAGGACCGAATCGGGAGTTTGGGGCGACTTTGACGTTACCACTTTTCTTCCAAGGACAGACTCTGCTTCTGTGCGGATCGAGCGATGGGCCAACAAAACCGATCCCACAGACGTTCATTGGAGGGCGATCTCGTCGAACAATGAGACAACAATCTATGGCGACAGTGATGACAGTCGGATCGTTGATACATCTCGGGGCAGCAGACGAATATTCTCCTGGATGCCGAGTCGATCTTATGATACGTATGGCAATGCCATCGAATACACATACAAACAAGAAAACGCCAAGGGCATAGCCGGTACGGACGGAGTCATGCCTACCTGGGAGATAAATCGATCTCAGGAAGCGAGATGCCGTCAGAAGTATATCAAGCGAGTCAAGTACGGCAACATGGTTCCAAACCGTGATCTGGAAACATGGCAGGCATCACAGTGGCCGCAAGACTGGATGTTTGAGCTCGTTTTTGACTACGGCGAGCACAGCCATGCAAACCCAGGTACTGCCGAGTCTCAGAATTGGCCGGTCCGCCAGGATGCCTTTTCTCAAGGCCAGGCCGGATTCGAAATCCGCACGTATCGGCTCTGCAGGCGTATTCTGATGTTCCACCACTTCCCCAAGCAGACCAAGCTGTCAGAGAATCTAGTCTACTCAACATCTATGCAGTTTGACGAGTCCCCGCAGAGGACTGTATTGAAGACCGTGTCGATGAGTGGGCACTCACTCGACAAAGCTGGCCCCGGAGATGCTACGCGCTACAGGTCAGAGACACTACCCCCGTGGTCATTTCAGTACGCTGCAACGCCGGAACCCAGCCAGCTGTCAGCTCTCGAGGCCAACGTCGTCAACCTTCTTGAGTTGCCTGACCCAGACTCCAAGGTCTCTGAGTGGCTGGATCTCGACGGCGAAGGTATGCCAGGGCTGTTGACGAGATCTGAAGATGGCACGCTTTGCTACCAACGCAACAAAGGTCTGGGCTGTTCGGATGGCGAACCACAGTTTCGTGCACCGGTATTTCTTGCGCAGCAGCCCAGCATAACAGGTGGCACGTTTCAAGATCTCGATCAAAACGGACATCTCAACTACGTTCTGCGAGACAGCCAACATTCTCTCCAGGGCTACTTTGAACGAGGGGACTCGGATACATGGAGTACATTTTCCACATTTCCCGAGACACCTAGCGGCGATACGTGGCAGGACACTCTCGAGATCGACTTGACCGGCGATGGTCACGTCGATACTCTGTGTGTGGTGGACGACTCGCAAGCGCTGATATGGCAGCAAAACCTTGGGAAGAAGGGTCTCTCAGGATACAAACGCATCCATGAGCTAAACCCGAAAAGTCGCCCGCGCTTGACTCAAACGCCTGACACTCAGACTCATGTTGCCGACATGACAGGCAGTGGCTTGTCAGACCTGGTCGAGATTTCAGCAATGTCAATAAGATACTGGCCAAACATGGGATACGGTCATTTCGGTGCCGCAGTTGAAATGGGTAACCCGCCAGTGCCATCGACAAGGGATGGCTTTGATCATGCTCGAGTTCGGCTCATGGATGTAGACGGCAGCGGCACAACGGATCTGCTTTACATTCTCCCTACAGGTGGAGCAAATCTATACTATAACCTGAGCGGCAACTCTTGGAGTGACAAGGTCTTTATTCCACATCTCCCAGCGACAGCCACTCCCTCCTCCGTGTTTACCCTCGATATTCTCGGAAAGGGAACTATGTCTCTCTGTTGGGCAAATACCTCGAACGGCATGACCAGAATCAAGTACCTTGATCTCATGGGGGACACGAAGCCACACCTTTTGCAGAGCTACAGCAACGGATTGGGCGCAACCACTTCGATAGCATACACGCCTTCCACCAAGTTCTATGTGGATGATGAGAATAGAGGGCTGCCATGGTCGACAAAACTGCCGTTTCCTGTTCAGTGTGTCTCCAAAGTTGAAGTGATGGACGCCATAACAGGAAACCAACACGATACCGAGTACATTTACCACAACGGATGCTATGATCAAGTTGAGAAGCAGTTGGCTGGCTTTGAAATGGTAGAAGAGTTTCGCAGCGAGAAGCTCATCATCGGTGACAACGAGTCCTATGAACCTCCGGTCACACATACCAAATCTTGGTTTAGTGTTGGGCTGAGTCTTGAGGTTGATGAGTCTCGCTTCTTGACCAGACCGGTTGTATCTTCGAGTTTGCAGCATTCTGACAGCGACCCTGCAGAACGTTTGCAGGCACTCAAAGGAGTCAGCGTGCGGTCTGAGACCTACAGTCAAGACGGAACAGACAAGGCCGGCCTCCCATTTATGGTCCAAGAGCTGTCGTACCATATCAAGCTGCTTCAATCACGAGGGTCCAACAAGTATTCCGTGGTCCAGGTGAACCCCCGGGAGACTCTTTCCAAACAGTATGAGAGAAACATGCGAGATCCACGAGTCACACATGAAATTATCCTCAAAACCAATCTCTTTGGCGACGTGGAGGAGAGCTTACACATTGTTTATCCACGTACTGTGGAGACTGCCTTTACCGATGTTAACGAGAACCAAAAGGCTGGCAACATGGCAATCACCAACATTTGGTACCCCGAGGAGGTTGTGGATAATTACAACTTTCGCAAGCCACTCGCATGGAGGCAGCAAGAACACGAGATTCTTAACTTTTCGTTCAACGGAACCCTCAGTGTTGACGCAGCTCACCAATACGACTTCCAAGGGCTACCTACGACCAAGTGTGCGGCTGTATGGAAGGCTTTACGCAATGAGAACAGAGCGTTTTACATGGACTCTCTTCTCATCAACAGGCTCGGAGAGGGTAAGGTGCAGGCACATTCGCTGTTGGATCAGACATATGCTCTTGCTTTCACGCCTGAGATTCTAGCCAAGACCGAGCTGGGTCTGCGCAATTGCAAAGTTCCCGGTTCGGTCGAGAATATCTTGACACAGGGCAAGTATGTGAAACTGGAACAGAGTGACAGTTGGTGGACTCCATCGTCTCGCTCCCTCTTCTGCCTCCCCAAGACATCAGCGGCAGGAGAAGCGCTTAAGCAGGCCCGCAGATCATTCTACAATCCTTCATTCTTCATCGACCCTTTCAACAATGTGTCGCGGATCAAAATGGACGAGGTCTTTCTTTTAGCTGAACAAGTCGAAAACGCCATGGGAAACGTATCGGTACTCGAGAACGACTACGAGCATCTACAACCTGTCAAGATTACCGACTCGAACTTGAATACTGTACAAGTTGTGCTCGATCCTTTGGGCCACATGATCGCTTCTGCTACTTTGGGTAAGGGGTCGAGCGCCGAAGAGGATGTTGACAGCGTCAATGAAGTGGTACTTGAGGTCAGTTCTGAGGATGTCGACAGCATCCTCCTTGATCCTACTGGGGAGGTCGCAAGTCGCGTCTTGGACAATGCTGAAAGCAGAACAATTCATTGTCTCAATCGGTACGCTTTGTGGAAAGCCCAGCAGAACGAGAAAAGTCCGGAAGACACAAAGATTACGCAGACGTTGACCGCGACCAAAACTCCTGTACCAGCATTCTCAGTCCACATTACGCGCGCTCTTTCATTCGGCAAATCCAGCAGTGAAGATATTCGAGTGACTATCTCTTACATGAACGGACTTGGGACTGAACTTCAAGAAGTGCATCTGAATGACCCATCTACCTTCGACAAGACATGGCTAGTCCCTGGCCTTTCAATCTCGGACACACAAGGTCAAGCTGTTTGCACCTACGAGCCTCGTTTTGCAACTTCACCATTGCCGATCCTAGCCGGATCGATAAAAACCAACTCTACCATCACCTTCTACGACGCCATCGGTCGTAGTGTCGCCTCCCTTGCTGCTGACTGCACGTGGTCGAAAACTGTGCATACTCCATGGACAACAGTCGAGTACAACGCCGGTGACTTGGTTCTTTGTTCCAGACCGCAAGATGATCCTGATGTTTGCCACTTCTTCACTCGGATCCCAGCTGCCCGGTACTCGCAGAGTTGGTATGACAAGCGAAAACTAGGGACACCCCAGGAGAAGCGAGCCGCGGAGAAATCTGCCATCTATTCAAACGCTCCTCTCACCACCTACATCGGTAGCTGCGGGCTGCCTATCCGGACAGTTCGTGTAGCTGGGAGCAAGGCGTACACGCGAAGCTCCGCATACGACGTTAACGGAAACAAGGTTCGAGATATCGACTCATACGACCGACTCGTGGAAAGAATGGTCTATGATAAGCTTGGCCGGCAGCTGCAGAGCATGGGAATGGACCATGGAGAATCATGGACGTTACAAGACGCCCAAGGAGGAGAGCTCCTGTCGTGGAATTGCCGTGGATACTCTTTCATGACCCGGTATGATGGTTTGCGACGAGAGATTGGGAAGCTGGCCGCCAAAAACAATGAGACACCAAAACTCGTCACGCGAATCACTTACGGAGAGGGTTGTACTGATGCAACGACTCTCAACCTGAAAGACCAAGTCTGGAAGGTGGAAGACCAAGCCGGTGTTCACCTCAATACGCGTTATGACATTCGCGGTCACTGCCTCGAGCAGACGTTCCAGCCCACCCAAGAATACAAAGAGTTGGTCGACTGGAATAATAGTAACGCGTTGGAAAAGGCGATCTACTTTCATACATACAAGTACGATAACTCGGGTCAAGTGCTGGAGGAGAAGGATGCCCGAGGCAATCGTACTCGGAGACGGTTTGAGCGACAAGGACATGTCTACACTGTCGATTTCAGCTCTACCGAGGACGGTGACTGGAACCCATATCTCTCGAGTGCAATCTTCTCTGCCGATGGGCTCCCTGTAAGGATCACCTACGGAAACAAGGTCGTCACGAACTTTTCCTACGACGAGGAGTCCAGACACCTTGTCTCGCAACGAACCACGCGCGCGTCTCGGGGCACAAGAGAGCTTCTTGAAGACTTGACACACATATACGACTGCACCGGTCGTCGCATTCTCACTCAAGATGGTTCTGAACAAGTGAGATATTTTCGGGAAAGTCGCGTCAAGCCTGAATGGGACTACACGTACGATGTGACAGGCAGACTAGTGTCGGCCACTGGGAGAGCTCAGCTCTCCACGAAACTTGGCCACGGAAATCAGTTAAGCCCTCACAGCGCCATGAACGGTCTCAGCCCATCACGCGGCATCACTGATGGCAACTTGCTCTACCAGTACGTCGAGACATACGAGTATGACCGCGAAGGCAACATACTACGGATGAAACACGACGCGCCATATACCAAAGGCGTCGCCGGCTGGACGAGATCCTACTTTTATGAAGAACAGAGTCTCCTCAGTCACGACCCCTTGATCAAATGCAATCGGCTCAGTAGGACAGCAATCGGAGACAAAGACGAAGGCAAGCATCTCTATGCTGGGGATGCCGGGCTCGCGGGCTGCGTGACCACGCTGCCCAAATTCTCCGAGCTGGAATGGGGCATCACAACATGATGTCCTTCTCATCCACGCAGTATGTCAAGGCTGGCACCCCAGAGCGAACATACTACGTCTATGACCACTCTGGTAAGCGCGTACGCAAGGTGAGCGAGTCGGCTGCCCAGCCTGGTGAGCAACCTCGCAAGCAAAAGGATACACTATTCCTCGGCGATCTCGAGGTTCAAGGCCGAAGCGATGGGTCTTGTCTGTGGATTGCGTGTGTCAAAGGCGACGATACATTGGCAATGGTGGAGGTCAGCAGCGCCCGGCAGGAGCCTCTGATACGATTCCAAACGGGAGATAACATGGAGCTGGATGGCCAAGCCCAGCTCATATCTTACGAGGAGTACACTCCCTTTGGCACGGTTGTCTACTCGGCTGTGTATGGTGATGTCGAAGCCCCAAGGAGGTACCGGTTTGCCAAGTACGAGCACGACCGCGAGACGGGGTTATACCACTGCGGATGGCGTTACTACTGCCCATGGCTTGGCCGCTGGACCTCGCCGGATCCTCTCGGTGATGTAGACGGGCCCAACCTCTATGAGTACGTCAACAACGACCCCATCAACTGGCACGACCCATCTGGAACAGCAAAATATGATAAGAAAGCAAAGGACGTCAATCGGGCAGTGAAGAAAGGGCTCAATATCGTAAAGCGAAAAAAGGAAAACGTTGGAAAACATTTCAAGGTCCAATTAGGCAAAGCAGGCGGACTTTTCAACCAAGTGAAGAAGGTTTTCGGCAAGAAGGTGACCAACACAATGAAAAATTTGAAAGCGGCCGTCTTGGGAATGAAAAGTGGATTCAGACCACATGGAGAGCAGCACCATTTGTTCCAAAAATCGTTTGCTCATTTCTTCGGTGCAGCTGGCATCAATCATAACGAGTTGACACTCTTCTGTGACAGGGACGTCCACAACGTTGTCGGGAACAAGCATGACGGTAACTGGGGGACCTTTTTCGCTACAAAGCTTCGCGACCTGGCCAACAACCACAACAAAAACAAGAGCCTAATGAAGATGAAGGAACAGCTAGACAAGCTTGGGGACAAAGATATAACTGATGAGCTTCGGAATAATGGTTCCGATTTCTCCAGGGCTCTTCTCCAAGACATCAAGAAGAACACGCCGCACTACAAACTGAGAATGATAAATCAGCTATCAGAAAACTTGACTGAAACCGGACTCCACCCGGATAAGATAGAAGGGTCTGTCAGGCCATACAAGGTCGCCTACGAGGACAGAGGTGACCTGTTAACCTGGAAAAAATATGAAAAGTTGTATTCGCCACCCGCTAGGTAGAAAGACCTTAGGGGTATTGAAAATAACGTAGCAGATAGCTCAGCAGAATAGACTGATTCCTTCAACGTGAGATTTGTGTATTCGGAAATTAATAACATTAGCCCAGTAACATTTAAGTTTCAATCGCCTCGGGAAGTAAGATGCTAAGGGTATTTCATATTTCTAATAATCAGTTTACACTACCTACCCATTATTAGCTATCCCGAAACATCTTACATCACTTGGACGCTCTCTTTCTCTTCGGCTTTGGGTCCCCAGGGGCTATATGACTTGTTATAGATAAACTATAAAGGCTAAACAGGAATGTCAATACAAGATTGTACATATTGCAGAGCCTCCTCCGATATCAATTCTTCTCTTTTCCTTTCTAATTCCTGTTGCATCACAAGAAGCTTCACCTATCTCCTGTGCATCTCCTCCTAATCCATCCCCCGCTTCACATCCATCCCATATCTTGACAGCTCCTTGTCGTACTGTACCGCATTCCGAATCTCCCACTTTCTCCTCATTTTCTCAATGGCTCTCTTCCGCATACTCAACTCATGGCTTGAGCTCCCCCTTCTCCTCTCCATCTGGGATACTTAACGAGCCACTTTCTCGATCTCCGCCCTGTCCCCTTCTCTGGCTATTTGCAACTGCATCCCCTCGACTTCCAGCCCCCTCATCTGGTCGTCCCCCTTCCCACCTTAATCACCCCGAGTCCTTCAGTTGACAATACGAACGTAGCTGGACATCGGCCGCGCGGTGTTCCTCGATACACGCATTGTACCTCCTGCCGTCGTCGGTGTTGGCCACGTCGTTCTTTGCACGTGTCGCTACGAGCGTGTCGCTTCGTTCTCCTTCAAACGCGGCCTCTTTCATGGTAAGATCTTGGATAGTCTTATCTGAATGCGCAACCAGGTCGCTGCGCCGCTTCTGGAGGGCCGCTCGCTCTTCTTGCGGTTTGGTTCGAGCCGCTTCGGTGTTGACGTCCACAGCAGCACGCCGTGCTTGCGCAGCCTCCTAGGCGTCGTTCATTTTTGTAGTAAGATGATCGAGTTGAGCAATAGCTTCTTCGAATGAATCTATGTCAAGTTGCATGACAGCATCCTGGACAATCGTGAGGTTGGCTCTGGCCGTCATCACTTTGGCCAACTGGACCTCAACCTTGGCCGCAAGCTCTTGGGCCGTCCAGTGCCAGGGTTCGTATGCCACGTTGTCCTTGCTATCCTGCGGCTGGGTCTGAGCATGTCGTATGACATCCATCTGGGCGTCAGCGAGCTTGGTCTCTGCCGTGTCCAGTGCGTCCAATGCCATCTGCGCCGCTTGTTCAGCAGCTTCCAGCACGCAGACCCGGGCACGCCACAGCTCGACTTGGACGTTGGCCTCGCGGGCAGCTGCCCGGGCTGTCCTCCGGTCATGCCCTATAAGGTTACTTGCTATATCCCTTCAGGCCCGAGCCCAGAGCTCAAATCCATAATAGTAAGAATAGAAGAACAAACAGAAGGCTTAGAATAGCTTAAAAGCTTATAAAGACTAGCTAATTATTAAGCCCCAAGGTGATAAATGATTAGAAGTAAAAAGAGAAGAAATTAAAGTTAATTAATAGCTATAATAACTTACTATTAGATTTAACTAAAAGTCAGTAAGATATATAAGACAGCTTAATTAAGTATGAAAAGATATTCTTAAGTGACTATTTAGTATTAATTTATCTAGGTTATTGAATAAACTGTTTAACTAGAAGTAAAAGGCTACATATATGTCAGCTAGCAATCATTACAAAGCTTATTACTTTACCTTAGTATGACCTATAAACACAATGACAAGTTTGTACAGCTGGAGCTACACAGCCCTGCCGCCCAAAACGTTCGACATCTACAGTACGCTCAGGAACTTAAGCACTCCCTCCCAGGGGCTCAAGGTTCTGCGTACAGATCTGGCAGAAGAAAAGAAGCGCAACTCGACAACAGCCACGCCGTCGGATGTGACGCTGCCCGAGCTCATTTCCAAGCTCCAGGAAGATGGTTGTACGATTGTCCGCTATCACACCGTCACTGGTGAGGAGACGGCGGCTATATTCCGCGGTCCCTTGGTCCCTACCGTGGTCGACCTGCGGCGTCCCCGTATCGAGCTGCAGAGCAACTTTGGTACAGATCTACAGGTTCTCGATCCCAACTTGTGCTTGATGGACATTAGTTACTCCAGCGCATGGCAACTGGGCCGGATGCTTGCCATGAGGGATCCCTCCTTCACCGCGGCCGCGGCGAGGCTGCGAGGTGTCATGCACCAACAGGCTCTGAAGAAGGCTCGGGAACACGTCGCTAGGCGGATGGGTGCACATTCCAGCCACTCTGACCTCATCTCGAGCATTGGCGACCTTGCTCAAACCGCAGAGGCTCAACGACTTGTTCGAGTCGCCCAAGTCAACGGCAGCCCTATCTACCAACAGATGGAGGCCCACAAAGGTAGAGTGTGTAGACATGTCGCTGACGTCCGAACACATTTTCCACCAAATGTACGACCGTGCCTCCGAAGCCGCCATCGTACTAGGGTCCGCTCACAAAGAAGACGATAGGCCCTACAACTGGCACGAGGTTCCCGAGAACACGGACTGGGCCGCTGTCCAAGGCTGGGTGCTTGACAAGCTGCACCTTGCCGGGATTCCCGCTCACTATCTGATCACCGATCCATCGTACCTGCCACACGAGACTCTATGCTTCTTCCACATCGATGAGAACTGGACTGGGGCCATGATAGACAGCGCGCTCAGTCTGGCAAATCACTTTTCCGAAGCACCTGACAAGGACTACTGTCGCAGCGCCATCAAGGCCGAGCTAAATAGATTCCTTGCCACGCCTGTCGAGGGACTTGGATACTGCAAGCAGATGCCCAAGTATGGGTTCCTTCTCCGGTCCGAATTGCTAGTTCAGTTCCCAGACCTCATGGTCAGCGCCAGGTCCCAGGAGAATCATGCTACGAGCTTCACAGACGACGATAGCGGCAAAGCGAAGCCAGGCGCTCCCATCTTGGTCCAGAGAAGCCTTGCGCCAGACATTATGCTATGTCTTTTTGACCGAAAGCCCCTCCTGCTATAGTCTCTCGAGTTTACCATGCCACCGCATCAGATGACCTTCATAGCCGCCAACAAGATTACCGGAAAACCATGACTGTCACCTACAAGAAGATCCACGCCTGCGATCCGGCCCCCCCGTGGACACCTGGAGTGCCGCTTGGCACGGCTGAGCCCAGCACGAGTGAGCTGTTGGATTGGAACACACGTGTGCTGAAGGTCGAGGCTTATGCGAAGAAGATCCGGGACTACCTCGACGACAAGCTGAACCCCAAAGGTCCCGGAGGTGGTCGCAAACTGTTCGAAGAGCCCGATCCAACGTCGGCCATGTTTGCCCTTCAGCTGAACAAGCCCATATACGCGCTCAATATTACGGTCGCGGCGGAGGCCGCTTTGAGCCACAGCATACACCCAGCCGTCCCCGATTTTCGCTTCTCGGTGCCCCGATTCCCAGCCCACGAACATATGCCCTCCAAGCCCCTCCCGTGTCCTGCATGCCCAGAACGTGTTGTTTCAGCGCAACTGCACCGTCAGACCGAGGACATGCGACCTCGTCTGCGTGTGTCCAAAGTGCCGCGCCCGCTAGCCCTGTTGGACTCATTGAAAAACAGCCTCAGTGGAATATCAAGATGTACACAGTCGACTGCAGGGATTTTGTTCCGACCGGCACCGGCTTACCACAGGACATCATCGTGAGCCTGACCATTCCAAACCAACTACAGCGTGTTTACAGCTATACGCTGCTCTCCCTGGAGCTTCATATCCCTTGCGGTGACATCAACTCGCCAGGTACCCCGCGTGCGGATGGCAAGGGCGACTTCTACCCGCTGCTCAGCACGGAGGAGGGCGACCTTCCGGTCACGGGGACCATGATGTCAAACTTGCGCTTCAACGTGCTCAGCTCGTGGAAGCAAGGTGGCAGGGACGACGACGGCCGGGTCAGGTACAGCCAGCTGGTGGTCAAGGTGATCCCGAGAGCGAAGAACGGGGTGTATATGTTCAATATGGCGGAGACGTCTGTCATGCTGCCTACTGTGAGCTTCATAGAGTGGAAGGAGAATCGGGTGGCTAGGCCTATGCTCTACCCCAAGTACGAGGAGAATAAGAAGAACTATGGGCAGTGGGAGGATGGTAACAAGGAAGGTATCGAGATAGTTCCGGTAGGGAACTCGAAGCCTCGGGTGTATGCATTGTAATTCAACTATTGTCCATAACCCCTAATACTCCAGCAGGTAGTGAATGAAGGATGAGCTTTAGGGTAATGGCTGAAGAGGAATACCAACCTCCACACGTTAGGACTCGGTTTTAACTACCCTATAGTACTACATTTGTCAAATAATTGGTTTGCTTACAATGCCCAGACAAAACTCACAGCATCCTGTTGCTTAACGCTCCGGGTCTTGCTAGCCCCGACCTCTTTCGGGCTTTCACACCGACCCTCAAGACACCCTTCTGCAACATCAACTGCTCCACTTTCCGGGTCATCGCACCCCCTAATTGGACTACTGATATCTGAGGGCAGACTTGGATTCTACCTCTGATTATGATCTACTTACCCTTATAGAGAAGTGGGATGTTCTCAAACCCATCACCCAAACGCCTGCAAAGTCCATCAACGTTGCCAATGTGATCCCAGCTCAAACAATGATTTCCCGGATCACTCGTGCTTACATCGCTCTCTCTCTTAAAGATTTCTCTGTTGGCGGGACGGTTTTAGCAAAGAAAGAGCTGC
Organism: Neonectria sp. DH2; assembly: GCA_003934905.1. NCBI lineage: Eukaryota > Fungi > Ascomycota > Sordariomycetes > Hypocreales > Nectriaceae > Neonectria > Neonectria sp. DH2. The sequence continues at coordinate 1,644,950 of RQWH01000010.1, read as the reverse complement.
AACCAGTGTGCCGCTGCCGTATCTTGGAGAATTTCGCCTAGACGCCTCATATGTTTAGAGATCCGGCAAGAAATTTGCCCTTCGACATATAGTATTACAAAGGCGACATTACCAGCTATCGTGTCGTCAAGAGTCGGCCTTGGGCCATTTCCAGAACATATTTGCACCCTCAACATCTGCCAGGGGGTTTCCATCGCCCTGTCTGGCGCTGCCGTATTGTTCGTCAAATCCGCATTTAGTATAGAACCCGTCTTTGCCCAAGGCGCTGACCACCGACGCGCAAATACCCTCAGCCTCAGCCTGATCGAGGCCCCATTGCACAAGCTTCCGGCCTATATTTCTCCCCTGAAAGTCTGGGCGTACTGCCAATCCCTCCAGATACCACGATTCAGCGCGCTTGCCACTCCAAATTGCCTCAAAGAGAGGATACGCCCGCTCCACGATGTCTTCCTCCTTGGGGTCGCTTGCACGATTAGGCCAGGCCCAAGCATGGATGTTCATGGCAACAGAAGACAGAGGCTTGAGCAGATTTCCTGAGTCGATGGATTAGCTTCGATGAACAGCCCTGGGGGAAACAAAGATGTCAAGTTAAACTCACGAGGATCCAAGTACCAGCACTCCAGCTTCTTGCCCCCGTCTCCCAATCTTGCCCACTGCGCAACCCCGGCAATAACCTCGCGACCACTCTCGTCTTTGGCAACAGCAATGAGCCATCGCCAGCGGTAGTCCCAAAAGTTGACGCGTGCCCGGCGCAGCCAGTACAAGTCTACATCGCCGGGATGCTCGTTGCGGTGAGGGTGTATGAGCTGGCCAAACAAGTTGTCTTCCCAAAATGCCTTTGTCATGATATGGGCAATCTCAGGAAGTTCTGAGAAGCGCGCATCGCGCAATGCAATCGCAGACATGGTGTTGCGCGGAAAGCAAGTGATGGTGGCAAGATGTACGGCGGAATGGTGCTGGGAAAGGTCTTGTCCCGGCAATGAATCCTCCACAAGCCTCTACATGCACAATGCAGGCTTCAGGGGACTTATGTATGTTCTCTCCAAAAGGTTGGCCCGTTATCCAGTGAGATTTCGTTCCAGACCATGTCTCGTCGGCCTGGAATACATCACTTAGAGGTAGCGTAGTTCGCGCGAATGCAGGGATCTCATCACATCTTGTATTGTGGTCCGATTGGACCGGGGCATATATACCCTGGTCGCCCGGGTGCCGAGTTGCGATCCTGACGGATCCTGCAAAGCCGCCGGAAGCGAGGTTTAGGCCAGATGCAAGGTCGGACGTGTTCCCCCGAACCTGACAAGCCACTTGGATGCATCTCGAGCAACTGACAAGGATAACGCAAGGTGATGTACGGAGTGTTTGGTATTGGAGAAAACTTTTAAAAGGGACCCCTGTAGAGCAAGCGCAAGTGGTGGAAATGGAAGTCTATGAACCCATGCTTTTCCCGTCCCAGTACCCGTCCCATCATCCGGTACGTTGCCCACTGACGAACAATCATGCCGAGCTAGCACTCAACGATTAATCGACTGGTGACCCTCGTACGTGACCTTCCATGCCACCTCCTTGTTAATAATCATCTCTTGACTGCCAGCCCTGTAGCTTTCCTCCTCTTCTGGCAGATTCTCCCGGCTATTGCCACGGTATTGATGTGTCGCCGTGGTTTGACTCGAGACATGGTCCGGCCTCCAGTTGTACGGTCGGCCACGGCGCTCGCTGTCAGAGCGATCGTGTACCGAGGCAGAGGTTGATGCCCCTGCAGCTGCAGATGAGGTAGCCTTGGAACGATTCTTGTCGAGTGACTGAAGTGCGTACGTATTGCTTGATCCGTACACGCTGAGGTCGAAGGCGAGCGGAAAGCCCATCCCTATGGAGAATGATTTCAAGAAGTTCTTCAGGTTCGGCACAGTGGCAGAAATGATGGACCAAACAATCATGGCCTGTTGAAGGAGCAGACTGTTTGTGACGGCAAATTGAGGCTCGGCAGAAGCCGGGTATTTGCCGAAATACGCCAGATGCATGGCTGAGAAGGCGATGAGAGGTATGCGGAACGAGAAGGCCATGGCAACCTGACACTTCCGGTTGAATGACATACTGACGGTCCAGGATAGATGTACAACGAGGAGCCAGGTGAGGATCTCGGTGGAGACGTCAATCGCCGTGATCACGGCCCAGCGTGTATACTGGAAGCAATTCTCTAGTTAGCCGTCTCATCATGAGGTTCCAGGAGTCACGAGGCGTTTCCTCCGTACCTGGTTGGGGCATTGCTTGACGTTATCCGGAGTCAATAATGTATTGGCGCGGCAGTTGACCAGTAATGCCAAGCAGGAGCCTATACCCCATGCCGCACTGAGCACCATGAGTCCAATGCAGAGCGGTTTACTCATTCCAGTCTTGGAGCCAATGATGCGTAGGATGAGGGCGAGGACAGAGCATTTGGCGAGGCTCAAGGCTAAAAGGCAGAGAATAACTGCCGCGAGAGTAGACTGGCAGTGAACGTGTTAGCTGATGAAGCAAGTGGCAGCACGCAGCGGCTCACTCTTGAAGATATGGCCCATTGTTCCTGTGGAGTAATGGAGTTGAACTTGCCGAGGCCATTATTCAAGCCAACAAACACGGCGATTGATTGAGCTAAATGCAACACCTAGGTGATCAACACCTGGTCAGCTTTGATATCGTATGTCCTCCAGGTCATGTGAGCTTCCCTACCATTGCTGAAGCAATGAGGATATCATCGAAACCGAACATCTGGTACTTGATGTACGCCCTTGCCGTAGCCACAAGCGCGCTGTAGATCAGCGACAAGATTGTCACGATCCACAACTGTCCGGCATGGTCGTTGAATGCAACAGGAGAGAACCGAGGCGAACCGTCATTCGATGTTTCTGGATCCATGGCGAGGAGAGAGAGACCTGCAAGTCCGGCTCGAGAGAGGCGACGAGTTGACAGAATTACAAGATGGAAGAAAACGGGAAGCAGACGTTCTCGGCAGGTGAATGACTATTAATCATTCCGTTTCATAGCTACGGCGTGGCTCACCTACTACATCAACTTGACTATAGCGAAACCTCCGACGGGCGTAGATGGGTGTGTACTGGTTCTAAGATGACGCCATGGGATATCTGGCCTCCCGGCTTCAGGCCAGTTAACGGCTTGTTCTCGTACCAGGCAAGTCCAGAGCGGGACTGTTAAGACCCGAGTCCAGGGCGCGGAGGTTTTCTTTTTCTGGTGATGTGCCCTGGTCGGGCTTAATCACCAACCTGCACCAACAACCAACATGCATATGCACTTGGCTTGGTACAGACCTGGTACCAAACAGCACCCTTGTCCGCCACACCACCTCCCTAGACCCTCCGTGTCTTGCCCGTAGGATCTCATCCTGCACGTATTCGCCCGACGTTCCCGAGTCTTCAAGGGCTTTGCTAAAGTGGTGAGACATGGACCCACGCGAGTGCTTTGTCTTAGACACGCGCACCGGACACCCGAAGTCTCGGGAGATCACCGTGCTACTTATCAAGCGCCTTTTCGGGGCGGGGATTCGGAATTACCACCTGCATGATACTAGAGCCCCCTGCAGCCTGCGGCACGGCACAGCACAGGGGAGAACCAACACGCCATACACCAAGCCATGTATCATGCTGGGGACTCTCGCGGGTGCGTCGAATGTACACTGCACCATCCCTGACACTGTTGCAATACCGGTACTTGGCATTGCTCCCCTTGCCGGGACTTTCTGTCGGTTCGTGCATGTCTACCGCGCGCATTCCCCTTCCTGCATTTGCCATGCGAAGCAAGCCAGCGGCACCTTTGCATTCGCATTTTTCTCTCTCCTTCTTTCGTTCTTTCTTTCTCGTGTCTCTCCTGGTGAATTCACTGCTGCCAAGAGTGTGGAAACACCGCAAAAATGTCAATCGACGACAAGGAATCTCCTGGCGTCCACGATGCCGCCATTGGCCACAATGACGGTGTCGACGAGATCAAAGGAAACGCGGCCGACCGCGCCGACATGTACCGCATGGGCAAAGTCCAGGAAATGAGGGTTCGTGCTAGCAACTCTTGACCGTTTGTCCTATTGAGCTTCATTGACATGGCATTGCACAGAGAAACTTTCGCTTCCTGTCCATCTTTGGCTTTTCTATGATTCTAATGGCGTCGTGGGAGTTCTCGCTGAGGTAAATTGCGCCAACAGAACTCTCTACGTATCGTGGCTGTTGGTCAACTAACTAACCCCGTGGCTCGAAGTGTCTCCACCATCGGACTTGTCAACGGCGGCACCGCTGGGTTGATCTGGATCTTCTTTATTTGCTGGATAGGCTTCCTTCTGGTAAACACGTCGATGGCCGAGATGGCTTCAATGTGAGTAGTGCTCAATGTTCAAAACGCCCTCTCTACACATACATGGCCAGATCGCTGACGCCAACCCTTTGCAGGGCTCCCACAACTGGAGGGCAATATCACTGGGTATCCGAATTCGCGCCGCCGCAGCACCAAAAGTTCATCAGCTACCTCATGGGATGGATGTGTGTGCTCGGCTGGCAGACGTCCTGTGCCTCGTCGGCATTCATTGCCGGCACCCAGATCCAAGGCCTCGTCGTCCTAAACTACCCCGACTATGTCCCCGAGGCCTGGCACGGCACGCTGCTCACTGTGGCCGTTGCTGCCTTTTCGGTGCTCTTCAACACTGTCCTGGCCAGAAAGCTGCCATTGATTGAGGGTATAGTCCTCATCATCCACATCTTCGCCTTCTTTGGCATATTGGTCACTCTCTGGGTTCTTTCGCCGAGAGCCGATGCCAAGGCTGTCTTCACCCAGTTTAGCGACGGCGGAGGCTGGGGCAGCTTGGGAGGCTCAGCCCTCGTGGGCGTTCTTGCGGGCGTTCTGCCTCTGCTGGGCGCAGATGCTGCCGTCCACATGTCCGAAGAGCTGCGCGATGCCAGCCGTACTCTGCCGCGTTCCATGATCATGACCACCGTCTTCAACGGCGCTTTGGGATGGATCATGGTCATCACATATTGTTTCTGCATCGGCGACCTTGGGGAGGTCATCGCATCACCAACCGGCTATCCATTCATGCAGGTCTTCCTCAACTCGACGCAGTCAACTCGGGGTGCTACCGCAATGTCGGTGTTCATCGTCGCCATGACCGTCTTCTCCAATCTGACCATGGTGGCCACGTCGTCGCGCCAGCTCTTCGCATTCGCACGAGACCATGCTGTTCCCTTCAGCCCTTGGTTCTCCAACGTGCCGGCCGGATGGGATGTGCCCCTCAACGCCATTCTGACGACCTTCCTTATCTCAAGCCTTCTTTCCCTCATCAACATCGGCTCGGCTGTCGCACTGAACTCCATCACTTCCTTGGCAACAACATCACTTCTCTCCAGCTACATCGTCTCCATCGGCTGCATGATCTGGCGGCGATGGACAAAGAACCCGCTTCTACCCTCCAAGTTTAGCCTGGGCGAGTGGGGTCTCGCCATAAACATCGCCTCCGAGGCCTTCCTTGTCGTTATTTTCGTCCTGGCATTCATGCCCGGTAACCCCAACCCGACGCCATCAGAGATGAATTGGAATATTCTGATCTACGGTGCTGTTACAATATTGTCTTTGGCATATTACTTTTTCCGTGGAACTCACCGATATGAAGGTCCAGTCGCATACACCAGAACGCTTCAGCAGTAAGGACCAACTTATCGAGTCGTGTCTACCTAAGATGGTCCGCCAAGTTCAAAAGTTTAGCCTAGTTTGTTTGTATGCTTTCTAACAATGGGCTCATCTAAGCGGTTCCGAGCGAAATTATAAATGTATCGTCTTTCTAGCTGTTAGAGCCGTGACAGGTTGCAGTAGCTCAGTAACATAAACTTAATCATGGGATATTTGCAATAGAGGTCTGTCCGAGACGCTTGCTCAATGACAAAGAATCCGACCATAACTCACACCACACCCTGCTCTACCGTTACAAACTCTTTGAGGACCGCCCGTAGAGACAGATAACACGGGTCACTCTCATCCTTAAACTGCCCCATATACTTAATTGTACTGTTGTCAGCATTGTGTCCTTTGAAGTAAAGTATTGTGGCTTATAACTGACTCTATGTTTGCGAGGAATCACTGGTGAGGGTGGGTCGGGCATTTCGAACCCGTACAAGCCCTTTCCACCGAAGAGCGAGTAGCTAGCTTGCACAACGAAGCCATTCGTTTCGGGGTTGTTTGGCCGTAGAATCTTCCTCTGCTGGGCCTTGGAGGTGATCAGCTACGCCGGTTCATACAGGTTTCCGCGGCCAAAACATACGAGGCTCTCGTCCTGCTCTCCTTCCTGAAAGGAAGCGACCATGAGCGTGCCGTGAGAATCAGCTGGAGCCTGTAGCCCTTGCTTGTCCCAGTCATTGTCAACAAGGCAACGGGAATGTTGTTGCAGGCCCCTCCAAAATCCTCTGGTGTGGTTTATATCGGAACCATTTTCGGTTCCGCCGTAGTAGGCTACTACCGCCATGATTTGCTCTATATCGTCGACAACATTGCTATATTCACCACCCAAATAAGGAGTTCCTAGAACAATGAGACACCAGTGTTTATGCTTGAGCCCGAGATGGTGTCCTCGTAAAGTCTCGGCATGGAGCTCAAGAATGAGACTGGAGATGACTTCGGCGAGGAGACCGCCCAGCCCGTGCCCGATGAGAATGACAACTCCATTATTGGGCTTTTTCTTTCCTGAGCCGCTGGCATCCTGATTCGAGGCCGCGGAACTGGGATCTGAGGTAATGTGTCTGTCAATGGCGTTCAAAGATCCGGCAGCGAAGTCCTGGAGCGGGATACAGTTCTGGAGCGAGTGGAGATTAGCATCCACGTCGTGCATGGTCAGGATCCAGATACGGCATGAGTCTTTCAGCTCGGGATCCTTTGGCACGAGATCGCGCATCCACAAAATGCCGCTCTCTGGTTCAGTCCATATTGACAGCGCATCTGCTTCCAAGCCCGCAATGACGAAGACACTTCAACAGCTGGTCAGCAATCTGCAACCTTTGCGAATTCGGGCAGCCACTCAGTACTCTGCACAATTCAAGGAGGCGCCGCTCGCATCTTGAGGATCGTGATACAACTTGACGCTGACGAAACCCTGGGATGTAGATTCGTGAGGAGCCATTTTGCAAACTTGTGTGGTGTGTGATTGTGAAAGGTTGCCTGTTGCCTGACTCTTGGTGCGACAATTTCGGATTACGGCACCGGCCGGAACATCGCATGACTAATACATAAACAGTTCTTGGCATCAGCAGGTTACGGTACAATTGGGTTGCATTCAAATGAATACTGGGGCTAAGAAGGATGTCAAAAGTCAAGTACTTCGGGTTTCACATATATATACAACGATATATATCCAAGTATAAACTGACTATCTACATTACACACCATCACCGTTACTGTGTGCAGCTTTGATCTCAATTGCGATACCTGAGAGCGGGTGCTCAAGATGTCCAAATTACTACTCTTGGCGCTGGAATGCCATCTAAGCTCGACCGGTTGACGAAGTTCGGTGTTATGCTACGAGGGGCGGCGCGAGACCTATGGTGTCCCCCAGAGCTGAAGTAGAGGAGGTAGCGTTTATCCGGCGTCGAATGCTACAAGAGGAGGATAGGCATCTGACAAAGCCCACTGATAACCAAGATAAAACCCACAGACAACGGAAGAGAGCAACGATGCTCCTGAAGTTGCGGGATGGCTTATCGGTTGCCCAGCAGAAATGTGTGCTTGCAAGATTACGCTTAGAAACGAGTGGTAGAATTTATTCCCCTAGGTTCGTAGGATTCGAACCCGTGCCCAGCCAACTACCTTCATTGCCGGCTCCGGTTACCCTACCAAATTGGATTGTTGCTACGGAATGCAAATACGGATGTTTTGGCCTGTCGGGGATGACTGTTGTCGAATGAGGCTTGGCACCCACACACACTTGCTGATATAGCTGAGTATTACGATAAACTCCCTGTCCCTGGAGTTCATCGGACCTGGTAGAATGTCTTACTTCAGACAGGCTTCTGACGAGAATCGAAGAGAGGATGAAGAGGATCAATGTGCCTAGGCGGTCTAGCTAACCTTTTTTCCTTTTTTCCCCTCTCTTAGATAGAGTTCCTCAGCGTTTAAGTTTCCCACCTTAGATAGATCAGCGAGCAAGTTCTCCCTAGTGTTATATGCCAATGTAGGATCAGTTTCGCCTCCTAAGAATGTCAAGGGTGGAGCTGCTTGGGGACGCACCTCTCTACTTCCCAGTCAGTTACTAAGCCGGGGAGTTTCTTTGCTATAGAAGTGGGATTGTATATATCATCTCTCGTGGTTGCAATTTACTACAGGACGGGCGAGTGCTGACTCGCCAGCTTGCAAAACTTCAGCCTGAGCCTGAGACACAATGCCATTACTGCATGATCAGGATTCGGGACTACAAATCAGAGGGGTAGTTTCACAATCATTCCAGAGACACCTTAGCAGTGCCCCAGTACAAATATGCATGGCTAGTATAAGCCAATTTATTGCTGTCTTTCTTGTTGAGGATTAGCCCTCAGCCACTATTGTCTCGTTCCCTGGGGTCATCTACTACATACCGTAAAGATACGATTTCCATCGGCGCGGCCATCATCAGCCCAGTCAGCACATCACCTGATAAGAAAGGCGGTGAGCCCCCCTGCCTCTTCGCATAACATGCTGAAAGGGCCTATAAAGGTACATCAAGAGACATTGTGCCTACGGATGTATCTGTGGGGCGCTTTGGTTACTATAACCACAGTAAGCAGATTAACTTAGGCTATAAATCCAGTATGCCTCCAGCACTTGACCCGTCAGGGGTTTTAAGTCATCGGCATACTGATATATCAGAGGTTTATGCAAACATGACTTATCATACCACCACAACGAGGACCGCAGCCAGAAATGCCCGGTATCACGTTGTTATATTTTCTTTGACAGCATACATCACGCCACCCCCGCATGTTGCTGGATTATTGCGCACAAATTCTCTCCCTTTCATTTAACCTCGCGATCTATCCTGCGCGGTTTGCTCTCTATCTCAGTACGAGAGCCCTCATGTGAGACGCGTCCATTGCGAGCGTTTGAATTAAGAACCCTAGCCAAATTTTCTTTTAGTCCAAGTCCACGATGCAGGAGCAAGATGCCAACCCCCCAGCCTCTACGGCGGCCGAACCCGAGACATCCGCACTGGCCACCTCAGCCATTCTCCCCCCTCAGCACTGGGTTCAAATCGCACAGGTTCGTGATGTTAAAACTTGTTGTGAAAGTGAGACAAGTACAACAAAGCGATATCGCGATTCCTAACCTCAAGCCAAGATAGGGGAACGTGACGATGATGATGCTGATTCGACGATCGACGCCGACAATGCCTCCTCAACAGCGTCCATCACCTCCAGCATCCTTGAGTACAGGACGATACACGGCAGAACCTACCACAGCGAGCAGGGAAATGCGCAATATTGGTAAGAGCCAAGATCTTGTCTATTTCAACAGGCAGTCGCTAATATTCTCTTCAAGGGGATCTAACGACGAGGCACAGATTGAATTGATGGATATTACGTAGGTTTGCCACCGACTCAGTGACTGGGACCACACGGATCTGATCCCAACCATAGGCATCACATTCTTACCCTTGGGATTGGAGAAAAGCTTCATCTGGCGCCTTTAGAAAAAGACAAAGTCCACGTAAGCTAACCAGCCCAGAGTCTGCGTCTGGTTGGGCCAGTGTTGACTCCAGAGTTAGCAAGTTATCGACATTGGAACTGGAACTGGTACGACCCTGAAATGCGACACTTTTTGCGCGAAGGACTGCTGTTAGTGGAGCGAGGCTAATTTCTGGCAACATAACAGGCATCTGGGCCATGTAAGTTGAGCAAACCTACACCGTTTTACCACCGTTCTCTAATGGGTTGTTTTAGTGACTTCGCCGATGAATACCCTGGCGCAGAGGTCATCGGAACGGACATCTCTCCCATTCAGCCTTCCTGGGTGCCACCGAACGTGCAGTTGTAAGTATTTCCTAAAGACAGACAAAGCTTCAGTAGGATTTAAGCGGTCTAACAATACACTTCAGTGAGATCGAAGACTGCACTCGGGAATGGACTTTCTCATCTGACTTTGCCGATTACATCCACATGAGATGGCTATTTGGCAGCATTAAAGATTGGAATGCGATCTGCTCTGAGGCATATAGGGTCTGCAAACCTGGTGGGTGGTTTGAGAGTCTTGAGGCTTCCACTGTCGTCAGTAGTGACGATGATACTGTCGACGGCAATTCGGCCATGGGGCAATGGGGAAAGTTCTTCATTGAAGGCAGTAAGAAAATTGGAACAAGCGCCACGATAGTTGAGGACGGAACGCAGAAGAAAGCCTTGGAAAAAGCCGGCTTCATCAACATCCAAGAATTCAATTTTAAGGTGAGGCATCATTTCTCAAACTAGAATTGCAGCTAACTAGTGAACCAGAATCCCATTGGCAGCTGGCCCAAAGACCCAATTCTGAAAGAGATGGGTGCATACACCAAATATGGTCTCGACACAGATAGCGAAGGGTTTGTCTTGTTCATGGCTCACATTTTGGGCTGGTCGAGGCCCGAGATCCTGGTCTATCTTGCACATCTTCGACGCGAGATGCGCTCAGGGGAGCATCATGGATATTTCAGGCAGAAGGTTGTTTGGGGCCAGAAACCTGGGGCGGCTTCTGGGTAACCCGCCTCCACATGCACTTGAAACCTTTTTGAACCGGGGTGTGAATTACTTCTTGTCCTTATTATTCTTCTCTACCTTAAGGAGAGATAAATCCCTATTAGTAAGTAGTATAGCAGTAGTCTCCGCCTAGGGTGGGTCAGCACCCCTTCACTCTCTTTAATTGAGGCTCTTAACACTGATTACGTACCAAAAGGTTGTCTATCTTGGCTTGGTGTACTCGCACGGAATTGTGCAGCTTCATCCCGTGGAATCACGCCTCGCCAGCGTCTCGACCTTGTCCTTTGTCGGATCAGTGGGAGCGGCAATATCTCGTCTGACTGGCATGATAGTGGCGCGCAGCATCAAGTGAATCGGTTACAGAGTCACGACAGTTGTTGTAAGCATGTTTCTTGGGCATGGGGAGTTTACCGCAGGCCTGCCACGTTAATCATCTAGGTGTTGTATTTGGCATTAGGGTCACCCTGCTTTCCCTTGTAGGATGAAGTCTCTCTTCTGATTTTGTATTTGACTGCGATGCTGTTTCCTTTTTGTCAGCCGGCGGCTACAGTTCTATCTCTGGGGCCCAAGAAGAAACGAGGATTGCCCGCGGGCATCGTTTTTGGCGGCGCTGGAGTTAGTTTCCGCTGCCATCTCTCTTTGGAACAGTTAGGTATACTACTGGACTGAGATGGCTTTAAAGATTCTTGGGGCATTGGCAGCGGCTATTTGCCTTCCGGCATCATACTTCATTAGGGCGCCTGCAGGATGTGGACGTACTGTTCCAACTGCCTAATGGTAAGCTATGCTTCGTCACGAGAGACTTTCGTCCAATTCATGATGTCATTAACGTTCCGACGTAGGCGTCTTTTTGGCAATTTGAAGTTCATCTTCATGCTCCCATGGGATGATTTCCATATTCCCCCTCTTCGTCCCCCCGTTTCATCGATTGGTCTCCGGTCAAACAGGCGCAGCCCTTTTTGCCGCTTGGAAAACAGCCTCTGCCGTCAGTCGTATCGGCATGGGCTTTGGGGCAGATGCGTTCCTTGGTCCATTCAACAGCTTGTGTCTTTCGTTGAGCGTCAATGGCTTCAGTGCACTTGCGCTTTGTTCATTCGCATCCTCGCTGGGACTGCTTGTCTTCAGACATTTCGACCTGCCTTTTTCTACGCGGGCTCTTTGACACTAGCGACCGCTAGTATAATCCCAATGGTCCACTTGATGATGAACCGAAAAATAGTCGCAAAGGTGTAAGACAGGTCCCCAGAAACATCGGCCTGGACGTTCGCTTGGAAGGTAGAAGCACAGGCTTGAGACTCAATCGTGAGAAGACTCGACACCACCAGGAGATCGATATCCGGCGACCCGCTTTTAGTGGTACTGAAAATTCCCTCGTCGAGTCATTCACTCTTGACTCATCCATCACTCACACAACGAAACTGAAGGCGGCCGAACGTCAGCCCGGGCTGCCTCGCTACTACATTGTGTTTATTAATTCTCTCTGAAAACCACAGACATGGCTGTCCTTCTTGATTGTCCGATCGAAGTTGTACAAGCTGTCTTGGAGTTGCTCTCGCCCACCCATCTTCTCGTACTATGCCTGACCAACAAGGCCCTGCGCACCCTCGCGGAGCCCTACCTGTATTCAAGAGTTGAGTGGACATGGGAGGGACGACAGCCTCTGCCGCCAATCGATTTACTGCTCCGCAGCCTGCTGCGCAGACCTGAGCTATCCCAGTATGTCCAGAAGCTCACCATTGGAGGAACATATTTAAATTCATGCGACACGACTTCTCCACCAACAACTTCCACTGCTGCTCTTGATATGGAGAAAGTCATCCAATTCATTCAGTCCACAGCCGTGCCATTTGTCCCCCTGTGGATAGACGAAGCCCAGTCCGGTACAATCGATTCACTTTTCACGGCCCTAGTGTCGCAGCTTCCAAATATAACTCATCTTGAGCTTTGCTTCAATCTCACACAGCAAAGCATGCTTTTCGGTATGATGCTTCGCGCCGCCTTAGTGCAGCCCGCAAATTGCAGACTACCCAAGTTCCAGAAACTTCGGGAAGTCACTTACCGCCGTTATCTTGAGCAACGGCGTGACCCAAGTGTCGCCGGTTATGCAGGCACTGCAGGATCATGCTCACCAGATGCTCTCTCGCTATTTTACCTGCCGGCAGTTGAACACATCTCAGCATGCATCACAAACCCCGTTATCTCCGCCTGGCCCGCATATGCGCCGGATCCCTCCACTATCACTTCCCTAGACATACGGATGCTCCGGGAGCCACACCTTGGTGACCTGCTACGAGTAACCAAGTCCCTTCAAAAGCTGCACTGGCAATGGTATCAGAGAATGTCGAATGGTAGCACTACTCCCACTATCAATCTTGATCAGGTTCTCGATGGTCTCTCTCATGTTCGTGAAACTCTCACAGATTTGAGCCTTACCGGATTTTGTTGCATGAACGATGGGGGAAACTGGCCGCCCTTGGAGAGGAAGGGCTCGCTCAGAGGCATCGTGGGATTCGACAAAATAACGCGATTGCGAGCCCCGTTGGCGTTTCTCATGGGCTTCTCACCAGGCACGTCACAACGGCTAGAGCATGCGCTGCCATCAAATGTGGAATATGTCACCATTGGGGACGATCTCATTGACAATTGGAACTACGATTGGGAAGAAGAGCATATTTTCGACTTGATTCAATTATGGCTGGAGACGGGGAAGGAATCAACACCCTCCCTTCGGAAATTTTCATATTCGATAGTAGATACGCTGCCCCAGTGGGGTCCCGAGATGAGGGCCAAGGTGACAGAATTGTGCACTCGCATGGGAGTCGAGGTAGACATAATACTCTAAGATTTGAGTAGAACCTAAGTAAATAGCCTTCACTGCGACTCTCGCATTCGCACTCTGCTCCTGATTATATCCGGTGTCATTCTATGGACCATGGCTGAGGTGGAAGACAACTTGGCTCGTGTGACAGCTACCGTGCGAATACAGTTAGTTGGCATCTCATCATGTGGCTAACAAAGTGACGATCTGCTCATCGAAATGGTCAGTCGGCTGCGCCATCCATGCATAGATCAAAAGACGATACCACACATCGCTAGGTGGGGCATTGCTAGGAATACCGGCTTTCACCGGACACACCGGCTTTCACTGTTTCACCGGGCAAGCCGACTACCCCGGGTGAGCCGGCTCCGGCATAGCTCACCCGGTCCCGCCGGGTCGCACGATTGGCTGTGGCACAAGAGCAAAGTATCTTCACTGTAATCCCACCCTTCTGATTAAGATCGAGATATTGATGTTTTAGATGTCACGGCCTGGGTGCACCTTGTCACGTCTGCGCGCGGATCACATCGACCCCTAGGTTAGACCCAACCGTCACAGTGTGCTAGCTGAGGATGAGAATGCGGTTATATACACATTATACATTCCGCTGGGTCTCATGCTGCTTAAAATTGTCAGCTCACTTACTGTAGAGAGCAAGGCTATTAAGAAGAAGCACTCTTTAGTTATTCTATTAATTCTGCTCTGCTTGCATTTATCCCCTTTCCCTATTACTTAGTTACTAGCAAGATGAAATACTGTAAGACTTGCCAGGCTATAATCAACCAATTGTTGAGAATGCGCCGGTGACTATTATAACAAGACACAAAGTCTTCTGTTATGCTGCAAAATCGTTCTGCGTTATCACAAATCCTGCCTATCAATGTAAGCTCACGCAATAATCGGCGCCAGGAGGTGGATGGAAATCTGATTCCTCGTCGAAGCTCAGCTTAATATAGCTGCTTTAGCATGTGGACTTATGATGCCTTCGACTCAGGCAGTTCCCCGAGTTCTCTCCCACTCTTCAAGCCCCACAACACCTACTTTGAGAAAGTCGCTATCCTCGTCGATCCGCTTCCGCAGCGGCCCTTCGCGCAGTTCAGTTACGTTCCACTTTGCCCACACAAATCTCCCATGTAGGAACCTTGCCTCAGGAGACGCCGCCCAGAGAGCAAACTGTCCCGGCAAGTTTTCTGCATCATCGTCAGCAAACTATACATACGTCCCCGAAATGGTGCACATAACCTACCATCGTCCCACCCCGGGTCGTCTCTCTTAAAGCCCGCTCGTTCCGTCTGCTCCGTGAAGACGCCACCTGGATGGAAACTAACTATCTGTAGCTGATCCGGAGAGACATCCTTGGCGATCTGCTGCACTAGCATTGTCCCCGCGCTCTTGGTGGCACCGTAGCTCGGGAACCGGCCGGTGAGTTTGCTCTCGTGGATTGCCAGCGAAGTCAGGTTGATAAGCGCCTGCCAACCGTCAGTCAGTGTCAAGTCGTTCCATTTAGGCAGTGGTCTGCGCTCACTTTTGACGACTCTCAGCACCTGGCTGCTTGTACAACCGCTCCACAAAGTCGAGGTGGGCTCGCACATTGATAAGGTACGAGTCCCACACAGCGGCCCTGCCCAGGTTGAGAATGGGCTGCGCCAAGAGCTTAGCGGCGTTGAGAACGAGGACGTCGACCAATATGTTTTCCTTGGCCAGGACATTCCACAGGCCATCGACGGATCCCAGATCGGCCGCGTCGCATACGCGCCCCAAGGTCTGGGCTGAGGGAAACTCGGATGCGAGGTGTGACGCCGCGGAAGCAACCAAGTTGTCCCGCCGGCCGACGATGATGACTTTTTCGGCGCCGGCCTGGGCAAAAGCCCGCGCGATGGCAAACCCGATGCCTGTGTGGCCGCCTGTGATGAGCACCGTCTTCCCTGCCTGGGAGAGCTCGGGCCGGGACGGCGAGATTGCCGGATAGGGAGCATTGTGAATCGTCTCGGTAAAGGCAAAGCCCGCCGGCAAGGTGATGGTAGATTCCATGGTCGTTGAATAAGAAGCTGGGGTTGGGAAGTTGAGAGTAACGAAGATTTGGGAATCTGATGATAGAGTCGCAATATATAGTAGTTTCGGTGGGTGTCATCAACTTCCGGTGAACTAAGACGGTAATCCGGCAGGCTAACTAGCTAGTAACTACCCCGTACCGTACATAATGCTCCGGTACTGTGCTGTGCCGCTCTTCGCAAAACACTATATCAAAGCCGCAAAACTTGCGCGGCAACTCCGCCGAGGATAAGTGGTGCGGTTTCGGAAGCCCGCATCTCTCAACGCCTCCCGTTATCTCCGAATGCAGTATCACATGAATCACTCAACATGAGTCGCTAGTCCAAGCAAAAAGCCTACTTTGCCTGCGTCCAGGACAAGCAACGTTGCGACAACATTCTGCCATTATGCTTGCCTTGTATCGACAAGGACATCAACTGCACATACCTACCCGTGCTGCGTCGGCGCCAGCGCTCCCCGCCCGGCAGCGTCGGAATCACCAGCGCTCCTGATGTATGACACGTCGACGCCGGGGTTTCCTTATGGTCGGGCGGCCAGGGAGATATTCTACGCGCACAGGGCGTGCGGGACGCGAAGGGCAGGACTCCCCTCGATCCAACATTCACCACTAGTCTCCCTTGCACAGGATCAACATCATCTTCAGTTTCATCATTAGCGTTGTCGTCCCCCGCAACTGCCGACCACACTCTCGCCGGCCAGCTCGCCTTGTTCTCCGGCCGTTACCTAGGTTGGTTGCCTCGACACCTGGTGTTTGTCAGTGCATTATCGACATCGACTCCTCCAGCAGCGTGTAAAGAAGAAGGGCCTCGATCTTTCTAGAAGCGCCATCATGCGACGTCTAAAGGACCGTTCGTTACATTGCCGTATTAAAGCCGTGTGGAAAGAGGGTGGAGGACTCTTAGTATCCTGACACATTTTGCGCGTCTTTACGTTTTTTCAAAGTTTCTCCCGGGCCTCTGCGCGTCCTTTTCGAGGAGCGGGGGAGTAAAGATGCAAAACACTGACTCCCGTCCCCAATGATGGATGGAGGCGGTGTTGATGGAGGAGACTTAGGAACTGCCTTGACAGCGAAGTTAGCGCTTAGCATGCATCGTACCCTCCGTGGTGCCATTGGCCACGACATATTCTACGGCACTACTAGCTTGGAACAGGTGAATTCCCCCCCTGCGACGATCCCCCCCTGCAGCGATTAACCCCTCTGGCGGATAGACTTGACATGGGCGGCTGAAATCTTCTCGAGCCACCATCGATTCATCTTTCCAACGTTGCATAACCAACGTTGCATCATGAACGTTCGCAGCTTCCAAACACACACACACTCAAGCTCGCGGTGCAGACCGCAGCACCAGCGTCTCAGGCGTACGGAGGAAGGGCTCAACAGTTCTTGGCCATGCTAAAAACGCTACAGAATCCTCAAAGGAATAGCCCTGGTAATTTCTACAGCTTGTATTCTACCAGCTTCCGTTAACAAAACCCGTTCCTCCTATTGATGTACATGACTTTCGTATATCATCCAGTGCATGATCATCGATTGTGAACTAAGCAGCCAGTGGACAAAGCCTTCACCTGTAGCGGTGTTTCATGACCTCGGTGCTGCTTAAAATCTCATTTATGTCCTCCCAAACATCTCCAACTCTCTTCAACATCGTCCATAATGGGGGTCCTAGCAAATCAGTTGAAGCTGCAAACACGCTGCGTCGTCGCTTTCATTCTTGTAATCGTCTAACTCATTTGGCTGTATCATGGCTCTATTTCCACACTTTCCTTCCGGCGAGAGCAACTGGTCGATGCGGACCTATACTGCTACGGCGGCCACGACAATTGCTTCCCACCCATTCGAAGATTTTTAGGCTCTGAGCTTAGCAGCAACACCGAGTTCTGCCGAGACCATTCTCCGACGATACGACTTCCAAGCACTCTGCCTCGCATGGCTACCGTCACCACCCAGTTTGGCCAGCCGCAGGATTATTACGAACGCGCGTTGCGGACGCATCAACGGTATAATATTGTTCAAAGAAACCAGGTTCATGTACCTTTCTCCAAGATTGCTGACAACCTGTGGAACAAGCCGGCCTTTATCCTCGATCTCCTTCTTTCTTACATGGAAAGGCCCGACAACGAACGGCTAGAATGGTTATTTTGGGTCGACCGTGATACCATCATTCCCGACAATTTCCCAGCGGTCTTTCTTCATCTTTGCGGCGATAAAGTCCACCGAGGACGGGGCACGAATGCACGAAGTGCGAAACTAGCAGACGAGGTTCACCTCATCGCGACAAAATATTGGAGTGGGCTCAATAATGGCATCTTCCTCCTGCGAGTGAACCGCTGGAGCGTAGACCTCTTCAGCGCCATCATGGCCCACAGGTATTACAGGCCCAATGTACAGTTCACCTTTACGGAGCAGAGCGCCATAGGCTTCCTTGTAGAAGAGGCTCAGTTCCGCAATAATGTGGCGTGGGTACCCCAGTGGTGGCTCAACGCCTACCCTCGAGGCGAGGAAGAATTCGACGCAGACAATATCGTTCCGCTCAAAGAATATCAGGCGAGGAGAGAGGACTTGCTCGCACACTTTGCTGGAGTTAGAAGCCGTGACAAAGCCATGTCTCCGTGGCTTGATGTGCCTGTCCTCCTGAATCTTTGCCGTCAGCTGCCATACAGACCTCGTGTCCTTACTATTGCAGTTTCATACTTGCAAAGCGAACAAAAGTGTGGCCCAAGCAACAAAAGAAGCGACGCTCGTCTCCAGACTTGTCAAGAAGTTGCGGACACAACTGGAGGAGCAACAAATACGAATCCAGTGCGACAACAATAGACTTTATTACGGGTGAACAATGCCATTGCTGGTCTGCGGACCAAGCTCAGGGATATCAACACCTATAACCACTGGTTGAGCGCGGGAGATACAGAAAGGTTTGATTAAAGTAGAATACGGCCAACCACGGATATGATGTCCAGAGCCTGACGCAGGCCCTAAACCGCACGCAGTCCCAGAAGTTCGTCGAGTACAGCGGACCCGTGGATATCTCGAGGCCAACCGTTCTATTCGCGCCCTCGCCCTCTGTTGCCAATGGTGGGAGTAGGTACGAGGTGGAATTTGTGATGCTCTCGCTACTTGGTCCTCAATATTGGGAATGATGCAATGCAGCTTTTCCACGTAAACTAAATACTGACTCAATATAACTTCATTCGCAAATAACTACTTAATCTAACAAGGGGTCCTCGGTGCATCCAATGTACGCCCCATTGCGGATGTCACACGAACATTCGTCTCAATGTCCAAATTGAGCCTCAGGTAGGGCGAGGAGCTGGGTTCTGAGGTCGTCAGGTATCTTCGTGTTGAAATGTACGGATAGGTTTTGATGAATTGGAGGATGCTTGGACATAGCAAACGGGAAGAGGGGAAACGCCCTGTACTAAATATGTGTGTGTTCCACTTCCCAGCCACCACAAGATCGAACTGTCCAAGGAATCCGAGTACCTACGTCACCGGATCTCAACACTTCTCCAGCCAACGGGATGCACTGAAGGAGGGATTACAAGCGGACTACGGGGGATCAGTCGAGGCCAGTCAGACACATGGCCACCCAGACTCACATAGTCTCACTCGTAGTACCTTTACCCAATGTGTCCTAGTTGTTCCGACGTTGGGCTGAAAAATGAGCCCCACCGTCCCGGCAGCTCGGGTTCTTCATAAAAAAGACCGGATGCTGGGCGTTGAGGAGAGGCGCACGCACTACTGTAGCAAATAGTCAAAGCACTCCCAGGGTCCAAGGTCACCCTTGCCTCTGGACAGAGATACCAAGATCACCCCCTGCAGCTCGACGACGTGCTAAGTCCGTGCGCTTTAAGGCTCTCACGAGCTGATTCCCTTGTTCGTCTCAAGGTCTCAAGTCGAAACCGACATCTAGTTCTCCCAAGTGGCTTCCCTCCCTCTGCATCTTGCATTGCCTGCCTGCCCGGGGAGCGAGTCATTGTGACAGACATGATCACTAGCGGCTTCTGAACCCGCAGTCCGCCTAATCTCTCATCGGCTTTCGAAGCCGGAAACACAACAGCAGCCTCTCTGACACTTGGGCCTAAACCCAGATGCAATGGCGCTTCCCGGCTTGCGCCAACTGAGGCTTGAGCAAAAGCTCTAGACGTCTACTAGTCAGGGCCCCGCGTGCGGTAGACCCCCCCTAAGCTAGAGGCATGCAACTATCCTAGTCATGACAGCGCAGCTGAGTGCGTAGCTCGTAGCCATCGACCGTCTACTTTTATCTAGGCTAGAGGGTCAGAATGGTGGAGGAATCAACCCACGGTTTTCTTGCTGGTCTAGAGAATTGGAATCTTTCGTAATCCTTACACATGCCTCAAGCAAGGGCGTTTCGGGCGTCCAGAAACCAAGCACCCGTACGATAAGGAGAAGCGGCGGACGAGAAAAGCCACAAGGGGCGAAAAACCCCTCATGCTGGCACATGGCTAACAGCTCCAAGGAGCGGGGGATTCTTAACAGGGGAAAGTCGGCACCGTTGTCGAAGCGAGTCCATGGGCATCGAGTCATTGTAGGGCCAGCAGACACTGAGACCCGGATAAGGTGCCGGAGTTACAGTGTTTTCATTGGCTAGGGACCTGTTTCAGCAATTGGTCTAATTTCAGCCCAGATAAAAGGGAGATTGGGACTGATAGGAGTCCGTCAAGGAAGTCAGGCAGAACATCAGCTTAGGCAGTGAATTTGGGAGCCAATGATGCCTGATTTCTGGTCAATTTTTGAGGGATTCTTTCGATTGGATTGGGCTTAATCTGATGGTCTTTTCTGTTTTGAAATTGCTACTGATTTTACTGACTTTTTGCCTTGCCCTCTGAGAAACCAAAAGACATCCTGTGTCTTTTCTCCTACTGGGTGTCTTGCGTCACCCTCACTAACACATCATTCCCAGCTGATTTCATCTACCCTACCACCAACATTTCTCACGCAATTCAGACATTGCACCGATAAAGCTAGCGAATAGCTCTCATTGCCCTGTTGTTCAGGTTCCTCGAGATCAGACCCGGGGATACCGGAAACTTGACTGCAGTGGGCATAGCCCGCAAGCTATTGAACCTTCAGCTGTATCATGGGCTGCTTTCAGCCTTGGTTGGTCAAGCCACGATTAGGGGTACGAGTCGTTCCAGACGGAAAAGAGGGGCCAACCCCTGTCCCCAGATTCCGGATCCTGGGGTATTGCTCCCCTTCAAGTCCTGATGCCCATGCTGGCATTCAAAATGCAGATCCAGGCCACTCGACGCACTGATCACAGCTAGACTCTTTTGCTACTGCGATCGTCGTTATTTTCTTTTTCGAGTGAAACCTCAAATCTCGTTGGTGCCTTCTATGAGGACAGTCGCGCGAGCGTACCAGTCTCAGCCATGGCCGGGCTCCAGCTCAACATCTATGTAGGGGTAGCGATTCCATGGATCGCGGCGCTTCTGTCGCTCATTATGCGCGTTTGTGCGCGGCGAGTGACCAAGGTGAACTGGTGGTTTGATGATTACTTCTCTATATTGGCATTTGTGAGTCTATGACTTCCAGCTCCTTGCTGGATCTACGAGCTGACCAGAGACCTAGCTATTTGCAACCGGCTACTGTGGCATCATGCTGGAATGTACAAACTGATCCTCTCGCAATCTTCACATATCTAGACAAAGACTAATACTCACGCAGGGACGATGCACTCGTACCTTGGTGTCAAGATGCCCGACTCCCTCTCCACCGAGACCAGAGAAGCAATCCTTCAACAATCGAGATTTCTTGGATTCTTCAACTCGCTCTGCTATGCCTCGTCGATTGCCTGTTCGAAAATTGCCATCCTGGCGCTCTACTGGCGAATATTCAAACTGTCTGGCATCCGGATCCCCATTCTCGTTATGACTGTCATGGTGGTAATATGGATTCTTCTGCGGACTTTCATGCTCATCTTCCGCTGTGTCCCCGTCCAGGCAATCTGGGACCATACCATTACAGATGCTCAGTGCAACATCAACAGCGGGGAGTTCTTTTTCGGCACAATCATTACACATTTCTTGATGGACATTGCCATCCTGGTCCTGCCGGTCATTGAAGTGTTCAGGCTCCGCTTACGCCTGGGCCAGAAGATGGCCATCACCGCCCTGTTTCTGCTCGGCGCGATGTAAGATCCTTTCAGCCACATCGATACACGAACGAAGCTAAATTCTTCCCCTACCTAGCGTTTGTTTTGCATCAATGTTTGTCCTAGTCGAGCTAGTCAACTATGACAATAACACGACGCAGATGCCCTATGATTATGCCATGTATTGCATCTTGGGTTCAGTCGAGGTGAACATTGCTATCGTCTCTGGTAAGCAACCCAAACCCTACCATATTCTCTTTGCGTCCGACTGACTTACTTGTCTACTCTAGCCTGCTTTCCGTTGCTCCGACCTATCTTCAGCCTTATTCTCCCCACACGCTTCCTTAGCTCTTATGGTGGAAGCAGTCAGCCCATCAGTCGACCAAGTCACGCGATTAGGTTGACAACATTGTCGAGAACTAATAAGGAAAAGGATGATGATGAGACGAGCTCGATGCATCAACTTGCTGACCCAGAGCATGGACCATCCTTTGACACAGTGAATCTACACAACCCAGAAGGCGTGCATACAATCATCTCAAGTCGAGAATCTGTTTCCAGTCATGATGATAGACATAGGCCTGGAATCTTTGTCCGAAATGACACGATAGTTCAAGTGGAAGAGGTTGAACTAAAGAGTTTTAAGTAAAATTAAGCTTGATATTAATTTTACCTGGCCCTGTGTGCTCTTACTCAAGTCCATCCAAGAACATTAAGATCAGTCGATAATGCACTAAAACTCCTACCTGTGCTTACTCAGGCGAAGTCGCACACGGCGTTGAGGACACGCATCTCGTGGACCCTACTCGCGGATGGGATAGAACGAGGGATTGACGAAGCTGCTGAGAGGTTACGAGGCTGTCGCGTCCACCACTCCAAGGCCTTGGACGATCCCCAATCCCCCACGCACAGTGGCGCCCAGTCAACCTTACCCTCAATCGGTAATACTAGCGTGTTCGCGAAGAATTCAGCATGCCTATTCTGCCCACGTTGCGGTGAAGGTTGCGGTGAAGATCATCTCTAAATTGGTATTTCACCAGTTAGTCTAATACTCCGAGTGGAATAAGTGGCTCCCAATTGCTCCGAATGGAATCATTTACCCACTTTTAAACACCCCGAATATGTTTTCTCACTATCTCTGTTGTAACTGGATTCCATGATTAGAGTTCGATCAGGGTGGTATTATTCGTCTGATTTTATGTGAGGGCAGTATGACAAGAGTATAAAGATCGCTGCAAGTTTGCGCAGGAGACTAAATGCAAAAATTGACAGTAAATCGCTTACTAGCTCTCCTCCTTATAATCATCCCGACATGATGCATTCTAGACCTGTATTAATTACGCTTTGCGGGATCTTACCATCAGTCGCAGCGCTATTGAGTCCTCTGCCTACTGAGTTCCGGAAGGCAACAGCAAAGTGGGCCTATTTGTCTTATGAGAACCCCTCCTATGCTGTTCTCCCGGGCCTCTTCAACAGATCCATCTTTTCTTCTCAAGTTGAGAGTACAACGTCTAATATACAAGTTACACAAGAGTACGTAACCCGCTGAGCCCCTCAAGCTCCACGCCTCCGTCGATGTGTTTCCCCCCATCTATCATGCAACCACACTAAGAGGCCGCAGCCTGGAGTATCTCAACTCCACAGACTTTGTGGCATATGACCAGAAGTTTTTTGATCTTATTGGGCCCGAGGCTCAAATTCGCCGGCTCCATGACCTGCCATTCCAGACCCACGAAGCGCCCTGCTATAATCCGTCCGCGAATCAGGTCTTCTTCATTGAATGGGGCCCTCCTGGAGGCGACGATGGTACCCATGATTGGCAGTATGTCTTAGACACCAAGACGAATGAGCTGCGCAAAATCCAGACAGTGCCCCCGCTTCACAATGTTCACGGCTGTGTTTTCCATGATGGTGCATATTACGTTGTCACCGACGGGAGCCACAATGAGACTGCGTCACTGAACAAGATCAACCCCGACACATTCGAGGTGACTAGGTTATTGAATAATGTTCATGGTATCCCTTTCCAGGGGCTCAATGACATTGACGTCGACATGGACGGGAACTTTTGGATCACAGATGACCACTACGGCTGGGTTCGTGATCGATCGTCCCCCCCCTCGATATGCATGCATACTGACATTATACTGCACAGGGAAGGGGGATTGTGGAATTTACGCCACCGCAACTTTCCACCGTCTACTTTGTTAATAAGACGACGCTTCGCCCGCGACCAATTTACGTAACGACAGGCCAAGCCAACGGTATTGCCTTTTTCCAGGGTGAAGATGGCAAGGACACCATTTACATCTCTGATACGGCCGCAGTTTCTCCTGATAAGAGCCATGCTGAAAGACCTTATTACCCTCGCACTCTTACGGCGATTGATGTGTCATATCCTGGCCCATTGACGAGTGCCCCGAGGCTAGTCAGTGTCCCCATCTCGTTCGTCTACGATGGGGTTCGAGTCTCTAAGAATGGCTGGGCTTTTGCGGGCGCTGGTAATGGCCTCGACGTGTTGGATCCTCGGACCGGACTGACTTTAGGGACGATTCGCGTGGGCGGAGGAAAGTATGTGGCGGTCAACAGTGCACTTGGGCAGAACGAGCTATGGATCGTTGGCTCAGGTGGCATCTGGCATGTGACTGGATTACGGGAAACCCTGGCACGGGGCTTCTAGAGGGGCTTCTAGTGGACTGATGTAAGGAGTTGTAGGGGTCGGGAGGTTCCTACGAGAACCTTGAGTGTAGTTTTGACTTGGTATGAGAATGTCTTTACGGAAAGGGAGCGACAGAAGAAGTTCAACTGAAGGAGCGGTGGTGAATCTATGTGTCGGACTTTTGAGATCTCGTCTATACCAACTACCAAACTTTCGTCAACCCTACCCTATCGCTAGGCAAAAAAACAAAACCACCACCAAAACTCAACTATTTCACCAACACGCAACTTCACCAAAATAAAGGTTATCTATATGCGGATGCTTCTATTAAATATAAAATTGTTTGAAATCTCTTTTCCTGGTCTCGTGAAGTTGAGTGGGCCTCGCGATATATTCAGGCCGTTGCAAGGAAATATCACCAGTTCAATCACCAAGTTCTCCACCGCTCTTTCCCAACATTTCTCCTATCAGTCCCCACAACGCGATCAAAATGCCTTCATCGCGGCCTCGTTGGAAATATAGAGAAGACTACATGGCTGAGGCTACATTGGGTATCACCGATAATGGCTTTTCACCCTTTCAAGCGGCTCAGCGATGGGGAGTACCTCGAAGCTCTAATCGACAGACTAAATGGTCAGACAGCTGTAAAAGAGCCAATAGGTTTGACTCCTTCACACCTAAGGCGGTTCATTGGTACTTCGATATTAGGGAGGGATAGTACAGCTAGATTAAGCCTGAAAGCACTGTCAACGTTGATGAAGGAAGTATTATGATTGGTTTTGGCAAGTCTCTATTTCTCTGTTCTCTTTATTTTTGAAATCTGACTAATCAGACTCTCTTTGTTAGGGTTGGATAGCCTGGTGGTCGGAAGCGTGGACCTAAACCGAAAGGCTCCTCTCATGGGACCACAAACTCGAAATTGGGCTTCATTTATTGAAGCTATCACTGCTGACGGCCGTTCCTTGACTCCTAGAATAATATTAAAGGGAAAGGAACTCTAAAAACAGTGGTTTCTTGATGAATTCAAGAAGACAATGGACTGGCATTACATAACTTCACCCAACGTGTGGACTGATAACCACATTGGCGTTGAATGCTTGAAAGAGTCTATTTGCCTTAGACGAAGCCTTTCGATAAATCTGATGCCAGATTAATAATTATAGACGGCCACGCGAACCATGCAACGGTACTTTCTTTGTTTACTTAGCCAAAGGTCGCTGCTAACCGAGAGAAGGACGAATGAATGGCTACGTGGCTTTTGAACAACGTTTACTGTTGCTACCTTCCAGCACATTGCTCTCACGGCCTCCAGCCAATGAAAAATGGAGTATTCAACGCCTCCAAAGCTGTATATCGACGAGAGTTGGAAAAGTTCGCTTCCCTGACAGATTCTGCTCTGATGGATAAGGTCAATTTATTCAGAGCTTACGCTAAGGCTCGTGAAGTGGGAATGATGAAAGATATACTCTCCGACTGGAGAGTTACTGGCAACTGGCCAATTCCGCGAGCCACAGCTGTACGGCACCCAGAATTCCAAGAGTATAGGCAGAATGACAGCCCAAAGAGGACTATGGAGCGGGCGCTGTATTTTGGCTCGGATGATACACCAACAACCAGCCGCTAGATTTGCGATCTTGGGCCAGACAAGACACTGAAGACATGCAGACGGTATGAACTGATAGCCAAAAGCTTTGAGACTCAACAACATACGTTAATAGCGCATGCTATGAGAATTGCTGGCATGGAGGAGGAACTGGCACGTCTGAAGAGAGGGAAGAAGACGAAGGCTAATTCCGAATTCCAATAAACGATTCATGAGTCTAAGCGAGGCTATAGCCTCTAGAGAAGCCAATCCAGAAAACGGAAGCGAAAAGAAGTATGTTGTGGTGAATCATAGCTCTTCGGGGGAGTCAGGGCTAGAATCAGAGGCGGCTTCAGTTATTCAAGTCAGAGAAGAAACCATACTACCTCGGCGCACCATACTATCGGGGAGGCTGGCTAAAAGGCCTAAACACCCATAGATACGTCAATTGTAAATTTACGGAAGGCAACCATTTGCAAATAACTTTAATTTTAGTCAAGTTGTATGCAAGTAAAATAGTTAAGTTTTAGTGGTGGTTTTCGTTTTGTCTATTGAAAGGGTAGGGTTGACGAAAGGGTGGTAGTGCATGGTAGTCGATCTTCAACTGGTCTGTTATGCCACCTTTTGACGACTCTTACCTCGGCCCTCAAAGCCCCAGTCAATCTGAGTCGCCATCCTGACCTTGACACCCAGTTCATTAGCAAAAGTGCGGATCAGGCCAGGGTTCTGTTGAAACCAACGTCCAACCCGCACAGCATCGACGCCAGATTGTACAGCCTCCTCAGCCAAGGCCCCCGTCTTGATTCCTCCCACAGTCGATATCAGTACGCTGTCTCCTACAGCCCTCTTGATTTCCTGCGCAAACTGCAGCTGATAGGCAGGTCCAGGCTTGATGGCAATGGCTGATTTGGCATGAATACCTCCAGAGCTGACGTCGATCAGATCAACTCCTTCGGCGGCTAAAAGCTTTGCGAATTCAGCTGACTGACTGACAGTCCAGCTTTCAGGAAAGTGTTTCTCCTTCTCGAACTCGAACCAATCCGTAGCACTGATTCGGACTAGGAGGGGCATTGTCTCCGGTATTGCGCCCCGAATAGCCTTGGCAACTTCTAGAGGAAACTTGACCCGACCCTCGAAGCTTCCTCCGTACTCATCGGACCTCTGGTTAGACACGGGACTTAGGAACTGATGTAGTAGATATCCATGCGCCATATGGATCTCAATAACATCAAACCCGGCTGTAACAGCCCTCTTGGCAGAGGCAGTAAAAGCAGCCTTGAGAACTTCAAGATCGGACTTGGTTAGAGCCTTGGGGATTGGGTTGATGCCTTCCTCTTGGGGTATAGCGGACGGTGCAGTGAGCTCGGTCGGCCAGCCACCGGCTTCTTCCCAGGCCACAGCGTTACCACTAAGCCACGGGGCAACGCAGCTGCCCTTGCGGCCAGCATGGGATAGCTGGATTCCGATTTTTTGACCTTGGCTGTGTGCGAATTCCACGATACGTTGCAAAGGCTTGATGTGGTCATCATCATATAGGCCAAGGTCTTGCGGGGTGATTCGGCCCCAGCTCTGTACGGCTGTTGCCTCCATCATGGTGAGTCCCGGACCTCGCTGGAGAATGCCGCCCAGATGCGTGAGATGCCAGTCAGTGGCGTAGCCATCTTTGGCCGAGTACTGGCAGAGGGGAGCGAGGAAGACCCGGTTGAGAAAGGTCACGCCTCGGATGGTAATAGTTGTGAAGACTTTGGCCGAGCCCTCGATCTGTGTTCCAGCCACTGGGTTCTGAGCTGGCGTGTAATAGGAGACACCTTGGGCCGCGACGTTGTAAATGAGATCGCGTGTCATGATCGGCCAAGAAAGTTACGTGGCATGTGAACGGAGATGTGCTGGCAAGGTACCTCCCCTAGCTCAACTCTACGAGCTTTAATATAATCCTTCCGCGACGATCATTCGTATCCATTCATTCTACATTACCAATACGAAAAATGGATTTGTAATCTCAGTCGCAACTTGATGGCATCATACTTGCTTAATAATGCCATATGGACCTTGGGTGAGCGAATCGGGCGCCCATTGCTGCTCTAAATGGCCCGGATCGACGTTCAAGCATATGAGCTTGACCAGTCGGACTCGCCCCGGATTCATTTCGGAGCATATGAGTTTGACCAACGTCCCGAATCCACTCGGAGCATATGAGCTTGACCAATCGGGGTCGCTCCGCCAATATCAAAGGGACCTTGTTGGTCGTGCTGCATTGTCTTCTGCTGCGTACTTGCGGAGCTTTAGCTTTCTGCACACCCGTCGTCCTGCTAGGGACAATATTCCCTATTCCCGTGATTGCAGCCTTCAGAGTGCCCCCCTCGTCAAATATACTAGGTGCGAGGTTGGCATTTTTCCTCACCCAAGTTTCAAGTTTGCAGGATCAATCAAGCAAGCAATTTCGACATGTCGTGGCAAACTATTGCCAAGGAAGCTCGAGCTCAAGTGCTGGACTCAATCCCCAGTCGTTGGCACTTGGACCCGGACAAATACAAGTCGTTGAAAGACGTCACGAGCATCCCTGCAACTTGTGGCATTCTGACTGACCGTCAGCTCGAGATTACAGGCTCGACAGTTGTTGACATTGTAAAACGCCTTGAGTCTAGGGAGTGGAAAGCAGTGCAGGTTCTAGAGTCTTTTGCGGCTCGTGCTGCTATTGCACACCAACTAGTTAAGGCCGAATCATTCCGACGAGTCGAACGAACGTAGTACTAAATTTGGAGCAACAGGTAAACTGCCTGACAGATTGGTTCTATGAAGATGGTATCGCACAGGCAAAGGAGCTCGATGAGATACTTGACAATGGCGGTCAACTGAAAGGGCCGTTGCATGGAGTACCCATCGCCCTGAAGGTACGGATACGGCATCCCCAAGTGAATCCGAACAAGCTGACAGTTGTCCTCCAACAGGACTCGCATGAGGTCAAAGGGCATTCCATGACAATGGGCTATGTTTCAAGGCGCAACAACGTGGCCGAGCAAGATTCGGCACTCGTCGGGACTCTACGTGCAGCGGGCGCCGTATTCTTCTGTAAGACAACCATGCCTCAATCAGGAATGGCTTTGGAGACGGTCAGCAATCTCTGGGGCCGCACCGTGAACCCTTTCAATAGAGACCTTAGCGCCGGTGGCAGTTCCGGAGGAGACGCAGTCTTGGTAGCCCTTGGGGGAAGCCCTGTGACTCCATCCACGGACATGGGAGGGTCGATCCGCGTCCCGGCTGCTTTTAACGGTCTGTACGGCATTCGCCCTACCTCGGACCGCATTCCCAAAGCCGGGATGGTCAACACGAACACGGGCAACCTCACCATCAAGCTGTCGTGTGGGCCAGTCTGCCGCTCTCTTGATGACCTTGAGCTGTTCACGTCCATCATCAATGCTTATCCACGCAACAAGCACGATCCAACTTCGGTGCCTGTGCCTTGGAGACAGCTGTCGAGGGACGTTGCGGACAGAAAGCTCACGATTGGGATCATGAAGTGGGATGGTGTGGTCATGCCTCATCCTCCAGTGCTCCGGGCTCTGGAACACACAAGGAAAGTCTTGGAGAAGGCTGGACATGAGGGTGAGTGCCGATTTGCGTTTTCTTCCGTCCTATTAGCTGCTAACATGAGCCACCTGCAGTTGTCGACTTCAGCCCGCCTTTCGACTGTTGGTATGCTAAGCAAACAACTGTTAGTATCTCTCGCACAAACCAAGCAGAATTCTGGGATTCTAGATCATGGCTAATGTATACACTCCAGTTCGACATCTACTACCAGTCGGGGTGCGGCGGTACAATGTCCACACTTGCAGCTGCCGGAGAGCCCACGATACCAGCCTTTGCAGACCTGCTCAAGGTCTTCAATGTACGGGAACAATCTGCCGCGGAGGCTCTCAAGGTAATCGTGCTTTCTGTGCAGAATCCTAGACTTCCTTTTAACAAAGCATAGTTGAATCTCAAAACGCGAGCTGTTAAGGAACAGTTCCTCGAAGCATGGAATGATACAGCTCACCAGGCCACCTCGGGTCGCTGCATTGATGCTTTGATCACACCACCTGCTCCAGCCGTGGGTTATCCCCACGACTTCAATGTTTACTGGGGCTACACGTCCCTTTTCAATCTCATTGACTACCCATCTATCATTCTTCCGATCCCCAACTTCAAGGTCAATGCTCAGCTGGATCCTATCGACACTGGGTACCGGCCGCTGGAGACGAATCCTTACGACAAACCCAACCATGACCTTTGTAAGTCACTCCTTAAAGCGGCCAATCGCAACGTTCGGTACTGACTCGTTTTATTTTGAATTCAGATGACCCCAAGCTGTTTGCAAACCAGCCGTCGACGGTTCAGATCGTCGGGCGACCGTTTGAGGATGAGGAAGCGATTCAAGTAGCGTCGGTGCTGGATAATTTGTTTAAGACTACTACATAAGCTCGCCTGACGATAGTTATCTATAGCCTGTATCTGAAGTGTACATTCTCCTTGTCTGTTAAGTCTTGGAAACCATCATCCCACGAGTCCTCTTGTGACTCCTCTGCCGAGACGGTTTGATCACGGCGCTTGTTCTCTGCCCAGCATCAACAGTGTAGATGAGTTGGAATAATACGAGACCGCCGTAGATACCCAGTAGACCACAGATAGATGTGTAGTATCGCGGTGCTTCTTGCGACAAGAACATGTGAGGTCCAATAATATTGCCCACGAAAGAGCAAATAAAGTAGAGTGCCAGCACGATAGTTCGCTTCGTGTGACGGGCAAGGTTGAAACCAGGCAACGTCCAGTTGAGTATGATAGGAGAGCCTCTTGACACTGCCGAGGCTTGATGGCGCCATCCTTATTCCTATCTAGTTCTGTGAGGCACGGCAGCTCGCTACGATGCGTTCATACTCTGAAAGCATCTTGGCATTGTGAGGGCCGCCGGTAGCCTCCGAAAGAACTATCCACCGAGACACTAGCTGCTGATTGTTCCGAGTCGGAAATCTCGCGTTCCCCACTCGCGAACGAAACAATGTTCCGATTCAATTCCGAGATGGCTGACCCGGGATTGACAGCGACTCGTACACTTGAAATGGATTCGTGCTTTTAAATGTTCCAGTTCCCCATCAAATTAGAGAATTGAAGTACACTTAACACACCCTATCTACAAGCGTTTCTTCATCATCAAAAATATGTTACCGATAAACCTCATCATCTCCCCATGGGTCGCGTTACTTGGGCCCGTCTTTTGCATCTTATATTATCTCGTTCCTTACGTTTGGACTTACCGGTCTTTGCGGGCTATACCTGGGCCATTTACCGCAAAGCTCACAAACTTCTGGCTGTTGTATGCTTGTCGAGCCGGCAAGCGTTACCAATACGTTGATGAAGCACACAAGCGATATGGCCCCGTTGTCCGAATCCAGCCGAATCATGTCAGCATCGCAGATGAAGAGGCAATTCAGGCGATATACGGTCATGGAAATGGTCTATTGAAGACGTAGGTTCTGCTGATAACGCTGTATACTCGCCTTGTTCTGACAAGTTCCCAGGTCTTGGTACGATGCCTCTCTGATTACAACTCGGAGTATCTTTACCTCCAGGGACCGTGCGGAACACTCCCGAAAGAGAAAGGTGATTTCTCACAGCTTCGCTCCACAAGCGATGCGCAACTTTGAGCCCTTCATCCATTCTTGGCTTGAGGTCTTTATCAAGAAGTGGGACGACATTGCCGAGAAGGAGGCCGAAGATGATGGATACGCAAATGTTGAAGGCCGCGTGTGGCTGAAGTGAGTCAACTAATGAATGCCCTATTCTTTGCGGATAGGTCTTATTAACATTTCTCTGTAGCTATCTGGTTCTCGACATCATTGGGGATCTTGCCTTTGGTGCTCCATTCGGTGTCCTTGAGTCTGCTTCGGAGAACGTCCAAGTACGAACTAAGGACACAACCATCTCTCTGCCCGTCATCACCAGCCTCACCACCAGAAGCGAAATTGCTGCAACGGTGGGAACTCTACCAGAGCTTCGACCGTACTTGAGATGGATTCCAGATCCCTTCTTCCATGCGGGTCTCATTGGCATGAACAATCTGCGTAGCTTGGGAACTGCGCGTGTTCGGGATAGACTGGAGAACCCGCCAGCTGCAGATCGCCGCAAGGACTTACTGGAGCGCTTGCGAGAGGGAAAAGATGACAAGGGAGAGCCCTTTAGTATGGGAGAACTGACGGCTGAAGCTCTGACCGTCTTGATCGCAGGAACGGATACCACTAGCAGCACCTTTGCTGCGTTGATGTACCACGTTGTCAGAACACCTGGTGTTCTTCAGAAGCTGCAGGCAGAACTGGACTCAGCCGTGCCTACAGACACTGAAATACCCTCCTTCGAGATGGTCAAGACACTGCCGTATCTCGGAGCTGTTGTCAATGAGTCTCTGCGTCATCACTCTTCCATCAGTCTCGGTCTTCCCCGCGAGATTCCCCAAGGCTCCCAGGGCCTTCAACTGAAGGGGAAGTACTACCCACCAGGCACCGTTCTCAGCGTCCCCATCTATACCGTGCATCACCTGCAAGATGTCTGGGGCCCTGATGCACAAGAGTTCAAGCCTGAGAGATGGGAAGATGTGACGCCCCGACAGAAGAAGGCATTCATCCCCTTCAGCTATGGACCCCGGGCCTGCCTTGGACGTAACCTTGCCGAAATGGAGCTGAGACTCATCACGGCCACGTGGGCGCGGCGATACGATTTCGTCTTGAGAAAGGACGAGATGGAGGTCGTTGAAGGACTGGCTAGGAAGCCAATAGCTGTCAATGTAGCCCTGAAGAGGCGTGGAATTGCAGCTTGATTTGGTGAGCCAGAGGAGGATTTAGGGGTGCGTGCATAGCAAATATTCTATTATCATGACACTACAATCTCTACTTGAATGCTTCTAGTCTCGCAATTTTGCCTCTCAATAAATCTAAAGCCCCCGCTGCGTTCAGATCATTTGCGCCATCGACATCGGACCCTTTTAATGCCATCAACAGCGATTCCCCATGCTTACCGCCGAGCAGGCCTGTCGTAGACGTTTTCTCCTCATCTACCTCACCTGACACGCGACAGTCTCCAGGCAGCCCCAATGCAGCTTCTATGGGCTTCATCTTGAGTTGCATAAGCTGTGCAAACAACTGACCGACTAGATTCGTCGGCCTGGGAATCGAAAAGCCGCCCAAAAAAACAGATGGAGCGGAATGAAGAATGAAATCGCGCACCAAGAGGTTATTCGATACTTGGTCTAGGACATGGGAAAAGATGCAATCGTAGATGAAAATGAGTAGCAAGTAGCAGGACATGGCTGTCAGCGAGTGAGAGACGTTCATTCCTTGACAAGAGCCCGGTGCTGCTGTTGCCGCTCCGTTGGTGGGAAGACTCTTGAAGGCGTTGAGGACATGCTCAAGCTCGGCGATGATGTTGAAGGTACTGATGAGAGGGTTGAACTCTCGTCCTTGTCTGCCTGCCACCCTGTGGCATCCGTTGCTGCAAGGGCTACTCTCCAACTTCATGACGCTCGGGATATCCCACGACAGTGATTTGAGCATGAAGAGCTCTTTTGAGAGTTTCTGGTGGAGACTCGATAGCTGAAACCCCGGATCGGCGTTTTGTTCCAGCATGTGGAAAGATTGGCAGCGGCTTACCCCAGAGGCACATGACTCGTCGAGTGACGCGTCCCATGCCGTGGAGAAGTCGGTGGTCGGCTCTAGATTGTTGAACATGGACTCGGGAAACTCGTAATCGTTGATTGATGAGAGCAAGCTAGTGGGGTCGATGTTGTTGTTGGTGTTGTTGTTGTTGTTGTTATTGTTGTTGTCAAGAGAAAAGTCGAATTGACCATCGAATGCATCTTCAAACGCTGCGATTGACGTAGCACTTGGATCGAATGGAGCATCGAGCGGCTCCGACGCCTCCGGGCTCCGATCGTGGTCGTGGTCGTAGTCGTCTCGAGTGACATTGTTTGCTCGCCCAGCAGGACGCCCTGGAGTTTTCCGCAGGCCGACGATGCACTCTTCCTGAGCCTGCACACACCGAGGACAAGGCTCGGATGCCGTCTCGGTCCGGCGGTTGCATTTCAGCTTCTGGGTTCGGCAGCGCTCGCAGGCGAGCCGTCTCTTGGACATTTGAGGCGGTGATGGCATGGGTAGCGTGGGTTGCTGATCTAATCAGACGATAATAGTTGGCTGTTACTACTATCTTGGAGGACGATTGGACGTATGACAAATGAGGAGATAGGCAGTTGGTCGCAAGCCGATAGATCATGTTACACATGCCAGCCATCCTCTTATATGGCAACCAACATTCAAATATCTAGCCAAGAATTCTGCTTTCGATAATGACTCGGTCACGGCTGCATTATACCACCAGCGTAACTAAAGTTCACACATGCATTGCAGCGTAACACCGACCGGGAACATTCAATTGCGTGCTTATTTCAGTTCGCCTCGCCACCCTATCAACTCTCAACCAGTTACAGCATGGGCCTTGATATGCCGTGGCATTCCCTCAGGAGAGAACTTTTGCTGTGAATTCTGAGAGTCTTACAATTTGTGGGATGCATGGTGTTATTAAATTGATCGGCGGCGGCCCCGTTTTAAACCCCGAGTCATGCACTGTATCACTCTCAGAAGAGAATGTGATGAATCGTACTGGTAAGGCCGGGCTTTTTTCTCCCGCCTTGTAGTCTATCTTTATTTCCTACAACTTGTCCAATGCGCCCGGATCTCCAAGGCCGATATAGAGCTGTTGACTGAAGTCTGAAAATAATAATGAACTATGTTGCCTATCCGCCCACCGCGCGAATGAACAAAATATAGTACGCCCGGGGGGATACGGCTCATAGGGCCCGCACGCTAGCTTCCCCTGCCTTGTCTTCCAAAAGTTCAACTGATGTTTTGCCTCTTCTGCTCACATTCATTCATCTAGCCTAACTTCTCCATAAAAAGAACGAGAACCAATACATTAGGCTGTTTGATGTTTTTGCGGTTCACAGTGGGAAAATGGAGACGCTAGGCGGCAAGAGTCAACAGGTAGTCCGAGCATGCCGTCCGGGAAGCTCCCGCTATGCATGCAAGCAACGGGGAGAACCCTAGCGACCAAACACGGGAAAGCTATACCGAATGGATAGTTGTTGGTGACAATCGCAGTCGATGATTTGATACGCCACTCCGGCTACGTCCGGATGAACAGGGGTCTGATACACGCATCCTGCACCCTGCTAACAATGCTCCGTCCGTAGTAGACAAGATCGTCATTAACGTTCGGGTAGATGTAGTGGGACTGCTAGAACCCTCGTATGCCCCTGCGGCAAGTCACAAACGGACGAACGTCCCTTGCGGGACCAGCAACCCTAATAGCGTGACACACACCCCATTATGTTAGCGGAGGTATCACGGGTGTGTGTCCGGATATCCTATAGGTAGACAATCGCCTTCTCGGCATACAGTTTCCACTCTTCAACTCTGCATTTACATTGAACTGACACCTGGTCGTGCATGGGGTCGCGTAGTATCAGGAACGGATTGGACTTTTTTTAATTGGCTAACAACATTGAACTTTTCTAGTTACCAATCTCTTCTCTTGCTATCTCGGGCCGACCCCGAAAGCCCTAAAATGTTGCCTGCAGTTCCTGTGCCATGCCTCCAGAAAGCGTCGTCTGCTGCCTCTGGATCGCGTGAGGCAACTCGTACATCTCATACTTCTTCTTGTACCACTTCCTAGCACTCGAATCGTCCTCGTCGCTGTCCTTGAACTCGGTGGAATCCGACGCCCGAAGGAAATACGAAATGGAGTAGCGATCCTCGTGCTGGATGCCTCCCAAGGGTAGAACGCGGTGGAGGGCCGACTTGAAGCGCTTGTTGGAAAGGAAGCGCAATGTGTCGCCGACGTTGACGATGGCATGTCCCGGCCGGGGCTCGACGTACTCCCAGGTTCCGTCGGCAGGCGAGAAGACCTGAAGTCCCCACTGCGGCGCGTGCAGAATCGTCAGAGTACCAATGTCGGTATGCATGTTCTGTCCGACCTGGCTCGGATCTTGGGCTTGGGGCGGGTAGTGAAGGAAATACAGGGTGCTCTTGGAGCGGCAGTCATCGCGGTGGTGCGACTCGAGACGGGCATCTCCCTTGAGGCCCAGTCCGTCAGAGATGCAGTCCAGAAGGAGCTTGGAGATGAAGTGGCAAGCTGCGGTGAACTGGTCAAAGAGAAGCTGGTTCTCTTGCACGACCTGAGGGAGTGCCCATCGGCCGTCCAGTTCAAACTTGCCAATCTACTTTGTTGTTAGCAAATTGCCTCCTCGCACTCAGTTTTATGGAATGACATACTTTCAGAGCCTCGAAGCCGTCCTTCAGCGACTCAACTGCCCCAGATTGATTTCCAATAGCCTTGAAACTGTTTTCCAAGTTAGTCAAAGGCGCCAAAACCGACGGTGCAAAGCTCACCCATGTGCGAGGGAAACCGTGGCAGTCTTCAGCTTGACCTCGGCGGGCTGCGCAAACCACTTCTTGGTTACGCCGTCAATCTCAAACAAGTCTTTCCAGAACTTTTCGGAGCCTGCGCTCTTCAGATCGAGGTAAAAAAACCCGTGCTTCTCGCAAGCCTCGACAAGTTTCTGCAGCTCTGCCTCGCTCTTGTCAAAAGATCCGCGAACTGGATCGTGGTGAGGTCCGCAGTGCGGACATCTTTGTATTCCTCAGGACGACTAGACACCATTTTGTTGGTAGGCGGAGAGTAGTGGGCGGTGGTGGGAAAAGAGTCTTGTAAGCCGATGTGATGAATGATGCTGTGAATGGTTTCTAAATCTCAATTCCACTGATTAGTGAGCGCCTTTATATTATTCAACGAGACGCTTTTCATGTTGTTCGAATGACTTTACATCCTTGCATAATAGTTCCATCCTTGCCGGTGGAATAACCGCGCGTCGGTTTAACACCGATACTAAGTGGTTGCGGTAAACTCTCCGATCCGACTACTTCAGCCGATCATTGAGTTGAGCGTAGATGTAAACTATGTGGCATTCGGACATACATGAAACGTAAGCGAGCAAGAACCACCGAACAGTAACCCTTGTTACCATGGCAAGTTAGCCCTCGCTACTCGGAAGATATCTTCAATTTTTGTGACATCCCGAAAACCAGGATTGAGTCTAGTAACCATTGGATTTCGTTGAAACAACCGTCCTTAGCTCGGAGAGATGCGCGTCAGGATGATGACGTCAGTTATATCGCCCGGAATAGGTACTAGCCGAGTTCAACATGTGCTTGATCATTGCAATGCTGTTGGGCCATTTCCCTCCACGATGGTGTGATCAACAAACCACAACGGATTATGAGCTCTACGCTATGTTTGGAAGAATCTTTGATGGACAATTGGAGCCGTCCAACCTTTGCTCAATTCCCTTGCCTAGATAGCTCTGCATGGATCTTAGATCTAGTGCCTTATCGTCTCACAGCGCAAGACGAACAGGTGATTACACTTATTGAAGAAGTAACTTCCAGTTTCGTTAGACATTAAGTGCATCCTGGGTGATTCCTCTGAGACTAGCATGCTGTGGCATTGCAACTATTGAAGTCTTTTGGCGAGTTAAACAAATTTCTCTTAGTGCTGCGCTCCAGGCCCTTCTACCATAGCAATGGAGACCTCCTTCATCCCACCAAATTCCTTGTGATCTTTCATAGACAAGCTTTTATTGAAGAGATGCATCTTGTCCGTTGTCAATAGCATCACCCG
The DNA here is from genome assembly GCA_003934905.1 of Neonectria sp. DH2. Lineage (NCBI taxonomy): Eukaryota > Fungi > Ascomycota > Sordariomycetes > Hypocreales > Nectriaceae > Neonectria > Neonectria sp. DH2. Next base: position 1,607,260 of record RQWH01000010.1, on the reverse strand, counting down.
TCGGAGATGGGGCCAACTCCGCAACTCATCGTTTAGGATACCGAGCGCCCAACCACCAAGACCCTTGCCCTGATGACTTTCTAGAATGTACACATCCGTCAGATAGGCGAATGTCACTTTGTCAGTAATCGCTCGCACCAAGCCGACTTGCTCAAGAGGGTGGCGCGTTTGGACTATAAGAGACTGTTAGACATGCAAATTCTCAGATCAACAAATCTACACACCAGAAGATGGCTTGGATTCATCAAAAGCCACGGGCGAGTGCCTGTGGTATATACCAAGGCAAAGTGAGTTTCTCACTGCGTTGCGAAGTGCGTCCTCTGGCAGCTCTCCTGCCCACCAAACAGCATCTGAGCCCAACGCTTTGTTGATGGCATTGATTTGAAGCAGTGAAGGGTCTGCTGAGATGAGATAATCGCCACGCAGCCAGTTATTTGTTGTCATTGTAAAAATGTTGTAGAAGATAGACGATGAGGAGAACTGACGATGATGGATTTTAGGGTCGCTATCTTAGAGAGCAATGTCTAAAAGGGGCTCTGATGGAGTCTTGATCACGTCAACGGGGTAGCATCTCGGGATGGTGGGGAAGGAAGCATCGGAATATCGGCTATTGATAAGTGTCCGAAAGTGGAGCGCTCTAAGTGTTGATACATTCAGCCATTCCTCTCGGAAGAAAGCCTCTCGGAAGAAAGGAAGTGACAGCTCGGACCCGGAAAGATAGGTCGACGACACGCGTATACCTTGAGAAAAATCAATCGGAAAGGGCACAGAAAATGTTCCCCGATGTAGTGTCCCCGCAGAATGATGATTGAGAGACGCGAAGCTACTGTGGAAGCAATACCGAATTAGTAGAATCGTCGCATATATGAGGCATCTCTCGCATCAAAAGGCATATTGTAACAACCGCAATTACCCAAAGCTTGTGAGATAACAAGATGACGGAACCTAACGTCAGAAATGACACAACTGGAACTGTCTCATCGAGAGAGCAGCAAACCGCGGAAGTAAGCATAAACTTTATATCAATCTCCAACATGGTTACAATAAGCTAACAACCTCGTTTAGCTTGTGCGGCTCGTGGAGACGGTAACTTCGTCCAAACTCTTTGTTGCGGAAGGGGCCTCAGAGCCCAATGACCAGGACCGACCACACTCATCTGATGAGGAGCTCGTGTCGCGTTTCCTAGGCGATCTGCCAGACGAAGGTCTGGGCTCAAACGGTTTTGGCGCGGCAATCTCGGTGCTCAGTCAGCATTCGGTGAACAACTCGTCACCGGGCTTCCTGGGCAAGCTAGTATCTGCTCCTTCGCCGCCAGGAATTGCCTCGGACCTGTTCTTGTCCACTATCAACAATAACGGCCATGTTTGGCGGGCGTCTCCTGCCTTGTCAGCCGTGGAGAAACATGTGAGCGTCAAGTTGGCCAGACTGTTTGGTCTCCAAGGCCCACATGCTGGAGGTGTCACAGTTCCGGGAGGAGCTGCGGGCGCTATGCTGGCGATGCTTGTTGCTCGCAATATCCTGTCCCCCGAGTCCAAGGAGCAGGGTGTGGATTCATCGAGAAAATACGCCGTCTTTGTCTCCGACTCTGCTCATTACTCGGTGTCGAACGCAGCTCAGATTGTGGGATTAGGCAATGACTCCATCGTTCGTGTTCCAACGCTAGATGACGGAACCATGGATACCCAACAACTTGAAGCCTCGATCGAAGCAGCTATACAGAGAGGAATGAGGCCACTGTTCATCAATGCCACTGCTGGAAACACTGTCAACGGCGCTTTTGACGCCGTTGACAAGATAGGCGCCATTGCCCGCAAGGTCAACGCGTGGTTTCATGTTGATGCCTGCTGGGGCGGAGCTGCTGTCTTTTCCGAGAAGCTGAAGCATCGGATCAAAGGTTGCGAGTTGGCCGACAGCATAGCCTTCAATCCCCATAAGATGCTGGGCGTTCCTCTTGTTTGCGCCTTCCTATTGGCGGGCGATTTGCGCACCTTTTGGCTGGCAAACAAACTCAGTGCCGGGTATCTGTTCCACGACGTCAATAACACGACGTCAGACAAGTCGACGGAGAAATTCAATGGGAATTGGAGAGGGTCGAAGCTCTTGGACGATGCTCCCGAGGTAGCTAACATCCGTGATCTAGCCTCGCTGACGGTACAATGCTCGCGCCGGTCGGACGCCACCAAGATGTTGCTTCATTGGATATACTACGGGACGAGAGAGATTGGAAATCAGATCGAGCAGGCAGTGGACGCTGCCCAGCATCTGGCCAACCTTGTCCAGTCCCACCCGCAACTCGAGCTGGTCGGGGACCCTGCCAAAGTCTTCGCCCAAGTCTGCTTCTACTGGGGACCAAATGCAAGCTCCGCAAGTAGTGCCGTCAACACCCGGAACACGCACCGGCTCTACGAACGCCTCACCGAACAGGGATGGAAGATTGACTACGCCCCGGACAAGATCAAGGGGGAATTCATCCGCGTCGCCTGCAATCGGCTTTCGACGCGGCGAGGAGTGGAATCTCTAATTTCCAAGTTAGTTGAAGCGGGGAATTTGTTGATAGACTACGCGTAACATGCACGCGCGTGGGGCATTCCAGTAATTGACCCCATTGCTCCGGAACTCTATCGGAGGATATCGAGTAATGTGCCGAAACTAGCTCCGACTTAGGAAGACAGTGAACATGGGTCTGAAATGACTGGGGTAGAGTAATAAACAATATAAAATATACTATGCCGTTCCGTTGCTTTTGTAGTGTCAATCTGATTGGGAAGAAGCAAATCTGAAGCCATGTCGTCACGAATAGAGCACGGTACAAACATGACTGACTCGTCAGACAACGAGTACTGGGGCATGACGATACCGCTAGAGTCCAAAGGCTCTGTAGGTCAAGGTGAAGAGCAAGGTGTTTTCATCGCGACTAGTCCCGAGACAACAAGAAGCATGACAGAGAGTGTGGGACCACCGCCCGATGGAGGCTGGCAAGCATGGCTGTGCGGTAAGACTGACTTTTGTCAAGAACTTCTCAATGTTGTCCTCTAACTAACTCCACGGTAGCGCTCTGTGGCCACTTTCTATTTATGAACACGTGGGGTTTCATCAACAGCTTCGGCGTCTTTCAGACGTACTATACAACGTTCCTGGATCGCCCACCGTCAGATGTCTCGTGGATCGGCTCTATCCAAGTCTTTTTGAGTTTCTTCGTTGGTGCTTTCATAGGCCGATTTACAGACTGCGGCTTTCTGCGCCAAACCCTAATCTGTGGCACAGCCTTAGTGACCCTGGGGATCTTTACCGCCTCTGTATCGACGCAATACTGGCAAATGGTTCTTTCTCAGGGCATATGCTGTGGCTTGGGTGGTGGCTGTCTTGTCACTCCAGCTGTTTCTGTCGTCTCAACGTACTTCGACAAGAAGCGATCGCTGGCCATTGGGTTTGCCACCTGTGGTTCCGTCACGGGAGGACTTGTCTTCTCTTCCATGGGAAGACAGCTCATCCCCTCAGCTGGAGTCGGTTGGGCGTTGCGAGCCATTGGCTTTGTGCAACTGGCCACCTTGCTGTTTGTCATTACTTTTATGAAGTCGCGACTGCCACCACGAAAGGCTGACAGGCTGGTCGAATGGGCTGCCTTTAAAGAGTCCGAGTATACATTTTTCACTGCCGGCATGTTCTTTGTAAGACCCCCAGAAGTCGGTGCTGATTCCCTTACATTGCTGACAAGACTGGGTAGAATTTTTGGGCCGTTTTCTTTGGCTTCTACTACCTCGCTTCCTATAGTCGAGATGTCGTCGAACCATCATTTTCTTATCCAGAATCACTGAATCTACTTCTCATACTTAACGGTATTGGTGTTCTGGGCCGCATGATATTAAACCATTTTGCTGACACTGTGGGGCCCCTCAATCTGATGATCCCGGTCTGTCTGACAGCAGCGATTGCTTTGTTTACATGGATTACGGTACATACACCCGGCGGATTGTATGCTTGGACAGTCGCGTATGGCATTATTGCGGGTAGCATACTGAGCCTGTTTCCGGCTGGCCTGGCAAGTTTAACCACGGATCTCTCTAAGCGGGGAGCACGCATGGGTATGAACTTTACTATTGTGAGCTTTGCTACACTGACGGGAAATCCGATTGCGGGCGCTATTATTACATCTAATAGCGGTGATTATATGGGTGCACAGCTGTTAATGGGCGTTAGCTTTCTGCTGGGAATGGGTTTCATTATTATGGCTAGACTTTGTCGACAGAGGAAGACACAGAGCAGTTGGTGGATTAAGATATAGATGCCGATATAGATGCCAAGAACTTGTGGGGCTGGGGCATTGGCGCTGCCGGGTCATTCTAGGAAGCTTATTTTCCGAGAGATGAAGGATGGAAGCTCATATTGAGTGTACATTATCTTGACAATGGCTGAACTTAGTTATACCTTCGAAAAGTGCACGTCTGTAAGAATTCAATAATGCCATCATTACTTTAATTATAACTGCAATAGTTTTAAGAATAGAATAAGCATAGCTAATGAATAGTTAAATATTAGGAAGTATAGTAATCTTCTATTACCCTAGGATAATAATTTGAAGTCTAACCCCATAGTAAGGATAGGCATAATAATGCAGTCAATCATAGGGCTAATCCCATAGTAATCAGATTCCATAGTAATACTTAAGCTATGCTTGGATTTTATATGAGCATAGACTGCTGATTCTGGGAGAATCGGCTGTGAATAATACCTAGGACTCCTCCTCCTTTCAGCTTGATCCAGCCATATTATCCTTAGTTATTGCAGCCGCCGGGTTCATGCGTCTAACACCACATAATGTTACATAACAGTTATCCAGAATGTCACAGCGGCCGAGGGCCGGCTGCACGCATTAAGTACTCCCATATGTAAGGCAGTAGCTAGGATTTCCAATTTCAAAGCAATTCAGCATAACTGCATATGAATATGGGTCGTTTGAGCCATTCGGAAGGCACCAAGGTTTATTCTGTGGTGGAACGTCGCAGTAACCTTGCCACGCATCTGTGTCTTGGCCCCGGTCGGACCAATCTTAAATCACAATTAGTCAACTGCCATAGTTTTATCACTTTGCTACCCAATTGCAAAAGTGATAGTGGTTATGGGGGAACATACAGAATCGTGAAGTACCACTCTTCTTTTGGAAATAATACTCAGTATCCAGGCCGCAGGGCTTATTTGTTGTTTGTCCACCGTTGCGCCCGCCTGCCACAGTGAGCTCGGAATAGTTAAGGACGCCAGTGCTGTTCTGTAACAGCGGAGACGGATCTTTAGCCCCTGGCTCGAGGGTGTAGAACGGCATAACCATTATGTACTCCTCCGGTCTCGTCGCAATGTCCGGACAATTAACATTGACGCCATACATTGCAAGACGCTCATACCATGTTCCACCCGTAGTTGATCTCTGGTACAGGACCTGAAATGAGGGATCCTGGGTAACATCGGGAAGGTCAGGAATTGGCTGAAGGCAACCAGCTGGCGGAGTTGTATCTGGGAGATCTGGTAATTTGCCTCCGCAGCCATCGCTGGGCTGTGTTGTGGTCACGGTCAGCTCGGAACTAAGGGGACTCAATAGGGATGCAGCAAGAACAAGAATGCTTACCGCACCATCGCTCTGTAGCAGAACCTCGGTATCGCACGCGCGGATGGCTTCCTTCAAGACCGTCGTGATTGTAATAGTGTCTAGGAGAAGTCGTCAGATACCTGGTTACTGAATGTAGTTGGGAGAAAGGTGGTTGTCTTCTAGACGACTAACGTGTGTTTGGTGCAACAAGGAATGTGACATGCCTCTCGTCCTGTTCGATGATACTTGGGGAGTCGATTGATCGTCTGCGTAGACACTGAACCCGCTCATGATCCCTTGGAGATCCGAGAATCTCCATTGAGTGTCCGAGTCAAACAGCTCTGGATGCTCACTTTGCTTTAGGATGACGAACCCAGTGTTCGCTAGCTTGTCGATATTATACTGCCAAACAGTTGACGCATTACGAAAGGAGCTATCCGGGCAGCTGTCATCATCATTCAGCACGTTGGTAATTGTATCTTGATCTAGGAGCCATTGCAAGGTCGGACTCTGCTCGATCCGAGCCCAGGAAAGGTCTTTGCAGGGACATTCCAGGTACTCTTCCTGCAATACGATAAGAAAAAAATCGGTAATAGTTTGGACTTTCTCATTTTGGGACTAACCGTGGTGCAAGTCACGCGGTTGGTGCCCTTGCATACTGGATCAACGCATACTGGCGCATACTGAAATTCTGGACAATCATTGTTTTGCTGACAAGGGCAACCTGCCAAGGGATCCTAGGAGAAAGGATTAGTCAAAAGGTATCCAGATTCTACAGCCAGTCCATGCTACTCACTTTGCTGCAGACTTTGCCGTTCTTACTATCGCAAGCTTTGTCCTTGCAAGATAGTTCCTCATCTATATACAGAGGGCAAGATGTTTCACAAGGACCTGCAAGTTCGAGTCAGATTAATCCAGAACATTTGTGACAAGAGTCTCGGGGGCCGCATACATCTATAGAGTGCGCCGGTGCAGAACCCTGTATTTTCGCCTCCACACTCGGAGCAACGCGGAATAGTGAGGGGACAACGATCGTTTGGCTGCGAGGAGGTGTCGATTGGAATCTTGCCGGACAGCGGGACCCTGGCATCATCCCTTAAGCTGCCTATGGAGTTATCGACCATCATGAATGCCATTTTTGGCACCGTAAGCTCATTTCCCTCAAACGCCTGTGGGACGGGTATGCCAAGATCATAAAACAGGCTCACAATTTCCTTTTGTAGCTGCTGCACCACCCAATCAAAGAGCGGCCCTTTCAAGTTGCTTTCAGGGTAAGAACAGAAGAACTCATCTCTCTTCGTCGTTTTGACAGAGACATTCTTCGCCATGTTGAGAGATACACCGGGAGTGCCGCACAGAGTCCCCGCGATGTCTTCGATATGATCCCGGAGAGCGGGCGCGATCAAGTAGTTGAGGTCTCCAGACGACCCTGTGTATAGCACCACGGAAGCTGGAGTCGTTTTGGTTCCTACTTGACCGTTTGATGTCGTGGTCACAGTGACTGTAGAAACCGCATTGGTGTCCTACGCCAGGTGGTCAATGGCCGACGTTCGTTGTCAGATCTGGTGACACTCGTTGCTCGTGCTTACCTGCGGCACCCAAGCCGTGCTGGTGCCACTGACACTGAGAAAGGCTGTGTTTGGGTCCGGTGCATAATCCCGAAGATCAGTAGAAACGGATTGATCCGCTTGCCTTGGCCTTAGCCCTGGGCTCCTCTCATAACCATGATCCTCCGCGACCACTGCGGCCGCAGCAGCAGGGACTTTACGAAGCATGAGGCATAGCCCGACAAGATTGGCGACTGCTTTCATTGTGAGGAAGAATGAATGGCAAGCGATAATGCAGAAGCAAAAATGGAAGAGAAGAAGTAGGGCATAGGCAGAGGTTGAAAACAGGCGTCTAGGTGCAAATGTAAGCTCTCTCGTTACCTGTCTCGCGGACTGACATCTGACATTTGCGGATGCAGCAAATCTTAAGTGTCGGCGAATCTACTACGTCCGCGAGGAGGCTGGACTAGCTACACGGAGAGGTTATGCGATATTGGCAGTCGTATCGTATTACAGTAAGCTTATTTACGCGAAACAAGGTAGCCAGATATATTTAGCCCATCGTCTGACGGATTCGACCCTGCCATCGATCAAGTACTATACGGTTAAACAAAAAGTAAAAAAGGGGGCCGGCCCATGTGGTCCGTAGGCAGTACGCAACTTCTTGAACACCCGCAATTGTTGGTGGCAGCGCTAGATTCTAGTACCAGCGCTCGGGGCAGGTTTAGCCACAGTATCTACTCAAATCGGATGATGCTTACAAGGGGTCGGTGGCCGCTTATTCGTATCGTACATGGGCCCTGGTTTTTTAGCTCATGATAATTGGCCGCCTTAAGGTATTTATGGAACGTACCTGATGGCCGCTTATTCATACATGGGCCCTGTATTTTTAACTCATGGTAATTGGCAGCCTTAAGGTATTTATGGAACCTACCTGGTGGCCGCTTATTCGTACATGGGCTCTATTTTCTAAGACATGATAATTGGCAATGCTCTCGTATTTATGGAACCTGCCTTACACGACTTCTGCATTAGTGTTGTCAGTATTCGACAAGAAGAGTGTTGACCTGAGATGGAAGTAGACTGTTTGGGGTTCTGTTGAGCTGTATCGATATAATCCAGTCAACCGCTCTTGTGACTGTGGATCTGTCCATTTCACCTTATCCCTTCCCTTCTCTTTCATCCTCACGTCAATACCTACGAATTTGGTCCCCTGCCTTCAAGGCGAGACTGTCGCCTATCGAATCATATCGTCAACATGTTCACTTCATGCCGTCTTCCGCTAATGGAAATTGCCATTGTGCTTTTGCTCAGCATAAGCCAGGGATACTGTTGGATGCTTCATCCATCTTGCACAAATGATCGTCAGTAGCGACCCTGCAACACTCTTCACACTCAAAGAATCCTTAATTGACTTATAGATGGTATTCACTTTTAGCGAATTTACGTGTTATCATGGAAGATGGTTTCCGGAGTGCATTCGCTATGGCTCAGCAAGCTGGTGATCAGCTCGCCCCAACCAATGGAGCTACATTGAATCCCAACGTTAGAGATCTGGGCCAGTATCTCTTCGGCACTGATAATACCAACCTGGCTGCAGTCTTCCTGCGCAGGGTGGCGAGCGATTTTGGCGATCAAGAATCATATTCTACCGGCCGTGACTTTGCCAACGTGGTGTGTTTTGTACTAACTGTCGTCAACGCAAGGCCAATAAGCTGACTTGTGGTGTTCATCTAGTTAATCTTCTGTGGCGTGGATCATTTCAAAACACATTATAGGGAGATAAAATATCATGACGGGAGTTCAAAAAAGGTTGAGCAAAAAGATAGCTGGTTCGACTTTGGTGAGAAACGCGCTCCTGCAAAACGATGGCCGGCCACTGACGAAAAGGCAAAAGAACACCTCATCACATTGCCCAAATCCGACTTGGCTGTTTGCAACGGCCCTGCAGCTAATGCCGCTGCGTTTACCGTCAATATACCTGTACGCTACGGTGGATTTAATGTCCAAGCTGAACCCTCAATTGCTGATGTGTGCTAACTAAGTGCAGGGGACTCCTCGGTCTTACATCCAATTGTGCCCTTGGTACCTTCACATGATAAAGGCTTCACCTTACCCTAGTTTCTGGGCATTCAAGGGATGGCATATGTTCTTGAACGGGGCCAGAGCCACCGTGCAGCGCCTGCTGGGGAAGAACACGCCGATAGACCTTGCTGCACGGTTGGACCACCTTCTCATCCACGAAGTGGGTGCCAAACTCATGGAGTCCGATTTGAGTTGACCGTAGCTAATATCCAACGTCTAGTTGACACACACCAAGACAGTGATACCCCCATGCTCGGATAACCTGGGGCATATATGTGGGCTGGACCAGATGCCAAAAAGCATTGATGATCGTGGTGGCGGAGGTTCGCTCGACATACCCGAAGGTTCCGGGCCATTGAGCAAGTTCAAGGCCTACTTCTGGTCCAACTGCGTGCGAAAGGCTAATAATCTTGGCTATAATAACGGTGTTTACAACGCAGGTATGACAAACATTGCTCCTTGGATCAAGTGGCCGTGACAGCTTTCAATGCTAACAAGAAGTCATCTGGACAGACAGTCTGGCCTATGCAGCACTCGGTAAGTGAACCGCAACCTCTAACCTCCCGCGCACATTGACCCGCGATGAACATCTTATCTTGCTAACGTACTGTTCTAGGCGTGCACATGATTAACCAAAATCTCCGCGTCGAAAGATCCGGCGAATTAACGGCAATTGCGTCTCTTGGCGCGCGAATTCGACGATTTTGGGGGCTCGATGAGGTTTAATTGTCTGCCGGAATTTGTGATTCATTGATCGGGAGAATTCAACCGTGCCATGGCTGCAGTCTTGTCTTTCCTTTTCTTTTATGTGCGCATTTGCACTTGCCGAAGTTGGTCATAGACACGAGGCGGTATTTGGTGATATTCAAGTTGGATTTGTAAAATGAATAACAAATACTGCGCCATGACAGGCTACTGCATTTGTATTGTCCAGTTTTACTTTTAGTCGTCTTTTTGGCAACTAAAGTCCGGCTATCTGTGACTGACCTCGGCCAACGCACAAATTAGGCGCTCATTAGTCCGATGTTAATGGCTTGTCTGTCGACATAAAACTCCTGCTCTTGACATCCTAGGTCTGTATAGCAACTATTCTACGTAAGCACCGAACCAATGAAGGTTGCTGGAACGATTGAAAGTGCACCATAAACCCTTCGGCGTTTCAGCTGAGACCGGAGACGTATGGATGAATACAAGTTGGGTAGATGCATGGTAGAGGTCAAGATCCATTAGAATGGTCGCAGTTATTGATCACGTCCAGTCACGGGCAAAACAAGTAAAAATACTACTCAGACAGAGTAGAATGTGGTATATTGTTCTCGTTGTGAAAGTGATATTTCCATCCTTCAGACAGCAGCCGCCCCCCTTCATTGATAGAGACATCACAGCTAACTCGAAATCTTCACTTGACTAGCAGCTATTAGCGCTGTAACATAGAGAGGCTCATGCTAACAGTTGTGAGGATTTACCACCCCACTTACATACCTAGCCAGGAATAGCATAGGGTTCAGCCTGCAGCTCCACCATCATGCCCTTGAGGCCCAATGCTCCAGAGCCCATAGACATACAAATACGCCGGTGGTTAGGATATTTTCCCAGCCACATAGCCATCATGAGGAGGTCGTATCGTTAATCGTGCAGAAAGCTGATAATTTTGAATGCAGAATCCAAGCTATCACTGACACCTGCGGACTTCATTGCGACGTCGCAACAATCGAAGCAAGACTCGATTTAAGTCTCCAGAGATGACGCGACTGATTAGCCCGTCTTCAGATCGACGCCTGCCTGACCCCCGTTGAGAACTAGTTGGGCATTGGGAGGGAGCTCAACGTCGTTGGAGAACCCAGCTATGCAGGCTTTTCCCGAGGGTTACACGTACACATCGGCCTTGAGCCCGGTTAAGTCATTATTGACGGCCAGGCTCTAGTCGTAGAGGTCTGAGAGCGTAATTTTGTTGCTGTTGTGAATAGAGTAGGAGCCATAACCCGATTTGACAAAGCAGAAATCCTCGCGGTTGGAGACCATGTCTGACTGCACGGGGCTGGGCCCGAGCCGTGGAATGGACGAGGCACCGCTGCGCTCAGGTTGAACAGGACATTCTCATCTTCCTGTTTCAAGGCTGTGATTGTGTCTCGCACATCAGCGCTTGCTGGGTCAAGAGATGGGACTGGTTCGAGTACTAACCTGGTGTGGCGGACTCGAGAGCAACGCTGTAAGACACGCTCGCGGAAACCGTGCAGGGGTAGTTGTAGGAGTGAGAGTGATTAGAGGCATAAGCGCTATGAGCGGTAGAAGGGTTCCAGAGGATAAATTCCTGTTTTTTGCAGTCAGTGCTAGGTTATGGTTGAGAATGGTCTGCGGTGGGCAACATATGCATGCTTATATCTTTCGTAACAGGTCGTTGGCTCAGAAATCTACCTCACCGGTGATGTCGTTAATCATGGCCATAGAATAGCGATTCACGAGAGTGGTGGTTGCCGTGAGGTAAGTCACATACAAGTACTTGGGATGCGGACGAAGTTAGAAGCTGCGTTGAGTCGACTCGATGAGAATCTCCAGCGTCGCAAGGGGAGCTGTGAAACTTACCTATTACAATCTTCACGCGTCTTGTTGGCAATGGGACTGACTGGGTTGGTGCTGACGTAGCCTTCGAGAGGATTATACTCTACGAGCACCGGCGTGGTCGGCATCTGGACAAGCTCCTTGGTGAGAATTGTTGACAGGTAGCCCAGGTAGGAATAAATGTATCTAATGGACTGGACGCAGTATTAGTGGCCTAAATAGACGTTTGTGCAGTTCTCCCAGATGATAGGGTTTAAGAAGATGCTTTTGGGAGGTGTATGCGAGTTTCCCGGGCAGAAGACGAAAGAATGAGGTGGGAATTTTACGAACCTTTGAGCGTGATACCGTATATAACTGTGAAACTCTCTTATGACGTTGAGGTAAGTATCACCAACTTGGACAGAGTAGGGCTCACAGTCCTGGAGATCATCACTCCGTTTCCAAGCAAGGGAAGTTGAAACTAGGACCGGAATAGCAAGCAGAAAGAGACTCAGAAAACCGGGAACCTCACGATGGAAAATAAGATCAATAATAATTAAGAAGGAACTAAGTAAAAACGTGAAAAGATGTGTGGTGGAGCATATATCAATGAATAAATATCAAGTACTCAATGCGAATGAGTGAAGACTCAGCAAGACGAGGAACTATCAAAGGGACCAACAGAAGAACTGCAGGTTTAGGGCCATCAAATAGATGGAAGAGCAGAGCAATAGGACGAAACACTAGCTTCCATGCGGTTATATATATTTCTAGCGTAACAGTTAAGCGTCCAACCTGACAGTTGCCACCTCAGTAACTAAAGTCTAGTATCAGCTTAAAAGCGAATATCGACCATTGGTTAGACAATAATTGGCTAAGGACACTGGTCAACTTGAGTGAGAATAACATTCCAGTCGCTAGAAATATCAAACAGCTGTCCACGAGTGACTGTTTCTCCGTTTTGAGCGGGAGAAGTGCAATAATCAACAATGCCCTGTGCAAAGTCGGCTACCCAATTGGTTGGAATGAAAATAGGTATGGTTTTCTAAAGTGATTCTTAGCTTTTACCCCTATTATGACTGGAGACAATAGTTTAGGGCAGACTTACATCGTTGCATACTTTGACCGCCGCTCCTGTCCTCTTAATGGTGTCTGAAAGGAACCCAATTGGAGTACACTTTATGATTTCACAGTTGCCTGGTCCAACATCGAGGCCTATCCAACTTCGATCATCTACCACGGAAGGGGGGGCAGTCCGAAGCGCAGAAATATCCTCTTCGAAGCCGCTAGTTTCCTCTTGCACTCCAACAATGCAGAGAGGTGGCCAGTTCTGAGATATCGTCAGTTCTGATTAAATGTAAATCACAAAAGACTTGGAGTGAAGATCTTGAAGGAAAGGAGACCCACCGAGGTTCCGTGTTCAGGCAACCAAGTAGGTACAGGCGGCCAGGTGTTGGGGTCAGTCCTCGCAGTCGCAGCAGTCGAAAAGACCGCAGTAGCCATGATGAAGGTAGATAAGAACATCATAGCGACTGGAATACAGTATGAGTGGAGTGTAGTTGGACGAGTCTATGGTGAAGGTAAAGATGCTGTATATCTAGCTCTGGGTAGGCTGGGCTTGGGAGGTTGTTTGAAACTGTGGAAGAGATGGAATCTTGGTTTACTTATAAAAGTCGCAAAAAACATAATTCAGCGATAAAAAGAACTTAATTTTAGAGAGTATAGTAAGCGCCTGCATGCTGGCTTCTGAAGAGTAGAGAGTACAGTAAGCATGACACCAGGGAAACCAAAGTCCCAACGATATTTTAAGCCACTCTAGTTATATAATGGCCACATGCGCTGCTGCGGCTACTGCAGGATTACCCTGCCCCAGGCTTTTATAGTGATATAAATAGTAACACATACCAAAGTTCCCATCGTCCGCATAGACGCGATACTTCACTCTAGGGCATAGCCACAAGAGGGCATATTATTTCCGTACTAGCAAAGCATGTCTTGCCCATTCTCAATCAATTATCGACCTTGTTTCAGTGTGCTTACAGTCAGCTAGGTTGTCATTGGAGTGACAGCGCTCGACCCATATTTGTAGTAACTATCTCTAGAGACCCAGTTCCGCATCATCTATCCGGATATGTCACATCACGCGGTTCTTGCGTCGGCCAATAGCTTGAATCAAGCACCCAGAGGCAACTCGTCATCCAGTCTCCGCTCACAGGGGCCAGACTCGGCGGTGCAGGATACTTCGATGCCCAGATCCATCAACTAGGGGGCTCTGCATGCACATGCCGTACGTTTGATTGTCCGAGCTTGGAGGTCGTGGGAACAGGAGCAGCGGGAGGCGAGATGAACGACTGTAGATCTAGATTCGGTTGCAGTACGCGTCAACACTATCTTCGACAACAGGGAGCTGAGTTTCTCTTCGCTCTTCCCTCTTGAGAGGGCTTCACCGACAAGGTGGAATGGCCCATTGTGACCACAGAAGGAGCTAGTCGGCCCCTCCATTGGTCTAGATGGTTCGGGCTTCATGTGGCGGGCCGGGGTTGCGAGGCCCATACAGCATTCAAGTAACATATTCACTAGTCTTACCAGGCCGTCACAGAAATTGTTGATGTCTCGCCGAAAGATACCATCTCATCTATGATTCGTGTAGAGGTTCAGACCAATGAGTCTCCTTGTGCCGCGAGTTTGCCGGAAGAGGGGAAAGCGGCTCAAGTCGATGGGCTGTGCATGGTGTGATGGACTAAGAAGTAGACGTATTCTGCAGTTGGGATGGTAATTTAACGGTGTCTAGAATCCTTTATGCATCTTGCGACGTATACAGTAAGTGGCTTGGGATCCTTGAGGCTTCGGGTGGAGACGGCGTGTCTTCCCGGCGCGGTATCGCTGTTCCAAAAGTAGTCAATGTCCATCTCTTGGATCGGCCGTCCAGCCCTCGATGACTTCTTTGATTGTTGTCTTCTTCTGAGTCAGCAGCTGCAATTTTTAAAGAAGAAATCCAAGTCAGAGCACTTACATTCGCCATATTTTGACGGCCCTGCTGTGGAATGGACCTTGTTGAGGGTTGTTCGGTTGTGGCTGAGGAGTCGAAGCCCGGGGGTGGTCCCGTCTTTGGTGAGGATATAGATAGTCGTAGAAATCCCAGTAGGCAAACCAGAACATGTGCTCTTCCCCAGGCGAGGGCCATTCAATATTCCATTTCTCCAGGGTACGTACGTATTGATTCGCCTCCTCGACTACTCCTACGTGGACGAGCTACCACTAGCAGAACCCTGGCTGTCCAAGTTGCAATCTTGCTTTTGCACTCAGCTTGATGAGATCAGTTGTTTATTTCGACGCCAGTAAACACATCAACCACCACAATGAAGAGCGCAGTTTTGACGATCGGAACGAGTCACATTGAGAACCAAAAAACTTGGTACAACCCCGCAGATCTCTTCCATTACACCACGCAGGACCAGGTTAGTACCTTGCCAGCATTATATTAATACGTACCTTTCCCGATCCAGCCAATCCCAGGCTGCTATCTAGTCTATCAATCTTCTACCCGTCTCTTTTCCAACCCTAACTAATCATTTCTTTGCAAGATTTTCATTTTTCTTCACCGTGCTTCGGATATAAAACAGACCTGGATTGAAAAGAAGGATAGCCTGGCAGAATTGGGCTAAATGATTGTTTTTCTATAGGCGCTCAAGTAAGAACCGCTATTCCATCTTCAATGTTTCTATATTAGGTTTCTTCAAACTGACACTAGCAGTCGTCCGAATGGTACATATTTCAAGGACGGGAACGCTCGACCAATGCAGAAATCAAGGAGCACGAGAACAGTGTGGTTGAAAGGCCCGGTCCGTGGCCCACCGTGTTCCATTGCACTTGATACGCTTCTACTCCAGGCAAAAAGGTCCAGGCTGATGTGTCATTCGACTTTGCCCTTGGAGTCTCCTTCGCTGGTATGGGCCACACCAAGAAACTGTAGGTGCGGAATGGAGAAACACGGTTATCGAGGCTCGTGAA
The DNA here is from genome assembly GCA_003934905.1 of Neonectria sp. DH2. Lineage (NCBI taxonomy): Eukaryota > Fungi > Ascomycota > Sordariomycetes > Hypocreales > Nectriaceae > Neonectria > Neonectria sp. DH2. Next base: position 1,591,501 of record RQWH01000010.1, on the reverse strand, counting down.
AATTTGCTGGTTAATAAAGGGCTCCTGACGAAAGGAGAGGTCCGGCCTGAAACCGGCAATCCTGGGGGCAACTACGCCGAAGCTTATGCATTCATCATGATGTTTCAGTAAGCCATGACAGCAAATTCAGTAAAGCATAGGAGGGAACAATGCTGACTTGCCTCCTAAAGCGATAAAACTACGGATGAAAGCCTGAATAGGCTGGCACCTCCTGGCTGATGGCTCAATTCAGAGAGATCTGACGAGAAGGGCAAGGCTCCTTGTTGTGATTATATGTTAGTCAATCCCTGCCCTAACTGCGAATGTACCTTAATAAAAGATTTGGGCTTAGCTCAGGGTAGGTTTAGAATTCAGCGAAAGTGTTAGGAATGAAGGCGAATGCCACGGGGCCGCAGGTAGTCTATAGTAAACCAGGAGACGGGGAAGGACAGGTATGCAAACAAATCTACCACATGGTCCCCTGACTAATTACGTGGTATCACATTATAATGCATTTAATGCTTCAAACTTGCTGTATCATGCATATAGTAAACTTGACGATGAGATGGAGTACTGTGAAATGGGATTATACCATGTTTTAGATGCCATTGTCTATGCTTGTCTTTAGGTAGATTAAGCGCCAAGTGCATCCCTCTAAATCCCTATCTTCCACTCCTGCGCCCCGGACTTGGCGTGGCTCAAACTGGGCAATCCTCCGCCTCCCTGAGACAATTCTCGTGTCCTTTGAGGCTGAGACAGTCAATGCCGGACAACTTTACATTTAAATTAGAACATTCCGGACGTACAACATTCCGTATAATTGTTATTAATAGGCTAATCACCACAAGCAAGCGGATGATAGTCATTCCAGCACCCCCCAGTAGAAATATGCTGAACCCCATGAGGCCGCCTTCTTATGGGTTCTCTATATATATGCTGGGGGTAAGTTCAATGAGAAGTTAAGTGAGAGCGTGACCAAGAAATCCAAAATAAGATCCCTTCTTGCACATCAATCAATCGTCTCCATCTCAGTTCACACTACGTGCTTCAACTTGTAACCTTAATTCCTTGAAAATGGATGCCACTAATTCCTACTTGTCGAGCAGCCAATATGGGTATGACTTTGTGGTGGCAACTACCCAGGACAGTATCAACACAGGCCTACGGCAGTACCTCAATGAGACCAACCAGCCTCACACCTTCGTCTGTTATCTAGCGGTATGTAATCTTTAACTGGTCCAAGTGACTTTGAGGATATCGCTTACCAAAACCATTCTAGGATACGAATGGAAATCCTACAATACAGATAAGTCTGCGGGATCTTTTAGTAAAATCGAAGGGAGTCAATCCGTTCAAGATCCCAACAGGCACGCCATCCAGCGACCCTAGAGTCCGGACACTCACGAGCATCCGGTTTACTGTCGGAATCCTGATGCGTATGGGCGTCCCCCCGGGCGTTGAGCCCATAGATCTCGAGATTGTAGATCTAGGAACAAACGCTGAAACCGTCACCTTCAACATGTACTGCTCTGAATTACGCGTCGTTCAGAACACGCCGCCTGGTGGATTTAGCGACGTTGGAAGCTATGATGTCTGGAGTCAACCGTCTGGGTCGCCATGGTATCTCCAGACGTATGTCAACCTCATTACCGAAGACCTCAGCAGTGACCTTGACACGCCCTACTTCCTGCAACACCCAAATCAGGCGAACCAGCTCAAGGCCAAGCTTAACAACTTCTCCAGCACCGCCTTCAGCCTTCAGCAATTGCTCTTCGACCTGGACAACGCGATTGTACAAACTGTACCCACCTTTGAGGGGATCAAACCCGGCAGCGATGCCGAATCTGTCCTGCAAAAGTCTTTCGTGGATGTTTACTCCCAGGTTGCGAAGGCTCACGGAGCGCCATTGCTCTCAGTCTCTGCTGTTGTCCAGAGTACACCTGATCCTTCTCAGCTCCAGATGACATCATTCGAGCGGGAGGTCACCCCGTGCCAAGGCGCCACTGCCCAGGCTTCTTCAACCACGCTTGATAATCTCTGCATGGTCAACGGTACTGCACTCCCGGTTGTGAATCAGTTCAGCTGGAACTGGGTTCTGCCAAATAATGGCAGCGATGAGAGCGAGAGCGGTGTTGTGGCTATCAACCGGCAAATCTTCAGCAACTGCTTGCTAGAATCCATCTTACCATCTGTGAAGCAGTCATGCTATACTGCCAACGTCTCAATTCAACCTGTTGATGGAGGGTCCAAGCTCAATTCTTCAGTCAGTCTAACAGGCAACCAAGCACCGCAGACAGCCCAAGTTACAGACGCCGGCACTGGCCCGCAGGTGATCAATATCCAATTCACCTCCCCTGAAACGAACGCCCACAGGATAGACGGGGGATATGTCTATGACATGAAAGTCACGCCCAACTATTCCTGCCAAGTGAACTTCAGTAGCGCTACCACTATCACCATCGTGCAACGACTGTATGTATCCATGTACTACAGGATGGACACCATTGGGGAGACGATCAACGGATACGACATGACTCTCACCGATGTGTACGACCTGTCGGTCGACGACGAGGGCGCCCTGCAGATCACTCTCGACCCTACCCAAGAGACGAACGTGAGCAATGCCCAGGCACCTCGTAAGGGCCTGCCATCGAGTTTATTCTCAAATGCGGTCAACATCTTGAACTCAGTCAAGAGCAGAGTCACAAACTGCGTGGCATTTGATCTGACGGCCATCGAGTTCCCTGCACCGCAAAACTTCGTCTTCCCCGGTGCAAATGTGTTCACTTACGTCAATCCCACCTTCTCCGATCAGCAGGACTTGGTCTGCGGCATTACCTATGTGGATCCAGAACAACCTACCACGCCACCATCAACATTGGAGGAAACTGTGCCCCAAACACTTTCTCACAAACCATCTTCATCATGGCGGTCTTTGCGGCCTGCACGGCTCGACGTGAAAGGCACGCGAAAAGGGCCTTCTACGAAGCGATACCTCACCCAAGATGCAAGAACGTTGGCAAATGGACAGAAGCTGGTAGCTCCTGCAGCATCCATGACATTGAGTTATACTTCTGATATGATCCAAAACTACATCCAAGCAGAGATTGTGTCTCCTACAGCGAAGTTTGAGGCTCTCCAGACAGATGACGGCCACTCGTTGCTTTTTGGAATGAACACTGCCAACGTATTGCATGTTATTGTTGAGCAAAGTGGAATAAGCACAACCGGCTGGGAGCCGGTAGACCTCTCATCCGCTCTCATCGCGGCCAAGTTCCCCGGCAGCACGACGGCGGTCGTGCGGACTTTTGACGTGGGACAAAGTGCCATGGACGGAACAATTGGGATGGCCATGGCAGTTTCATTGGGGGGATCAGACAATCTTTTTCTATCTCTATCCAACTCCAGCTCTGACACATCCTGGACCGCGGACCCGACGTGGACGGCAGTTCCCTTTGACGCGGCAAACACTACCGGAACCCAGCCGACTATCTCTATTGTTGGGATCATGTTCACCGAGACACTGAACAGCAAGCAATATATTATCGTTGATATAGATCGCTCATCAACCAACGCTGTCAAGGACATTACCCGATACTACGTTGATCCTCTGAAGGCCTCGGGCACATTCTGGACTCAGCATGACGTTCCAGTAGATATCGAGGCCGGCAGCTATATGAGCTGTGTAGGCAGGGTCTTCAAAGGTGACGTGGATGGGGTTTATACTTCGGGAACTGCTGGTACATCGGCCCAGCTTGTTTATGTCCCCATTATCAACATCTACGGCAATGGTCCAGCCTCGCCCCGCCGTCTCAGCCTGCCTGGCAATGCCCAGGCATCTGCCATTGCTACTGCTCGTTACACCGACACTACTTCGAAGCTTTATGGAACGACTGACTTGTACGCGGTCAGCGGGTCTGTCCTGTATCGCTTCCCTGCAGACCGTCAGACGGACAAGTCCGTAGGCACTCCCCTGAATAACAATAGCTTCTTCTCGGGCACTACGAAGCTAGCAGCCACGACGAACGACGGCGTGACGACCATCTGGGGCAAGAACGCCAACGATCAAGTCTACTCGATTTCCTGCCTTACCAGCCAACTGGGCGTCCCGGGAGCTTGGAGTGCGCCTGTCCCTGTCTTGGCCGGCGTTGAGTTGATGTCTCCGTACATCAACCGTAGTGGCGGCGGCAACACCATATTTGCGTCTGGGGGTGATACCCTGCAGAGGCTGATGCAGGCCACCGATACGAGTGCCAAGATCTGGCGTGCGGATGAAATCAAGCTTCAGGCGTTGCCCACAGAGCCGCCGCTGGCGTTCAACTCATACACAACCACGATCCAGGTTGTCGACAGCCAGAACATGCCAACCGGCGATGCGAGCTTGTCCATCACCACAGCGTCTCGCACCCCTGTCTACATGAATGGACTATACTATGTCCTCAGCCAAACACCGGTCACGCTGGTTACGGATGCAACTGGAGCTGTGACAGTCACCGAGACCGTGGAAGATAGTATAAGCGGCACTATTTTAACAGTAACATGTGACGGTGGGGCAACCTTCACAACAATCAACCCCATGGATAAGCCCTTCCAAACCATGGCTTCGCTCAACAATGAGGCGGCTCTTCGGAGCGCCAAGTTCCCTACGAACACGGTTGCAGGCGGCACCCAGGGCACCGCCGCATCGGCTCCTCTTGTAGCGACCTCTACGGCATCCAACGCCGTCAACGCAGTCGCGGCTAGCATGAGCAACCTCAACACGGTGTACGAATCTGTCAAGCCGACACAGCCCAAGGTTCCGTCTTCGGCTACCTCCACCTCGACCTCAGCGGCCCGGTCTACAGAAGTTCCAGGAGTCATCATGAACCCGCGGCCTTGTATGCGCGTGATTCCGTGCACTCTGTTCGTCGCCTCGTCTCCCATCGGTAGCCTGGGGCATGACATTGCCATTGCGGCAGGTGATCTTTTCCGCTGTCTCAAGTCAGGTATCCACAGCATCATCCAAATCCTCCGGGACGCCGCCAGCGATGCATGGCATTTCCTGGCCACTATTGATGGGCAGGTCTACCGCGCTGTCATGGACTCGGTTGACGCCGTCATCGGCGCGGTTGAGTGGGTATTCAACATCATCGAGACAGGAATCGAGGATATTATCCAGTTTCTCGAGTTCCTCTTCGATTGGGACGATGTCACGCGGACCAAGGAGGTGCTTTCTAACACGGCCACCCAGTGGATCAACGGGCAGGTAGCCGACCTCCAGACGTCTCAGACAGCATTCAATAACCAGGTCGCAAGTATGGAGAACAGCATCAACCAGCTGGCTGGCGTCACGGATTGGTCGACGTCGATTGGGCAGGTGGCAGTGAAGCCTGCGTCCGCAAGCGCCATAAATCCAGCAGCAGGACAGACCTCGGGGTCACAGATGCTGTGGAACCACTACAAGAATCAAGGGGATAACTTGACCGTTGTGGGAACTCCACCATCTGTTGATCAGGCGCAGCAAGCCGCTACTGATCTACTCAACGCCATCCAAGATGAGAGCCAAGTAATCTCGGCTGTGTACTCTCAGCTCAAAACACTCGTGAACAATTTCAGTTCTATGCCTGTCGGCCAAATAATAAGTCAACTGGCAGCCATCTGTGCGAACGGCGTGCTTTCCAGTACCCAAGTCGTAGTGGATGCTATATTTAACCTTCTCACCGACCTTGCCAGTTCGGCCGTCAGCCTCTTACACGCAAAGATCCATATTCCCATCATCTCTGATATTCTCAAAGCCATCGGCATACCAGAGATTTCGTTTCTCGATTTGTTTTGCTGGATTCCTGCCCTCTCTTACACGGTTGAATATAAGATAAGCCATGACGAGGCTCCGTTCCCCGACGACGCGGATGTTCAGAATCTCATTGCCGCCAACAGTTGGGACACCATCCAAGCACTGCTCAGCCAACCGTCACCACCACCATCACCAGCTGTAGTATCTTCCAAGCAGGACAGAGCACCAATGAACCACTCGACGACTGAATCGTCGCACATGTTTATGGTTCGCCGACCTGAAGCAAACTCCCTCAAGAGCAAGGCCTCCATGGCCTCCCTCTCCTCCTACGTTTCAGTCAGCACCCCCAGCACAGCGCCCACGTCTCCCGGCGCCATCGCTCCCATCAAGTCCACTACCAGAAGTTCCATCTACAAGGCAGGGCACGACGTGGCGAGTATTTTGAGCTTGTGGTCCGTCTATGTCAACGTGGAGAAGGCTAACGGTCCCCCGAGGGGAAACGTTTGGAGCAGGCCGTCGGCGTTCATGAGCTTCATCATCGAAAGCTCCAACGCCATCGCGGATGAAGCCGACCCTAAGGATCCTATCCAGAACGTGAACTTGAAATACTTGTCCTGGGTGCTCTCCGGGGCGGACGTTTTAACCAAGGTGGTCTTCAGCGGGGATGTGCAGGACTTCCTCAAGGCAAAAGTCCCACAGAGTTTCCTTATCGCCAACGATGCCCGCGCCACGGGGGCACTTGTTAGTCTTATGATAGGGGTCCCAGCATGTCTTATTACAGTGGAACACTTTGGCGAGCTCGGCAGTGAGAAGGCGACTGCGGATCGGTCAGCGGCTATTGTGGGCGAGGTGTCTAAGTTAATGAGCTTTATAGCATGTATGGCGAATGCTGAAGCTGCTAACGATCCAGACATTGAGACTAGACAGGTACCTATTGCATTTATGGCGGGTGCGACTTTTGTTAAAGGCGGACTAGAGGCGCTTCAGGCTTCGTTTTAATTAGCTAGTCGTCAAATAGTGAATCTTTTCCTTTGTTACTTTATCTTCTTTATTTATAATTTTAATAGTATGTCTCCAACCTAAGGCCTTAATCGACACCAGCTGAACAGTCAGTCATTACACGTTCGTTAGGCAAAAATCCACTTACTGTCACTGCTATCCACGCACCAGCCAAAACCCCCAGTGCCCTATGGTGTCTGTACTTGTCAGCATCTCGTTAAATTCTAATAATTACTTTCATCCCCCCATTCCGCCGCTATCGATCGTGGCTGTACAAGATAAAACTCTCTTTCGCATTCACCGGACTCTGTCTGGACTCCGACATGTTCACCGCCCAAATTACAACTCGGCACGAGCCCTTCTGCAAGACATAACAGAATGCCATGACCTCACTTAGCCACTATGCCGCGGCGACCTTTCAGGGAAAGCTCAGACCCCGGTCGAGAGGCGCCGGTTACTTTGGCACAGGGAAATCGCGGAGGAAGTGACATGGCGCCATGGTTGATGGTGAAGGGAGTGAAGTAAAAGGGTGTAAGCTGGTTAGTCCAAAAGAAAAAGAAAAAAGGAATGAAAGAAAAGGACAGGGTAGGGAAGGGAGGCAGGCAAGGGAAGAAGAAATAAATATCAGAGGTAGCTTTAGGATCTACTTGGAAAAGAGGTAGGTATTCTAAAATTAAGTAAAGAAATCATATCATGACCCCAGTTAGGTGAGAAGGCAGCGTTATAAAGGACGGGAACTGCGGCCTGACCCATTCTAGCCTCTAATTGTGTTAGGGAGGCCGTTCAACCATGTGATATGCTATTAGTTGTTCCTATGCAACAGGTTACCCACTTTGTCGCGCAGTTTGGAAAACGAGAAACGGCTTTGTTTTGGCTTCGAGTCTTGACTTGAGTCCTTGCTTGGACCTTGTGCATTCGTTTTGCTCGGGATCCTGTTCCAAATTGCCGCGATTGCAAGCTCAACTGAAAATGTCTCCCCTAGTCCTTCTCCAGTCTTGGCTGAAATGATGAAAAACGGTGCCCCGATCCTACTGCTGAATTCCTCTCCATCTTCCATTGGTACGACCCAAGCCGGCTTTGGTCGCTCTGTCCTGCCCGCACATACCCATACCGGCTTTCCATCCAGTCCAGACTCACTTATGGCGGCATACATAGTCTTGACGAATTCAAAAGATTCCCGATTGGTAACATCGTATACTAGCAGAAGCACTTCACTTTCCCGCACAAGTCTTTCCGTCCCAGGGCCTCTCACGGGTTCCGTGGGACAAAGATACATGCTAAATTCCATACAAATGGGCGTGTCCTCGATGTGAATGAGCTTTCGGGCCGTGCCATTGTCGGTTGAGTCGTACCAATCCCATACATGGCCACTGGTGACCTTGGATCTAGTCAGTGGGCATGCTCATTCGAGGCCACGAAAACTTACTTGTTGCATGAGACTGTGACGCCCACTGCGTTCTGCTCCTACAATGTTGATTTTGAGGCTACATGTCTTGTTCTGGGAGAGGTATTCCCTGATGGCGACCCGCCGTTCCGGGGTAGTGGACGCGTATGCCATTGTGGCAGTTAAGCTTAAAGGTCCCGTGTCATGGGAAACTGGGTCGCTTTTCGTCAATGACAATTTATAAAACAGACGTTAGCTGTCTGTTGCGTGCTAGCACAGCCACCCGCATCCCTCTCATAAGGATTGGTATGCTGCTGAACATGAAACAGTCGCTTGGCACAAAAGACATCGCGGCGTTGAGCCATTTTTAACAGCAAAGCGGGGTGTCCCTGAAAGTGAGGCTTCTCTGACCAATCAGTGCCTCGCACCTTGCAACAGCCCGCATTTAGCTGCTCGTATTCTGATGCCTATAGATATGCAGTTGGTTCTTCACAGCCTACTGTTGGTTGATCCCTCATATGACCAGTTAATTCAGGGGCGAATTATGGTCACCAGCCGAGGATGGCGTGACCCTGCACAGAGAAGTCAAGTGATGACTCTCGAGGGTCTACGAAAAAAGGTGGGCAAATATTCGGACATGATCTGTATGTATTATATATCCAACCGTTAAATATGTTTCAGATCTTGCAAATGAAACTTGCAAGAGATCCCAAATTTTTTACGGAATCTGCCAGGCAGGAGAGAGCTACAGGAGGGAACTACAGGTTTGAGTGGCTGCGAGAATTGACACGATTCGGGTGTTGCGGTCGAATGGCGGGGATATTCTTATCTCTAACTTCTAAGGATAGTCGTTTCAACAGCATTCGATCCTTCTTTCATATTTGGACACACTTTCTTGATCCTTCGGGCTCAGCTCGATGCAATCGAATCCTGAATGCAGCTGCGTAGTGTTGCATCGCTTCGCCTTTCCACAGACTCTTGGAAGTTGTTCCCAGCCGTGCTGCGTCTCCTTCACCCCCGTGGTTTACCCTGCTACTTGGAAGGTACCCATCAGCCCATATACCCGATCCGTATATGGCCGAACGTACCAATCCCACCTTATACTCTGCATGATAGTTGGCACTTGGGTCACTCGCGGCTGTTAATCAACATGTCCAACAGCAACGAATAAACAAGAATGGTCCCTGCTTACTGACTCATTCCCCCCGAAACTCAAAGGCTAATTTCGTCGTATTCAATCCTGAACTTGGGGGCCGGATCCTCATCTTGGCGCAACACCGTTGGTAAGGCGGTTTTTGCAATCCGTTATACTAAGCCTTCCAAACAACTTGTCATAAATATCCCCGAGGTTCCGTCCAAGTTATTCAGTAGGCTCAATAAGAAAAACCAGTTCAAGTTCATCATGCGGTTGTCCTTGCTCCTCACGCCTGTACTACTCTTCAGCCTCGCTGAAGCCCACCGTGACCAGGATGGTCGTAGTATTGACTGCGATCCTAGCCACTGCTCCCTACAGAACGAATGTATTCAACTGAAGAAGCACCATACTTGCTGCTCGCAGCCCCGGTCCCGAGGGAAAATGAGACGGCAACATCACATTTGCGGACCTAGTAAGTTCCCCCCCCCCAGGTCCCCATGTAATGTTCCCGGGAACTGATTACATCGCCTAATAGAAAAGGAGTGTTGTGGTAAGGGTTGTTGTGCAGAAGGTTGGAAGTGTTCATCAGGTGGGTTTTGTCGCCGACCTGCCCCTGCTGAGCCATCGGAAAAGTGCACAACCTTTCTCACCACCATCATCAAGCCTGCCACCACAATCACCGAGCCTGTTACTACTACCATTACTCAAGGACAAGATGAGAGTTCCGAGGTCGAAGCCCCATCTTCAGTGATTAGTAGTCACGCTATCTCTACAACGGGGGCCGCTCCTCCAACAAGTTCTGAAAGTCCCTCTTCGGAACTTCCGGAGACCCCCATTTCTCCAACAACCTCCTCTAGCCTTCTTTGGGGTAGTAGCACCACATGGTCTTCGGGAGAAAAAGGCAGTACCGGTAGTCAGCCCGCAACAGAAACAAAAGGAAGTGTTTCAACTGGACCCTCTTCGAGCTCGAAAGGTCCAGATGTTACATCAACTATTTCAACGGCTTCAGCGCCTACTAGTACAGTCACATCCGCCGACTCTGGTATCCAAGCAGTTACCTCCAGCACAAATGGAATCGCCCCAACGGGAATCTCAACTCCAATTGTCATTACCGGCAACGACGGTCAAACTTCTACATTGTTTCCACCCACCGTCACTGGAAGCTCTGGCAACAGCAAAACAGTTGCTATTAGTTCTACCATTGAATGGACAACCCTTACAAACCCGGATGGTCAAGTCACAACCATCTTGCCCTCGCTAATCCAGTCGACGGGTACTACTAGCGAAGTAAATCCTACGTTGCCTACCAATATCTCAACCCCAATCACAACCACTAATGCCGATGGGGATGTCACAACCATTCTTCCTCCGGGTTCTGAACCAACAGTAACGGATGGAAAAAGCACGGCATCTGGTGGAACAACAATTATTATTTCCGCGAGTTCGGAGGTTTCTACAACCCCAACCGACATCCCAGCTTCGTTCACTACAACCAACTCAGATGATCAAGTCACCATGGTCATACCACCTAGCTCTTCGGGTACAGATGAGACAACTAGACTTCCTCCTACGAAGAATACGGATGCCACAAGTCTCATCCCCACGGTTATCACGAACACCGATGGCCAGGCAAGCACTGTTTCGTCTCCTGGTGGGAGGTCAGATGACACTTCAACCGCTACCGGCTTTGTAACAACCAACCCAGATGGCCAGGTTACCACCATCATGACCACAGATTCTAGTTTCATTCTTACGGGTAGTGTTACAACTGATTCAAAGGGCCAGACCACAACCAACTTGCCTTCAGGTGAAACTGACTCACCAACTTCAGATGGTCTGTCCTCTGCTACAGGAGTGTTGACAACTCTCCCAGGTGGACAAGTTACCACAACGATCCCTTCCTCCACTTCCTCCACGCCAGAAACTCAACGTTCGCCAACTTCCACGGAAATTGAGTCGACTCTTCCAGATGGACAGGTATCAACCATTGCGCTTTCGGACACTCTGCCAGCCACAGCCTCGGATGTGCCCGACTCCACGGTCGTCGTAATATCTACCACTGCCTCACACGACGATGCTTCTCCCTCTTCCACTGCTGTCGAAGCTACAAGTACCTCAGTTGGGGTGGTTACAACTCTTCCTGATGGCCAGGTGACAACAATTCTCTCTCAGCCCTCTACTGAGCCATCAACTACAGTCCCGCCATCTACAACGACAGATACAACTGAGGGTGGCTGGATCATGCCTATCACAACTTCAGTTGACGTGCCCCAAGCAATTGAAACCAACACTATTATTCCTTGTAATATGTGGTTCTTTTCTATTTGTATCAATTGGGGCGAGTTCAGTATTCTTGGATGGAAAATTGTCCTTCCTCCTGGAGAGTACCCACCAGGACCACCTCCATTCATCTCGGTTCCTCCAAACGTTGGCTTCACTATTGAGATTAAAGGAACTTTGCCCGCTTGGCCCAGTTATACAATCGGCCCAGACCGAGTCCCAACATTTCCTCCCAAGCCGTCCAACGGCCCCGACAACGCGTGTGAGACGGAGACCGCAGAACTCTGCGCCATTAGGACGTCCTATGGTGTCTCTATATCCTTAGAGGAGACCAAGACAACCACGACACAGGTATTGTCTACTTGTGGGACTGTGTATGGCTGCAAAGTTCAAGACGTCAGCTCTACTCAAGTAACGACTTCAACTGAGACGGCTACGGCGACGCCCATTCCTCATGTTGTCTATCCCATATCGGGAAGAAACGAGAGTCAGGTTTCCGAGGTTCAAACCGTCCTCAATGACCTAGTTGAGGACGTATCTGAAATCTATTTATCCAGTACAGAGACATTTGGGATGAACTTTTGGCGGTTGCCATTGACCTTGGATCAAGCTGACAAGCTCCGAGAACACACGAGCGTATGTACTTCATCTCCCTCTTCACCTCGAGCCATAGATCGCGCTGACTTCGTACTAGGTGGCGTCGGTCATGGAAGCATGTGACAATGAACACTATCCATGTTGGGATCCTACCATTGAGCTAGTCTTCCAAGAAGACGCACCGACGCAATTGACCTATGTTTCGTGGCCTAACCTTGACCCACGGGTACCTTTAGCCTCACTAAATAGCCGCTACTACTTTGACGACAGTGGTGGCCAGGACATCGATGTCTGGATCCTCGACACGGGTGCAAGTGCGGGCCATCCCGTGAGTAGCCCTCAGTCAGGTTTACCATGTATATGAATAGTAACAATGATGAGTAGGATTTTGATCTCATCAGAAATCGCTTCGACTGGGTCACCAAGATCAAAGACTATGATGGGGTAGAGAGACAAGACGATTCCCACCAGGATCTTGATCTACAACAGCCTGGAGTCTGCCACGGAACTGCCATGCTTAGCTTAGTGGCTGGGAAAACACATGGAGTGGCTAAGAATATCAAAACCCACATTGCCCGCCTTCCTCGCCAACAACGCCGGGGAGGGGGTTTTAGCCCGGAAGATTTTCTAGAGACACTCGGCGAGGTAAATGATCGAATTACCGCAGGTCCTAACGGGGCCTCCACTGGAATTTTACTACTGGCGCACTATTTTCAGCGTAGTTTCTTCTACCGCTTGAAGGGCGATAAATCGGAAAGCTTTCTCGACCTTCCCGATGACGCCCTTGACCAATCCTTGGGATTCGAGTACCGGTTACACGACCTTCTCCAGGATATAATTGACAAGGGTATGGTAGTCATTACGGGATCGGGAAATCTCCCACGAACAACGATTGACGGATGGCCACAAAACTATGCCAAGACAAATGCAGGCTTGAGTCTCCCAGAGCTCATTGTGGTCGGAGCTGTCTCATCAGGAGACCCAAATGATGTGTTGCATACCGCCGGGTATGGCAGTACAGATCTCGCCAACGGACTGCCACACCTCTACGCACCGGGCTTCAGGATGAGCGTCGCCGATGGTAACACTCAGAACTGGGGTCAGGAGGACTTCCTTTATAGAAGTGGATCGGGCACCTCGGACTGTAAGATCCTCTATTACCCGCAGCTTTGTTGAAGAGATTACTGATGACATCCCTAGCCGCGGCCATGACGGCAGGACTTGCTGCGTACTTGCTGAAACTTGCACAGCTCGGACAGCTAAAGAACAAGGACGGAACAGCGGTAGCCGCCACCGCCACTGCCATAAGAACCTACATTATCGACAAGAGCTGGTCCCGGGGTGAGGTCACCATATATGACGGAAAGCGTGATCGGAATGGCATCTGGAGCGGTCTTGATCTGAACCAGCGAGCTTGTCAGTGGAATCCAAACACGTCGCCTAACCAGCGCCGCCAGGAAGATTCAACGAGTGGTGCTGTCTGCGAACTTCCATTAGCTTCGAGCTCTACTATCAGCAGCCAGACGAGCACTGTCAGCGAGACGGACACCTCGAGCTTAACAACGCGCCAGACGAGCATCACAAGCATGGCCGAAACCTCCAGCGAGGCGATGCCAACGCTCTCAAATGCTCCTGTCAGTATGATTTCGACGCCCTCTGGAGGCTCGTGCGCAGAAACAGCGACCGCAACACGATGCGGCATGGGACCTGGAGGCCAAGTTGCCTGCGTTGAGAGCCCAACATGTGCCTCCTGGGTCTCGACGGAAACCACGACATCGGAGGCACCAGAGCCAACCGAAACGGAAACTCCCGAGACACCTCTCGAGGTCAAGGACGTTGTGTGCGAAAACGAAGACGACTACCCTGGCCATGGCGACATCAGCCCCGAGTCCCAATATGGCGCTGCTCAAGACTTCTGCACGCCTGGTCCGGGCGACGATAAAACTATTTCCATCGGTCCAGGAGATGACCCTGTAGAGGAAATCGCGTCTGATGGGGCCGGAATCCAGTATTCTTACTCTGTATCGTGGATTGATGGGTGCGAAACAGAGGTAGACACTCAATCCATGCAGTGGCCCATCGGGTTAGATGTCTGGTCTTGTAGGGACCTTTTAATCTCAGCTTACTCAGACTGTAAGGTTTTACTCATCAGCTACCAAGTCATAACCACATTGAAGTGGCGATGTGCAATGAACTTCACTGACATTTTACAGGCAACAATGGCGGTGTTGGAGGGTATATTGATGCTGGCTGTCTTCGCTATCATTTCATCGGCGGCATATAGCATAGGTGCTAGAGGTTCTTCATTTTCCAATTATTTCTCTTGTTAGCTGTTGTTACTGTTAAGTAGCCTATTTGAGGCAAATGCTTAGACTCATCACTGTAGTGCTTTAGCTATAATCCTTAAGTGTTATAGATAGACAGTCACGTTTTCGCCTGACTCGAAAGTTCTCTATCTCAGCAATGGCGGTGTAGTGCGGCGGCTGGGAATTGAGGATGGGTCCATGCGTAAACTTCTCGGTGACGACTCAGCAGTGTCTGCCTGCGTAGTTTCACCCGGCTCTACAGCTGTCGTATCAGACACCGCTGCGAACATCGTTGAGAATCAGCATGTCCAGTCCAAGATCCTTATAATGCTGTCTAATGCCTTGAGTGGCGAATATGATGAGAAAGGAAGAGACACAGAAGATAAATCACGGTTCCTCCCATTACAAAACTTTGACTTTTCAAGCAAATATTACTCTAAGTTAAACGACAGATACAACAATTGCCTTGACAGCTTTCAAAGTTCTTCCTCTTCCTCATCTTCATCAGCACCTTCAGGGACTTCTATAGAAGCAACATCCAGAATAATCTCAATCACATCAGGGTGCCCGTCTGCACTGCTGGTCTTCTCGTATAATGGCCTAGCTTCAAAATATTGCTCTGGCGCATGAACCCTGTAACCAACTGCATCCTCCTTGATACTCTCTAGTACAGTGAGGCTAGGGGAACTATCAATGATGCCGTTGTGGACATTCCCCGCAATATGATAGCGTGCCCAGACAGCATCGCCGAACCTGCTATCGAGGATAGCATCAACATACATAGTAGCCCAAGGTTCAACTACTTGAAGGGGTGAAGTTCTGTTGATTACATCATTAAGAGTAAGGTCTAGGAACAGTTGCTCAACGAGCGTTGTATAACTGATACTTAGAGCGGCACTCATGGCTGCACTGTTGCAAAGTTAGAACTGTAAGACTAACCAAAGGTATATTGGCTGAGTAACATACCTCTTTCTTGAGACAAGTTGAAGGTAGATAAGGCGGAGAATGGAAGGTGCAGAAGATATGCAGAAGGGAAAGCTGAAAGGTCAAGGTGGCGCCTTTATGTCCGGACAAAGGAGGGGTCATTAGGAAGTTGAGTTAGGCATCAATATGGAAGCGGCACACATAGCCGAACAAGCGGGGCCGTTCACAGGTGACGGGCTTGCGGCTGAGAGGTGCAGAAGTCGGATGATGGCGCATATGCAAAGCGAAAGCTCGTATATGCGAGTTGCCGCTCGTCTCTACACGCGTCGGGTCTCGACTCTCAAAATGCGTTCCTTTGCGCCCCCTTCCCACGTTGAGTTGATACCAACGGCACGGGACGAGCGTTCTAGACTCTGTCCATTGATAGCATGTGCTTAGCATCGAGGTATCATGCCACCTTTTTGTCCGCAAATATCTCGCTCAACTACATGGGTGTAGCGCGGGTAAGGTCGTCTCCTGCATGACTAGCTCCAGGCTATCATCGTACGCGATACGTCTAATGGCATTTGTCTGTCCATGGAGGTTTGATACCGCTGTCACCATAAAAGCCGTCTGCCAGCCTGCCAGACAACTTCGGCGATGTTATTTGTCAACAACTCCCTCCTATCTCCGTTTTTGTAGACGGTCCGTTGACGGATAGATGGATTCTTGCCCACTAATCCAAGAGAGTTTGGTGAGCTTGCCGGGGTGGGTATTCGTCTAGGCCATTCTTAGACCATCTTTTCCAGGGAGTCTGTGGATTGGAGCAACCAACCAACAGCCAACAGCCAACAGCCAACAGCCAACAGCCAACAGCCAACAGCCAACAGCCAACAGCCAACAGCCAACAGCCAACAGCCAACAGCCAACAGCCAACAGCCAACAGCCAACAGCCAACAGCCAACAGCCAACAGCCAACAGCCAGGAAATCAACCGACCAACAATCTGCTGTCAAATCTCGTTTCCCATCTCCACTCCACCTGACAGCCTGAGCTGACGAGTAGACTATCGACGGAAAGTGAGCCCTCTGCATACGCAGCCGAGAATGTTGGTTGTGATGCACCTTCATTGTGTCTTGGCTCCCATCATCTCCAACGCCAGGTTTAAGCTAAGGTTCATTTTTTACTACGTTCCTGGTCCCATTCACATCCTTAGCCTGCTGATGAACTGCCCTCAGTCGATCAGCCGATTGACCGCCTTTCTTCTGCAAGTCACCCATACTATTCACAGACATCCTATGCTACTTAACCGCCTCTCTCAGCATGCCACCGTATGCCTCCATTTACATGCATCTAATATGCTAATCATCCGCGCAATTATAGCGTTCTACCTCGTGTCATTTGCATGCATCCTTTACCGATTAGCTGCAGCTGACAGCTTGTAAACGAACGCCGCTTTCCGTCTTTCGCAATTCTTTTCGCGAGAAGCGAGGACTCTACCGGTAAACAGGTCTTTCATATTGGCTTTAGCAAAAGTTGAAGGATTTGTTAGACATTAAGTTATGAAACTAGACTGGATATATAACGAGGTAGTCAGTCCGTATACCCAAATAGACTTGATGTATGGAATTCGAGCACTCTCACCACCTCCCTAGCAATTGATCTTTTCAACTATGCTTTTGTTAGTGCAAAGTTAAACTATACGACGGTTATAGAACGACTATTCCTCTATCTTCCTTTGCAAGATGTACTCTACAACTCCACCCTCGCCGTGGTCGAACCTTGGGCCAGCAGATACGTCAAGAACAACGTCGATGGCAGGCTCGGTGATGCTATCTAGGAACGCTACCAAATCGTGGGACACGTACAGAAAGATGGTATTATCAAAGGCACCAACCTCACTGCACTAAAGAGCATTGAAGAGGATGCAGTCGAGTACAAGCTCGGTGCACCGGACCAGTTTGCCGAGCCTCTCAAATTCTACGCAAAGGCGAGCAAGAAAGATGGCCACGCCGACATCCTCCACATAATCTCCCACCTCACTCTCGATGACATTGCCAGCTTTGAGAAACGCACGACATTCTCTACTCGCTGCAGTCGAAATTGGTATGCCTGCCAATACGACTGCGCCCTTCTACTCAGCAGGATGTACGCGGGGAAGATCAAGATCGGCAATATGAGGCTTGTCAGTTCTTATGAGACCTGCAACCTGAGGGAGGGTTGGACCATATGGCCGAGGAGCCGATGTCACGTTTTACACTGCTCGCGCCGTGGCACGAATCCTCCAAGAAGAGTGCGATCGTTTAGGTTCATGTTGCGGGCACCGGATGGTCTCGGCCTATTCGCCCAAGAATAGCGCCAACCGCAAAATCTGCCTCAGCGGAAAGACCACAGGTTGTTCAAATTAGATGGTGTTCCAGTGCGTGCTTGGAGCATGGGAGTTCGGCGGAAAAGGTGTTGACTTTGAGGTGGTCTTTGTGATGGGTCATAGACTCGGATCTTCGGGGCGGGTGGACGCTATACGGCACTATGGTAAGATCTTTTTGCTTGCTGGTAAATTTGATGAGAGAGGTTTTGGCAGGGATAAATGGGCAAGTGAGGTCGGATCAAAAAGATGGGAAAGGTCGAGAAAACGAGGTAATAGACTAAGCTAGCTGCGGTGGGAATTATCCCTCATGTACAAAGTGACATTATTCCTTTCCTTTCTATCCTTTTCCATGAATGTGCTAGAATAGCTGTTGTGATGCCAGTTGCTTGCATATTAGATGTCTGATGCCGCAACTAGCACGTGACATTTTAGGTGACCACGTTGAACGCCTCGGGCCTACCCTATACCACCGAGTAGGTCAGGCCCGACTGTTCCAGGTGGCATAGACTACCGTATTAAGAACGGGTCCTATTGGTATTTTTACTAACATGACCAATCTAAGGACGGGGGCCTGTTCTAAGTCGCGAAGATAGGGAAGAATTCTTGATTATAATTGGTCTAAAACCTGCTTTCCTTCTCATTCTCACAGATCATCCTCCTCATTTCCACAGACAGTATCAAA
Organism: Neonectria sp. DH2; assembly: GCA_003934905.1. Classification (NCBI taxonomy): domain Eukaryota; kingdom Fungi; phylum Ascomycota; class Sordariomycetes; order Hypocreales; family Nectriaceae; genus Neonectria; species Neonectria sp. DH2. The sequence continues at coordinate 1,573,096 of RQWH01000010.1, read as the reverse complement.
GTCTCCATACTTTTCCATCCCAGCACTAATAATCTTTTTAAATGTCTCAAACGGACAGCTAGCACCCGGTCCATTCTGACATAGTGGTAATGGTCGTGGTGCAGTATTAGCAATAAACCTCACAAAGTCCTCTTTCTCGGGTTTGCCACCCTTAACGCCTGGTCTCTCGCATGTCATCTTTTCCATGCCAACGTGTCCCAAGAATGGAATTAGATCAGACATCTTCCATGCCCGTACATGGTTGACGTGTGAAGTCGGGAACTCATCGTATCCTTCTTGTGAAGACGAATTGAAGATTCCCAGTGCTGTGGCAACGAACGGCGGCACTTCACGGTGTGTGAAGTAGAAGAACAGGCGCTGATCGGCGGGCCATCCTGTTGTTTCATTATGATCCGCATCGGAGTTGTTATCAATGGTATCGAATAGGCGAGATTGTGAATTTAGCCAAGGGAAACCGAGATAATTAGAAAGAGGATTCAGCGGCCCAACCATGTGCGCGTATTTCATGTCCCACGCGTATTCATAGGAGAGCCATTCCGAATCAGAGAATACGGCGCATATCGGCGAACGCTTGCCGTTGATGGCTGATTCGTAGCCGCAGAGTGATTGCAGCGCGAAGACGTCTTTGGGATCGAGGTCATACTCGTCGGGAGTGTGGGGGCTCAGGCGACGCGAGACTTGTTTGCCGTAGACATTTAGGAACTCTTGCTGTTGCTTGGTTCCGGGGTCCTTTGAAAAATTTGAGCAAGCTTTGTGAGGGAGAAGGGCACGAGTGCCTTCATTCAAGTCTTTCTTGTCAAAGCGGATGATTTCGATATCGCCGTCGGCAGGAAATGCGCGTAGGAAGGACTTGGCAGTATCATGCGTCCTTGCTTTGGTGTCTGCTATGACACGCTTCACTGATGATGCTAGATGCCGATAAAGCTTCACCAGATGATGTCCGACCTCCTCAGCATCCTCCTTTCCAGAAGGAGTCACATCCTCGAGGTGGTATTCGTCGATTGGAGAATACCATGCATTTAAGAACTCGAGGGGACCTGAGAAGGCTCCTCGGTGCTTCTCTAGTTTGAAGAGAAATGGTTGGATGTAGTCCTCATATTCGGCTTCGTTGGCGTATATCGCGGCGTGTCGGATCAAATAGGAGGCAGCGGTTACGGTGCACCCTTCTGGCGCAGCGTGTTCAAGTCCGAATCCCACAGCATCGAAGTAGGGCGATATTCCCGGCAGATGGAAGAGCGGATCGAATTGATACCCTTGTGAATGATCGAGGCCTTGCAATGGATGTTGAACTGCAGATACAGATGTAGTCAACACAAGCGACAATGCAGCTGCAGTTGAGACAAAACTGTTCGACATTATTCCTGGTAAAAGCAGTGCCTTTTGCAGCTTGAGGTCTGCGGGGAGGGAGAGCAACTTGTTTTGTTGATCTCTGCTTTCTTCTCCGTAGGTTTATCCTTGCAAGTCTATGACGTAGACGAGGCACGCTAAGAATCGAATCTCGATCTAAACTCTACTAGGCAGCCTAAGCGAGCTAATGAACTTAATTCGGTACCTGATTGTCACTTAGCTACTTGGCTACTTCGAATTTGTCGTCCACAATAGCCTAAAAAAAAGCGTGGGCTAGCCCCTGTTAAGTACCAACCCGTGGCTAAAGACCAGGATAGGCTTTGTTTTGCACCTCTTGTTATGTGCAGCTTTACAGATGCAATCGTCTTTTGGGGAATGAAAACGAGCAAATTTGCCAACGGTGAGACAGCTGCTCCAATCATTAAGATTATCGTGCACCTTTCAATTCACGTAGGGACATATTCCAAGATTCATATTAAACGACATGAGAAGATTTCAACAATCTCACGCGAACGCATTGGTTTCTGTACTCTTTCTTCAAACTGACACGATATCGAAGCCAAGATATATTGTGCGGGAAAAGCTCAACTAAAAACACACGCGGGTGTTGTTTTCAACCTTACTCTGACAGCTCCGAATAGTGGACAAGGTAGGAGTAGGAGCCCTGTAATTTCACCTCCCACACGCTTGAGAGGGCCTCGTAACCTCCACGGACACATCCAGCTACGTATCATTTCGCCGTCAATACACTAGCGGCTATACGAGCACCATCAACATTGTAGCAGAGCAGCAGCGCGAGACTCGTTTTGTGGCCCTTTAAGAACTCTATAGCCTAATTCTGGGTGACAAACGTGGCTTCAGGCGTTTTCTAGAGCCCCTGCAAGACTTCGGGATCAGCGAACCACTTTTGGCCAGACAGAACAGCAGGAAAGCTGAAAGGTTGGTCAGATGGGATGAGGGAAAATTCTTTTGGCTGGCGGAGATGGATAATAGCTGTCGGCAAGACGCGGATATTGGCTGCTGATGCGATCCTTCTTAATATCGAGGTTTCTGCTTGGGATCAACATGGTCGGCAAAATGCCGTGATGAAGACTAGGTTTGATTTTGGGCTCTTCTACCAAGCTTCATCGTACTGGTGGAGATTAGCATTTGTCGAAGGCGAAAAGGTGAGCATCAGTATAGTACATCAATCAATCAAAGCGTTCTGCCAGACTAGGGTTGGCAAACGAGAGGGTGGCAGATTCGTCGCATTCCATCGGCTGTCACAAGGTTCCCCCACATGACAAGCTTCCTAGGCCCACTGTTCTGGCATGGCTAGCAATTATGCATCAGAGAGCTCTCACCGCTAGTCTACAAATCGTCGAAGATACCTTGAGTTGGACCTGTCCCTCTGAAATATCATAGTTGTGTCATAACTCGTATGTCGGATTTGAATCACAAGGATAAGATCAGAGTGCTATATAGAGCATAGTTAAAATCCTTATCTCCTTCGTCATTTACTAGTTACTATCGGTTTGGTGATCATGAATTCCCTGTGATTCACCGTTGATAGTAAGAATGCCGATCTTCTCCTCTAGCTATCACCATTAACCCTTGGCCTGTTTCGCGTTTCACCCTATGGTAAACTAAGACTTCGGATTCCCGGGGCTCACGGGTGGGCTTTCGGGCCTTGTTCGTGCCCGAAAGCGAAAGCGAGATCACACTCCCCTGCATAAAGTAGTATTTACTTCTTTAGGTCGGCCTAAACTACCTTCATCCAATCACGGGCTATGGTGGAGCCACTTTTCACAACCTGTGCATCGGATCAGAAAGTCCCGGGAACTGGGTTGTGTTATATATATTTGATGGGAGCAGGTAAAACAGCCTAACTTCTCATACTATACAATACTAACTTTCGCGGTGCCTCTCGGATTTTTTTTCATACCGAATCTTTTATCTTACATCATTTTGCACGCGCAGCTCTCGAAATTTGCGAACCGTTTCTTGTGCTAGAAAATATGTCTGAGAATTATATAGTTTTGATCACGGGTACGAACAGAGGTAAGTATGAGTGAGCCTTCCATGCTTTGTACATACTGAGTATACTCGTAGGCATCGGCAAAGGTCTCGTCGCAGCCTACCTTGCAGCCCCTTGCAATACTGTCATTGCCGCTGTCCGCGACGTGTCCCACCCAAGTTCTCAGACTCTCCAAGAACTCCCAAGAGGCCTCGGAAGCGTCTTGACCGTCATACAAATAAATTGCGGCAACGAAGACAGTGTGAAAAGTGCCGTTCGAAGTCTGGATATCCCCAAACTCGACATCGTGATATCCAACGCCGGCATCAATCAGAATTTCGACCAGCTAATCGACGTAAACACGTCTGTGCTGCATCAACATGTCAAAGTCAATGCTTATGGGCCGCTGTGGCTTATCCAAGAGACATTGCCGCTTCTGCGAAAGGCGACGGTGCCTAAATTTGTCACTATTTCTAGTGGAGCTGGGTCGACATCAGTCCTCGAGCTCATGGGAGAGCTACCAATGGGGGTTTACGGTGCATCTAAGTCGTTGGTCAATCATTTGATGAAACGGCTGTCCATCGAAGTTGAAGGCGTGATTATCTGGCTTATGAACCCAGGGTAAGTGAGAGCTGAATACCATGAGTCGAGTCTTATGTGGTAACATTTTGCAGATGTGTTGAGACCGACATCGTGAAGAATTCTCGGAAGCATCTAAAGCTCCCAGACTCTATTACGATTGAAGAAAGTGTTGTTGGAATAGTAAAGATTGTAAGTTGACCAGGACCTAAAGAGTGTCCTTGAACTAATGTTATTATAGATTGGCGAATCTACACTCGAGACGAACGGGAAGTTCCTGAACTATGATGGAAGAGTTTTACCATGGTAATATAACAGCTAATGCTGTATGTTGAATAACAATTCACCACCTTCTCGTGGGCATCACCTTCTAGTGGAAAATGACACTGTGAGGCCAACGTTAAAGATAGCGAGAATCAAAGGTCCAACTGCCTTAGTTAGGTTCTTTTTGGGGTTAATATGGCTGTATTCAACTCCTTGGCCATGGCATTGACGCAGAGTCTGCGGTGAAGAAAGAGTGTGATGAAAGGGCGAGGAAAGGGGAAAACAGAAAATATTCCCTTTCACGTGTACTCGATTGCATTGTTATATACTCGAATGTTACTGCAGCCATACTTGCAGCCACCCTGAATCCGGGTTGTAACAGTCACATGTCTCCCGGCCTTGGGTACAGCCACCGTTGGACTTATTCTCATCCTCATCCTGATCCTTTACCCACCAGGGTTCGTCTGCAGACTACCACTCGGATTCCAGGGAAACTTGGGGATCTGAATCTCTCCCACGAAGCTGCCCAAGTCAGGCGCGGCTTTGTTCATATCGTACGCGCAGGTCGGCTGCTCCGTGCCGAACGTCTTCTCATCGATGATGGTCGAAGTGTCGTCGTACGAAAGCCGGACTCCGTGGATGGTGCGTCGTGACACGTCACCGGCGAAGTAGTTCTGCGGTGCAATGGCGATCGACGACATCGCTGTCGTGGTCACAGTGTTTGGTAGATCGGCTGTGTTCGGGATGTGATGCATGCCCAAGTTGAAGTACCTTAAAATTGCAATGTTAGTTATGAATGATGGCCATGCGGTGGTGGAGGTAGTGGTGGAAAGACGTACAGGACGATATCCTCTTGGTCCAGACTCTCCCCGTTGAAGAACTCTTCGAAGTTCACAGCTGGGTGATGTGGGTCATGACTATTGAAGGCGTATGCGCTCTTTGGCTCAGTGTCGTGATGCTGAAGAGCATAGAGGTTGTGATTGGCCCAGTTGGCGGATTGACCGAGGGCCGATGACGATTGAACCGTCAGATAGGCGGTACTGCCACTGTCTGTAGATACTGTTAGCAAGATTAGGGTGTGTCTGGGAAAGTTGGCATACTTGGGAAAATGCGGTAGCCTGGTGCCTCGCCGAATCTGTTCAACTGATCCTTGTTTACAACGGCGTATGAAGCAGCTCCGTTCTTGGACCAAGTGATTTTGCTTTCGTCTTCGTTGGTGATGTATGAACGGTCGATCTTCATGGTGTTGATGGATTGACCATCAGACCACGGGTAGCTGATAATTGTTAATAATATTCTGCGATACGGGACGGGGGAGAACCTACACTTGAGTAGTCGGCACGAACTCAGTTTTTAACAGACTGTTTTTCCTGCCCTTGATATCCAAATCCAGCTTGAAATTGAGGACGTGGTCATGCATAGAGCCTGACAAGTTGTCGTGAATATGAAAGCCGTAATCACCGTCCCCCGACCAAAAGGCACCCTGAATGTAGCCTGAGGCCCGAGCGGTTACGGCGATGGAGCCATCGTAATGGAAAGAATACTCGAAGAGATAGTCGTAGTTGCCTACCGTCGAGACAGCACGCACGGTAAAGACAATGTTCTTCGTGGCAGATACATGGGTCCCCGTCAAGTGGCGCTGGATAGGGTAGCCGGTGTCGTATTCAAAGAGACAGATGCTGTTGGGGTGTACATGAGTGGTTTCGCTGATGTAAAACGTTGTGTTGAGATAAGTAGCATGAGACGGGCAGTCGAAGCCGTCGACTAGGTTCCACTGACTAGTACCCATGCCATATGAGGAATCAAGGTACGCTGACGAGGCATGTAGCGGGTCTTGTGAAGCGTAATGTGCAAGCGCCTCCTGGAGACCAAATTCGTAGATCAGACGCTCACCCTTGTACCGGATGTCATGGAGCTGCATGCCGACCTCCCGGTGGTTGGAGATGTAAAAGCTAAAGTCCACTTTGTAACCTGATTAGCCACATGCCCCAAGGTTACGATATGAAGTGAACCTACTCCATTCGACGTAGTTCTCCTTTCTGTCCACACCGAACCGTGGTCCATCTGGCTGTACAGAGATGGGAGGGTATAGGTGGTCACGGGGTAGCTTGTCGCCTTCCTGGTCAGTAGAGGTCCAAGATCCATCGACGTTTGGTCCTGGCTTCCGGGCCAAAGTCTTGCTCCCCTTACGGAACGCGGCAGTGGTAGGCCAGTAGTTGCCGTCATAGTACCAGCCAACCACTTGCCATTTGGAAGGGTCGCGGCCGGTGATGTCGACTTTGAACTGCAAACTGGTGGGTAAGACAGTCTCAGAGAAGAATTCGCCTGTGTGAGCAGAATAAAACTCGTTCCACTGGTAGACCCTGTTGCCACTGTGAATCAAGGGATCACTGCCAGCGATCAACAGGTTGTCATCATCAGCGCCCGTCGCGGTCTGTCAATGCTATCAGCTGAGAGGCTCTCGGACGAATGAAGTCGGGGGTATACTGACGCCATTGAGAAGTCGCTTGGTGATATCCTTGATTTGGGTTCCCACATCAAGGTTGAATGCAGCGATGGCTTCACCATCGGCGTTGTACACCTTGGTTCGGCCGCGGCCAGATGTAAAGATGTAGTTGAGTTCCTCGTACCGGACCAAGCCCTTCTTGATGGGCAGTGGGCCGACCATGTACTCTTGGATATAAGGTTGCAGCTGCGAATTAAATTGCAGCGTTGCTCTCGCGTAGCGGGCGGGAGCAGGACCATCTTCTTCGAGATATGCCAATGCGCCAGTCTTGTTCGGCTGCAACAGGTCCATAGTCACAATGACATTGTCCCAACTGTTTACGATTAGCTGATAGGTCTCGCGATGACGATATTGCAACAGTAGAAAAAGTCATTCGGGGCAGCATTGCAAAAAGGGAAGACCTACGAGGTCGAGTTGACAACCGCAGTCAGATTGAGTTCCTCCTGTGCATGAAGGTAGGCAGTGACATCGGCATACTCGCGATCTGTGAGACTCTGGAAGATATTCTTCCTTGGCGCGGTAATGGAGACATCTTTCCCGGAGCCGCATCCGGATGTTGGGGCTTTACTGTCCCGGCGCTTTGAAGGACGGTTTAGGGAATGCGGCCGCGCAGCTGGACCAGAGACACCTGGGCGAGCCAAGACCTGGCCTAGAAAAGGCAGGAGACAAAGCTCCAAACAGACGACAAGACGCATGTTCGGTTGTGTTCAAAGACATGTACGAGTACACCGAGATGAGAATTGTGTGATGGTACGAACTGCCGTTAATAAAGGGGCAGCAGCAGATGACGTTTTTCGGGTTCACGGCGCCCCTTGGCACATTTTCCAATGTTTTCTTTTCCTGGGCGCTCCGGGCCGGCAAGGTACGGCACGGCGCGAAGAAATACGAGATCCAATAAACCAATCTTAGTTACATCATCAACTACAGAAGCAAGGTTCCAGCGCATTAGAGAGCGGGACGAGCGGCTGAAATACGGTGGTCCCAATGCACCAAACAAGGAAACGACTTGGACGATCGGCTCAACTTCATCTCGATTAAGCTAACCAGCTGCAAGAGGTGAAATGGACCCACGACCGGCAGACAGATGCCGGGTCATACGGTGGACAGCGCACAACGCCACTTACACCTCCTCAAGGATTACAAGTTTTAGTTGCGTGATATTCAAGACTTGCCACTTTAGTTCCTGCAATAAGATGTTAGCCCAAGCCCCGGAGTCATTGTTACAGTACAGATCCACTAGCGCCAACAACGGAGAGAGGCAGGCTAAGAGGCAAGAGTACACACTCTACACTCTTTTATTTTGCTAATGAAAATGACAATCCACCCCTTGATATCGAGCTAACGTTTATGATCCCTGGGGAGGTATACAGTGTGTAGAAATTGTACAGGCTCTTAATGTGAATTGGATGATGCGGATCGTTCCCTCCTCGGCAAGGCTGGAACGAAGCACAAACTCGTAGCCAGGCCCCTATTCTCTACTGGACGGGCTATACAGCACCACCACCTCACTCTTTCCTCTAGCTTAAATAAGCCCTCTCTTAGGAGACGCAGCTCGAGAAACTGGGCTCTAAGGATTTCACGTCATGGAGGCTATGGAATTGATACGCCTTGGAACAAGGACCGCAAAACTTAATAGGGCAATTTACGCAAGCCAGACAGCCTCACCGTCAGGACACTTTACGAACCAGTGTCCCTCCCTATGATCGCCCTACACTCTTCCCATCATGTCTCTCTTTTTTCCACCGCCAGGCTCTCATACAGCGCAGCAAAAGCCGAGGCCTCGGGCCCCTTCTTCAGAAGCTCTCGCGGAGGCCCAAACTCTTGCAACTCGCCCGCGTCAAGGAGGGCCACCATGTCGAAGTCATCCAGAGCCGACTCAATCTTGTGGACAATGGCAAGTATGGTGCGGTTCGAGAACCGCTCACGCAGGACACGTTGGACGAGCTCGTCCGTGTGCGAGTCCACGCTGGGGCAGGATGTTAGTATTTGGCATGTAAACAGGGAATACATAGAGGGTGACGCAACGTACCTGCTTGTAGCTTCATCCAGAACAACGATGGGCGAGGGACGCAACATGGCGCGCGCAAGGCAAAAGAGCTGTCTCTGACCATGCGACAAGTGCAGCTCCTCGATGGGCACATCAAGTCCGCCCTTCTCTGCTACAATGTCCCACAGCTCAACAACGCTCAGTGCGTCCTCAATTGCAGCGTCCGCAAGTCCTTCAGCAGGGTCGGCATTCAACCGCACGCTGCTTCCATCGATGAGGAATGCATCTTGCGGCACGCCGACTAGCCGAGTGCGCACCTCCTCACGGGGCAGCGTTGCAATGTCGAGTCCATCTACCATTATCCGGCCGCCGTGGAGGTCAACCATGCGGAAGAGACAAGAGACCATGGAACTCTTCCCACTGTGAGCACGTAGAGATTAGCTGAACAAGTTCAAGAATATACGGTAGAGCGGTATTACCTTCCAGTTCGTCCGCAGATGCCAATCTTCTGCCCTGCCTCGATTGACAGAGATATGTTTTTCAGGACATTTTCAGATTGCCTGTATCCGGCGGAGACATTGTCAAACACAATGGTTCCCTTCGACGGCCACACGGACGGGGGCTGTTCTTTTTCCTGCGGCTCATGCTCTGATGCGGTATAGGTCGTGAATGATTTGATCCTGGCGATTGCGCCGATGTGAGTTTCCAGGTTGGTCCAGAACGTCATCAATAGCTTGAGGTTCTGACTGAACTGGATGACACTAACGAGGGCCACACCGATCAACCCGGCGGGCAGTATGCCTCTCAGCTGGGTAACGAGGACGATGAGCAGCACGGCGAGGCCCGCGACAAACATGTCGAGGACAAAGGTTAGCCATCGCTGAACTGCGTAGAGGAGATAGAAGGGCCTCTGCGACCGGTCCAGCAGCTCATGATGCCTCTTCTCCAGGGCGCTGCGCCAGCCGAAAGCGCGCAGCGTCGCCAGGCCGGTGACAGACTCGGTGAACAGCGCGTAGAGCGGGCTCTTTGCCTCCAGATCCATGAATCGGAGCTGGCGAGACGTTCGTAGATAGGTGTGCTGGACCACCCATAGCGCCGCGAACAGGAAGGGGAATGCAATGGCGGTATAATACGAACCCGCGGCAATCAGCGCCATCTGCGCGATGCACAGCACAAACGTGGCAAAGGTGTTGAGCGCAGAGATGGGCAAGTCCATGTCGATGAGCTGAAGATCCTGACTGAAGCGGTTGATGGTGATGCCGGAATCAGTCGTGGCGAAGAAGGACATGGGTGCGTTGAGCACTGTCTTGAGCAAGCTCCGATGGAAGTTGTTGCCCGACAGCGGCACCATGGTGACGATCATCTGCCATGTGCTCAAGATGAGGAAAACGATGGCCAGCCCGCCCAGCATAGCGTAGATGCCCAGGTAGTAGCCGAGCCGTTGGAACGGCACTTTGGTGTTGGCAGCCGCCCACCAGTTCAACCAAATGGTAGGAAAAGACTGGCAGAAAATGAAGGCGCAGATGGCAAAGACGAAAATGAATGTCGGGATCCAGCCGATGGCGCGGATGTAGTATGTATAAATTGCCATGTCGCCAGTGCGACGACCAGCTCCGTCTTCGGCGTCCTCGAGAAGTGCCAGTTCCGAGTTCACCGCGGCATCGGCGGATAACTCTTTCGTGGCGGCCGGAGGTTGTGCGTATGTCCAGTCTGCGGAGGAGACGAGGGAACGAGACACGTAGCCGCCGGAGTTGGTCAGCTTTTCGAAGCTTCCCTCCTCGCAGCCTTTGCCGGTCCCGTCCAGGCTGATGATGTGATCTGCGTAGGGAAGTCGTTTGGCTGGCTTGGGGTTAGTCTGGCTCAACTGGAAGGATTGAGTGCGTGTGCTTACCGCGAGAAGAGGCGATGATGACGGTCGCCTTGAATTGTCGCAGGATACCATGAGTACCGAGAAGATTGTGGAAGACGGCATTGTCGGTGTGCGCATCCAACCCACTGAACACGTCGTCCAAGATGATGGTGTCTTTCTGCGCGTACACGGCCCTTGCTAGACTCTGAATGGTTCGGTGTTAGCAGCTTTTCATGTTTGCAAGAGGATCTTAAATCACATACAACTCGTTGGCTCTGGCCTCCGCTGAGCACAATGCCTTTGCTTCCTATCGTGGTGAGGTCTCCCTTGGGGAGCTGAGCCAGATCCTGCGTCAAGGCGCAAGCCTGTAGAACTTGCTGGTACCAGCGCTCATCGACGGGAGAGAAGGCGATGATGCTGTCTCGCACGGTGCCATTCATGTGCCACGGGGTTTGGTCGCAGTACGCAATCTCAGAGCTGGAGATTTGGATAGACCCGGCCATGATGCCCACCTCTCCGAGGAATGCCTTGAGCAGCGTCGACTTGCCACTGCCGACCGGCCCCACGAGCATGGTAAACTTGCCCATGGGGACCTCGGCGTTGATGTCGCTCAAGTTGGGCTTCTTGGTGGTATCGTATCCAAATGCCCCGGCCTTGACAACGACAGCGTTGCCGTTCAAGGATCCTTTAGGCACCGGGTCTTTCAGCAGCTTGGGCTCTTCATCGGGCAACGGATCCTTCTCGGGGGCGCTGCGCGAAGACCTGGAGGTCCAAGAGCCGTCGCACTTGTTGCCATCTTCGACAACTCTGTCGTCGACACGGACGTCTGAGTTGAGGAAAGACTGGATGCGCACAAAGCACCCGATTGATCCCATCAACGACGACAGCGACGTGACAAACGAGGTCAGCGGCTCCTGCAGCAGTGCAAACAGCGACAGCGATGTAAACATTCGGTTTGTATCCAGGCTGCCGCCTCCCTCCTGCGCCCGGGCGAGCAAGCTATATGTCGTGAAAGTCAGGATGGGGGCAAAGATGGGAGCGAGGTACGCTGTAAAAGGTCACTGTCAGCAAGACTCCACCGAGATGCGCACTTATCAAGACATTACTAAGAAAGCACTCACCCAAGCCCATGTTCCAAATCAACAGCCTGCGGAATTTGCCGGAAATGTGCAGCTCCTCAGCGCGCATGTCCTGAATGCGAGTGCCGAGCACGTCGGTCAGACCACACATTTTGACGCCCTTCATGGACCCTAGCATCTGCGATGTAACGGCGATCCTCTTTTCGATAGCCTCGAGCCACATGGCTTGACGTGCCATTACGAAACTAACGGCAATGACAGATCCGACGATAGAACCTGAATCAGGCGGGGTCAGCATGTTGATCTTCTGCCTCGTAGTTTCAATCCAAGCTTTCACTCACCGATTGCTGCTCCGACAGGGATGAGGCACGCGACCCCAAGCTGACGCTCTAGTAGGAAAACTGCAACGCCGATCTCTATTAAGTTGGCCCAGATGTCGTGAGCGGTGCGCCATCCCATGTCGATCCTCTCAATGTCAGCGCTCATCAAGGTGAGGGCCGCTGTAGGGTCGGCAGCCGTGATGTTGATATCCGTGGCCTTGTAGTACAGCATCGAAACCAGCTGACCGCGGACCATGGTGATGGCGCGGAACGTCAGGTGTTGGTACTGACCCGCGGTTATCTGCGACGTGAGTGTCAGTGGATGTTGGTATGGTTCGCCTGCAGTGAACATACCGCTATGCCGACGTAAACGAGGAACCAAGCGCCGATAATGCCATATCCTTGGTCCGTGTCGTCTGAGTCGCTATCTCGTTCGGACCATTCCAGTGTAGCCGAGATGAGGAATGGTTGGCAGAAGGTAAAGCCGATGAAGCACAAACGGGGGAAAACTATGGCAAGAACAGGCGTCTTTAGCGTCTTGAGGACGGTGAACAGCAAGGCATGGTCCCCCTTTTTAGATGCTATGCAGCTGTTAGCGACTGGGAAGCCATGCACAATGCGGGCAAGACGACGAACCTTTGTTCCATCCTGTCTGCAGCCGGTTCTGCAGGTACTGGGACTTGAGGTGCTTGTCGAGAGGAAACAGATGGTCGATGTCCAACTGACTGGAATAGCCAGCACGGAACAGCGGGAGCTGCCATGAGAAGAGCCATTGCGAGAACAAGCCGCTCGTAACCTCGGGAGGCAGTGCGCGGTATTGAGGACGCAAGAAACTACGCTTTTCGATTGTCTCCAGGGCGAGTAGAACAATCTTCAGCACGGTCGCGACGAGCGCGGCAATGGCGACAGACCGATTATAGCCCTGCAGCCATAGTGTTCGCGTTCGCGTAGCATCAAATAGGGTCGAGAAAAGCAGGAAGAGACTGAGTACCGTCGACGGTCTATAAGAGTAGACATGTTCGACGTAAGACAGGCTCAAGAGACTTATGGACGCGACAAACGAGAGGGCGGCGGTTGGCAGAGAGGCTCTGGTGGTGACTGCTGGGGGTTGAGTCCACAGGATGAGAGCAGCAATTTGCGATGCGATTAGGAGAATGTAGAATATCTAAAGATGGTTAAAACGCGGACGGCAACGAACCGTCGGGGGCGGTCGACTTACAACTTTGCAGTGCAGCCAGTAGCTATTTTCGACTTTTACGGTTTTCTTGCGCAGGAGGTAGACGATTCGAAACGGGGCTGCGAGGAGCAGCAGAGCAGTAATGGGCACAACAAGGATGGACTCTTCAAAAAGCAGCGTCAGGTCGAAGCCGCCTCTACAGTCACTCGCATGCGGGCCGAAAGAGTCGTCGACGGCGACGCACGACGATGAGGCCATGGCGGTCGCTGACAGGGACTTTTCTGATCTGCTCACAGTCAAAGAATTAATCGAACTGAACGAACGTGAAGTGAATAAAGGAAACAAACAACGGGCGACCCTGCAGCAGCCCGGGTCAAGAAAGACGGCGGCTGTGCAATGACGTTGTAGAAGGGGCGGAAAGGAGGAAAGCCTCCCGAGGAAAGAAAAAAAACACGTCGATCGTCGTCCGCACAGGGGAGTGGATGAGCGCTACACGCGGCTGACGATTGGACCGGAGGAGCCGCCAGCTTCCCAACTACCGACAGGGGTCAAGGGGCCAGCGGACCGGATGGCTGAGGACTTTTGAATGAGGCTGATTTAAGGAGGGGCGGGCCGGTAAAAACTGATATGGCGAAGCTGAATCCAGGCAGGATGGGCGGAGAGGAAGCCATATTAGGAGTGACAGGTTTGGCAGTCGTGTCGTGATTGGCCCGCCAAGGGTGATATGGAATCAGGGCAAACGGGGTTTGTGGGGTTGAAGCCTGATATATAGCTGACGATATTACGTATTTGTTGAGGTATCCGGCAATTCGACCTGGGTTGGTCAGCTCGCCATTTGCCAGCCACAAAAGCAACGACCAAGTCCTGTCCTGTCCTGTCGTGTCCTGTCAAGTGTCCTGTCGTATCCTGCCCTATCCTGTCCTGTCCCTGTCGTCCTGTCCTATCCTGTCCTGTCCTGTCCGGGCCGGGCCGCGGTTAGTCTTCTCTCCTCTTCCCACTTCTGCCAGGGTGAAATTCTCCATTGGGTCGGGTGATCCACAGATTCCACAGCCATAACTCGTATTCAATCTCCATGATCTCATCGGGATATCGATCGTCGCTGCGGGCCGCATCCCTGTTCCGAATCGGGGGCGGATAGACCTAGATCGTTCTAGGCGCAGAGGTTTCCGAAATCGGTGCCAGACAACACGATGCACCCAGAGCATCCATCAGATCATCCGTGATCGATCCAGCAACCAAGTGCCGACGTTCCAGGGGTCGTCTTATGACGCGAGGCCGCTAATGGACGGGAGTGGCTGATCCCGTCGAAACGGACGCCTGATTTGTTCCTTTCGCTCCTCATTGGCTACACATCCCTGCTAATGCAACATTCCAGGTTTTTAGCAATTAATTACTTGGAATAGAAAACTCATCAACGGAACAGGAGAGTCAAGCCCGACGGCTTCTAGGGCCGCACCAGGCCGGTGAGCCTCATCCCCTTCCGGCTCTCACACTTTGGTATGCCACATGTCGGCGAGAACAGCCGGATTTTCAAACACACGCAGAAATCGACACGAGGCTGACATCATATCTACTGCCAGTACCACCTCGATGGAACGTCACAGGCCACACGACTGTTGTACAAGTTGTCGTATCCTTCATGTCTCGTGTTAGCCGTACCTCTACATGTAGCCACCTTGTGCGTGATGGACGTACCAACCAACAGCTGCACGCTGAACAACAAATCGGAGCCGCTTCTTAGCGTCATGCATCCTATGAGAGCATCTCGATGGAGACACTATGGAGCTTTTATGCACGAACCTGAGTAATTAACATTTCCGACCCTTGTGGCCTGTACGCGCATCATCAAGGGCTATGGAGTCATCCAGTTATGATGGCACGGCTTGGCACCAATGAGATTCTCAGTGACAAGGGACTCTATTTTATTCTTCATCAGGGGGGCCCACTGCGGTCCAATATCCGCCATCTCTTCCCGTTCTCGTGTCGTCCCGTCTTCGTCTCCGTCGTAGCCGCGCTTCTGGGCTAGCTTGGATCCTCAATGCCAAGTCAAGAGAGGAAACTGCAACGTTGGACGCCCCCATGTTTGAAAGATTCAGCCCGGCGGCGATCCCGGCTTTGCGCCGGCATTCTTCGCCACAGGCCTGATCAATCAAGCCCAGTCTCGGAGGCCATCCAGATTAGAAGCTCCGTAGAATCAATGGCTCGCTCGAGTTCATTGGGTGTGCCCGTCATGGGCGTGCCTGCAAAGGGTGTAAGCGAAAGGCGGCTGCAGATGCTTGTTTTTCTGCAAAGCCAGGAACCCATTAAGCACCCCGATACCCTTGCCCCAACCAGCCACCTGCATCATGACAACGCACTATGAAGTCAACTCGGCCTGAAAGCCCCTTGCAAAACGTGGCTTGCTGCCCCCAGCACGTCTTTTCAAGGAAGAAAGAGTCTTCCGCCTCGCTTTGGGCGTGGTTCATAGCCAGGCAAACCAGGTTATATCTGGTTCATTCTCCGTCAAAGCGGCCATACGCTTGCTCATGCAGCTCATCCTCAACGCTGGAACCACAAAGTTCGCTTCATGTTAATCAACTACTCTATCTAATCCTTCCAAACCCATCTTATATGCACATAATCCTTCCCAAACTTGAAGAAACCAACAACCATGGCCCCACCTCCCGGCAGTGTTCATGTCGCTAGTCGATCTTTGCAAGATTTGGAGCCTTGCATCTTTCCGGCATTCGACGTGGGTGAGGAGAACCAGTCTGAATTCCTGAGTTTCCATGGCAGGCTGGGACACATTGTCGATGGAGACCTGTCCCAGACATGCAGTGTCCTATGCGCTGCGTGGGGAGTTCTCCTCGCATGTTTCACTGGACTCGAGAGCGTCTGTTTCGGCTTCGACAGTGAGCACAACAACTGCGAAAGCCTAGGCCGTACAGACGGCGTTACACGAACTGCACAGCTGCATATTCCCGCAGAGCAGAATGTTCAAAGCATTTTGGCCGAGAGCGTTTCCGGCCTGTTGCTGTTACCAGAGAGCAACGCAAGAACCCTATTCAACACCACACTCTCCATCCGCAGCTTGGCCTGCAGGCTAAGCAACGATGGTGATCACAATCAGACCAACAGAGAAGAGTCTGCTTCATGGTGCAAGATCCGACTTTCAGTGGACCCCGTCACACTCGACACCGTCTTCTCGTGGGACCCCTCCTTCATGACCCGAGAACAGGCGGAGAACGTCAGCAACACTTACGACAAGATCGTTAGTGAGATGATGAGCCATCCAGAGACTCTCATATCAGACCTCAACTGCTTCAGCACACAGAATGAGCAGCAAGTCCTGGGGTGGAACAGCACCCAGAAGAACAATGTGCAGAAGTGCATACACCAAGTCATATCCGAGCAGGGAGTCTTGCGCCCCGAGGCAGAGTCGATTTGCGCTTGGGACGGCAGCTTCTCATACGCACAGCTCCTGTCTCTGTCAGACCGTCTCTCCTGCCGCCTACAAGCCTCCGGTGTCGGGCCCGAGGTCTTTGTGCCGATTTGCTTCGACAAGTCCAAGTGGACTGTCGTTGCGATGCTGGCGGTGCTCAAGGCAGGCGGTATCTTCGTGCCCCTTGATCCCACCCATCCATTGCCGCGTCTGCAGGCCCTGACACACAAGGTGGGAGCCAAGACCATCTTGTGTTCTCGCCATCATCTGGGCATGCTCGAAACCGCAGCAACCGAGTTGATTCCGGTGGACGACCAGCTATTCACAGAACTGGCTGAACACGGCAGCGAGGTTGACTGCGGCTCGTGGAGCAACGGCGCCTACATGATATTCACAAGCGGCACAACGGGCGAGCCTAAGGGCGCGTTGATTCAACACGGGGCTCTCTTGTCAAGTGCCCTTGCTCACGGGCCTGCCATGATGATGGACTCGAACACACGATCACTACAGTTCGCCGCGTCTACTTTTGACGTGAGCATCACTGAAATCCTCACGTGTCTGATACTGGGCGGCTGTGTCTGCATACCCAGTGAAGACGCTCGGCTGAATGCCATCGAGGAGGCCATCACCCAACTCCGAGCCAACTGGGCCCTGTTGACGCCGACATTTGTCAAATTCATCAACCCCGCCAATGTGCCGTGTTTGAAGACACTCGTCACCGGCGGTGAGGCCATGACCCAAGCCATCATTCGTTCATGGTCTCACATCAACCTCATCAACTGCTATGGGCCTGCGGAGACGTCTGTCGTTTCGCACGTCCATCGAGGCATGAGGGAAGGCAAGAATCCGTTGAATATCGGTCATCAAGTCGGCATTCACAGCTGGGTTGTTGACCGATACAACCACGACCGACTGATGCCTGTCGGGGCGGTCGGTGAGCTGGTGATTGAAGGCCACACGCTTGCACGGGAGTACTACAAAGAGCCCGAGAAGACGAGCGATGCCTTCATTGTCGACCCCGAGTGGACACGGAGTCGACCTCGGGAAAACGGCCCGCGCCGCATGTACAAGACGGGCGACCTCGTCAAGTACAACCACGACGGAACCTTTCACATTGCTGGGCGCAAGGACTCGCAGATCAAGTTTCACGGCCAGCGGATAGAGCTGGGCGAGATTGAGCACCATCTCAACGTCAGCCCTAGCATCAAGCATGGCATGATAGTCCTGCCAAAGGAAGGTTTCTGCAAAGGCCGACTTTTGGCCATGATCCAGCTCAGCGATGCCTTGAACCAAGACCTTGTGCCCAAGGGTCAACCTTACAAGTTGGTTGATGGCCAGCTCGGGGATACCGCCAGAGTCAAGGTCGCAGAGGCAAAGCAGCTACTTACCGAGCGATTGCCACCGTACATGGTCCCTTCCATGTGGCTCGCCGTCGAGTTCATCCCTCGTCTACAGTCGGGGAAGCTCGATCGTAAGCAGACTGCGAAGTGGGTTGACGATATGAGCGAGGCTCTATACCGTCAACTGAACCCTATCACAGCCACCGGGTCCTCGGAGGATATGACGTTTGCCAGCAAGACGGAGTTGGAGCTCCACAAGATCTGGAGCCACGTGTTGAACCTCAACGTGGACCAGCTTGGCCTTCGCCAGTCGTTCCTGAGCGTTGGCGGTGACTCTATCTCCGCCATGCAGGTCATGAGTGAGTGCAGGAAACGCGGCCTCGGCCTGGCCGTCTCGCACATCATTACATGCAAATCAATCAGCGCACTGGCGCTGCATGTCAAGGATATCGAGACGCCGTTGTTCCACCAGGAGATCCTGGAACAGCCATTCGAGCTCTCGCCCATCCAGAAGCTCTACTTTTCCCGACCCAACCACTCCCAAGGCCACTACAACCAGAGCTTCCTCCTCCGTACAAGCCAACGTATTCTGCAGTCGGACATGCGCAAGGCCATCGAGACCATTATACGGAGACACTCGATGCTGCGTGCCAGGTTTAGCCAGGATGCAGACGGTGAATGGCAGCAGCGAGTCACCAACGAGGTCACGTCCTCGTATCGGTTACGCACTCTCACGCTGGCCTCAAGTGAGGAAATCGACCATTCACTCGTCGACAGCCAGACTTGCCTCAACGAAACCGACGGCCCGATGTTTGCTGCTGACCTCATTGATCTCAAGGGAGAAGAGGAGCTCTTGTTCGTCGTCGCACATCATCTGGTCATTGACCTCGTTTCTTGGAGAATCATTCTCCAGGAACTGGAAGAGCTGCTACTCCGGCCGGAACTAGTCTCTGATACAGATCGCCCCTTGCCTTTCCAGACCTGGTGCAAGACGCAATTGGAACATGCAGAGGCCCAAACACCAGAGCAGGTTCTTCCTGTCCACGGCATACCTGATGGGAATGCAGAGTACTGGGGAATGGACAAGACGCCCAACGTCTATGGGCAGATGGCTTGTGAGGGCTTCGAAATTGGACCCGCGCAGACGTCCCTCCTCCTGTCAAAGTGTCACGAGGCGTTGCGTACCGAGATCCCCGACGTCCTTCTGGCAGCCATGATCTTCTCCTTTGCTCAGACCTTTACCGACCGCCCGATCCCTGCTGTCTTCGCCGAAGGGCACGGCAGGGAACCCTGGGACGCTTCCATCGACCTGTCCAACGTGGTTGGATGGTTCACAACCATTTACCCAGTCTTTGCCGGATCAACGGCTGAGTCGAGTCTTTTTGACACGGCGAAGCTGGTAAAGGATGGACGACGCAAGGTTCCCGACAGCGGAAGGCCGTACTTTGCGAGCCGCTGGCTGACACAGGCGGGCAAAGACGCGTTTGCCCGTCACTGGCCGTTGGAGATTACCTTCAACTATCTTGGTCAGTATCAGCAGCTGGAGCGTGAGGGCGCCCTCTTTACTCCTGCGAGGGATATTGCGGGAGAGGTCAGAGGTGCCACCGACGGTGCAGACGTCGGCCCACTGACCACTTGCATTTCCTTGTTCGAGGTCTCTGCCGTCATCCTCAAGGGATCTCTCCGGTTCTCGTTTGTCTTCAACCAGAACATGAACCATCAGCCCAAGATCCGTCAGTGGATTGCTTCCTGCCAACAGAGCCTCGGTGTCCTGGTTGAAGAGCTGAGCGCCAGGGCCCCCGAGCCTACGCTGAGTGACTTCCCGCTTCTCTCCCTTACCTATGACCGCCTTGAGCTCATGACGGAGGAAAAGCTCCCCCAGGCTGGAGTCACGTCGATGGACCTAGTCGAAGATGCCTATCCTTGCTCTCCTATGCAATCAGGACTCTTGGTCAGCACCACCAAGAACAGTGCCTTTTATGCTGCTTACACTCTCCACGAGGTCAAGAGCAGAAACAATCTGCCCGTGGACGTGACGAAGCTTGCCAATGCCTGGAAACGCATCATTGAATACCACCCTATGCTCAGAACCATCTTTGTGGAAAGCGTTGCTCAGCAGGATTCGCTCTACGACCAGGTGGTGCTGAAAGAAGTCGACTTACCGCTCGTTCAATCAGAGAGGGACACAGAGGAAGACGCAATCACTGCTCTGAGCGCACCACCTCTCCACCAAAAGGACAATGCTCAGCTGTTGCATCACTTCGAGATCTGCACATCGAAGAGCGGCAAGGTCTTCTGCCGCCTTGACATTAGTCACGTCATCATGGATGGTACTTCTCTGTCAATTGTCTTCCGAGACCTCGCATTGGCATATGAGGAACGTCTTGGATCTGGCGAAGCCCCGCTGTATCGCAACTACATCAAGCACCTCCAAGACCAGGCCATTCAACCTGGCATCGACTATTGGAGCTCGTACCTGTCAGGCATTGAGCCGTGCCACTTCCCCGTCCTCGACGACGGCAATGCGGTTAAATCAAAGGACCTGAGGCATATCAGAGTCAAGTTTGAGGAGTTGCCAGAGTTGCAGAGCCTGTGTGACGATCGAGGAGTCACCATTGTCAATGCCATCTATGCTGCTTGGGCATTGACCTTGGGGTTGTATACCGCCTCGGAGGAGGTATGCTTCGGCTACCTCACATCGGCGCGTGACTCGCCGATCCAGGGCATCCGCGACGTTGTCGGGCCTGTCATCAATATGGTGGTGTGCCGCGTCAACGTTGGTGTTTCTACCACCTTAGGGGACATGATGACCCTCGTGCAGAAGGACTACCTGGACAGCCTAGAGTACCGCCATATCCCTTTGGCGGAAGTCCAACACGCACTGCAGCTCTCTAACACGGCCTTGTTCAACACGGCACTGTCGTACAGAAAGCTACCACCCACTGAGCAGAACCCCCCCGACCTTGTGTTCGAGGAGTGTCGTCCCACCTACGATCCTGACGAATACAACGTGTCCGTCAACATCGAGGCCGGCGAAGCCGACATGGCCATTGATCTGATGTACTGGTCGGATACCTTGTCTGACGGACAGGCCGCCAATGTTGCCAGCACCTTTACCAAGGCGCTCAGCAACGTCCTCCACCACTGCAACCAACCGATTGCCCAGCTCGAGAACCTCGGTACCCGGCATTGCCAGCAGCTTGGTCAGTGGAACCAGCAGATGCCTGAAGCCATTGAAAGCTGCGTCCATGACTTGTTCAAGCAGCAGGCAATCTCCCGTCCTGACGCCCCGGCGATTGCCTCCTGGGACATGGACTTCACCTATGCCGAGCTTGATCTCGCCTCCACGAAGCTGGCCCATCACATCAGGTCATTGGGTGTCGGCCTAGAAGTCTTGGTACTTGTGTGCTTCGACAAGTCTGCCTTTGCCATTGTCGCCATGTTGGCCATCTTGAAGGCCGGCGGTGCATGCGTGCCCCTCGACCCAGCGCACCCAGATGCTGCGCTGCGGCTTCGCTCGGAGGACACGGGTGCGTCCATTGCCCTGGTAGCTCCGTCAATGGTGCCCAGGTTCAGCAACATGGTCAAGCAGACGGTGGCTGTTGATGCCGATCTGCTTCAAAACATTGTCGTGCCGCAGGACTTGTCCCTCCCCCAAGTCATTCCTCACAATGCCTGCTTCGTCATCTATACTTCTGGCAGCACAGGTAGGCCCAAAGGCGTAGTTCTGGAGCATCGAGGAATTGCTACCAATGCTGAGTACTCCGGCGCCAAGCTGGGCTATGAGCAAGACTCAAGGGTGTTACAGTTCGCCTCTTACACCTTCGACAACAGTCTTGCCGAGATATTCACCACGCTCACCCGTGGAGGCTGTGTATGCGTGCCTTCAGACCACGAGAGGCTGAATGACTTGGCCGGTGCAATCAACCGCCTCCAGGTCACCTTTGCCGATATCACCCCCACTGTCGCTTGTTTCCTCCAGCCAACCGACGTCCCGACCTTGAAGACATTGGCTCTGGGCGGCGAGGCTGTGACTTCCAAGTGTGTCGACATCTGGCGCGACTTTGTGTCACTACGCTGTTGCTACGGGCCTTCAGAGTGCTCGGTCAACTCTACCTACTCTGGGGATATTGCCCAGCCAGGCAAGGCCACGAACATCGGCCGCGCCATTGGAAGCCTCGCTTGGGTTGTTGATGCCGTCGACCACAACTCTCTGGTTCCGATTGGGTGCGCAGGCGAGCTTCTCATTGACGGTCCCATTGTTTCTCGAGGCTACCTGAACCTGCCCGAGAAGATGGCCCAGTCCTTCATAACACCGCCTGCCTGGCTGCAGGGCATATCTCAAGGCGGCAGTCCGGATCGTCGCCTATACAAGACCGGTGACCTGGTACGCTACGACTCTGACGGTACACTCATGTACCTCGGACGTAAGGATACCCAGGTCAAGCTCAACGGTCAGCGTATCGAGCTCGGAGAGATTGAGCACCACATTGAGCAGAATCTGTCCGAGGGCTCGCAATCTGCCGTTGAGTTGATTGTGTCGGGCGGCAAGAAGTCGCTGGCCTGTTTCGTTTGCGCCGACGCAGACGGTTCCGTTCCCGACAGCAGCGACGAAAGCAGCATCTTGGACATGTACGATTCCTTCAGGACTCTGGCCAAGGACCTGGAAGTCACCCTATCCACCAAGATCCCCGCCTACATGATCCCATCCGTGTGGTTGCCCATCTCCAAGATGCCCCTCACTTCGTCCGGTAAGCTAAACCGCCGCGGCCTACGCCTCCAGGCACAGACTGTGCCGGCATCGCGAATGGCCTCATACAAGCTCGCCACGACGAGTGGCAGAGCCCCGTCGAGCGTCATTGAGAAGCAGCTCGCTGATATGTGGGCCCATGTGCTGAACATTGACGCGGCATCCATTGGAGTCGACGATCATTTCTTCAAGCTCGGAGGAGACTCGATCGGTGCGATGCGCCTAGTCACGCTTGCACGACAGTCTGACATGCACTTGACCGTGGCCAGCATCTTCCAAAAGGCATCTCTGCTGGATATGGCTCACGCAGCACTCCCAATGTCCAAGACTGCCGTCACGGTCGTCCAGCCTTTCTCGTTGTTATCCAACGTACCCTCACTGGACGTATTCAAACGGGAGGTTGCAGCATTTGCTCGCATCAACGTCCAGGCGATTCAGGATATCTACCCTTGCACCGCCATCCAGGAGGGTCTCATGGCGCTCTCAAACAAGGAGCCTGGCGCTTATGTTGCCCAGCTTGTGTACCGCCTACCGGATGACATAGACATCCTCAGGTTCAAGAAGGCGTGGCATCTCGTCGTCAAGGCCGAGCCCACGCTGCGAACGAGAATCGTCCACACTGAAGATGTCGGGTTCGTGCAGGTGGTGGTCGACGACGATGCCCCTGAATGGTCTTCCGTCGCCAGCCTCTCGGACCTGGAAGAGTCTCGACGTCAACTTCCACTCCATAATGGTGGGAGATTGACCAACCACACAGTCGTTGGCGATGGTTCCACCGGAGTCCTTTTGTCTGGACCATACACCACGCGCTCTATGATGGCTGGTGTTTACCTGTCATCCTGGACAAGGTCAAGCAATGCTACCAGGAAGACGTAAGCCCTTCACAGCTGAGCGGCCCCTCGTACGCCAACTTCATCAGATATCTTACCGGACTCGACTCGGAGCAGGCGGACGAGTTCTGGCAGTCCCGCCTGTCCAACATGTCAGCTCAGCACTTCCCGCGGCTGCCAAACCCCGATTATCAGGCGAGTGCGAGCAGTCTCATGATCCACAAAGCAGAGCTGAACCGCCCGTCCGGATCAGAGATCACCGCGGCCACGAGGATCCGCGCGGCTTGGGCACTTACTGTCTCGGCCTACTCGGCGGCAAACGACGTCGTCTTCTGGGAAACTGTCACGGGCCGCGATGCTCCCGTCCCCGGAATCGAAGAGATGGTGGGCGCAACTCTGGCGACTGTGCCAACGCGGATGGTGCTTGAGCCGTCGCAAACGGTCGCTGAGTTCCTCGGAACCGTTCAAGCTGAATCAGCGGAGGCGAGGGCGCATCAATATGTCGGCATCCATCGCATCAAGCGCCTCAACGGCGACACGGCCATGGCATGCGGCGCCCAAAATCTCATCGCTATCAACAACGGGTCACGAGAGTCCGCTGATTCCTTTTGGGACGAGCAGACGAACGAGATGGCGGGTACCAACTTCTACTCCTACCCTCTCATGCTGTCGTGCCACATTGGAGATGCAGAGCTCGAAACAGTCGTCCACTTCGACCAGGGAATCATTTCGGAACCGCAGATGCAGCGCGTCATGGATCAGTTTGCCTTTATGCTGGATTCCGTGAGCTCTTCTGAGCTGAGCGATGAGAAACTCGCCGACCTGGCCATGCTAAGCCTCCGAGATCGCGAGACGCTGCAGGATATGAACGGTGCAATGCCGTCTCCCGTTAACCGACTAGTACACGATGTGATCAAGGCCCGGGGTGCTGCCCAAGCGCAAGACAAGCTGGCCGTCTGCGCGTGGGACGACAACCTTACGTACGCCGAGCTTGACCGTCTCTCTACCCAGCTTGCGTGTGTTCTGGTCGACAACGGCATCGGTGGCAACTCCATTGTTCCCTTCTGCATGGAAAAGTCGTCTCTCGTCGTCGTCGCAATCCTGGCCATCCTAAAGTCGAGTGCTGCTTTTGTGCCGTTGGACCCTGCGCATCCCGACGCCCGAATCAACGGCATCCTCGCCGATGTCGAGGCCACTGTTGTTCTCTGCTCTCCTCAATACGCAGAGCGTGTGGAAAGCCTCGGACCGAAGGCGATCCCTGTTTCACGGTCCTTTGTCAATGGCATCGCACCCCGCGAGCAGCCGGCTCCCTCGTTGTCTGCCAGCAGCCCGGCCTACGTCATATTCACCTCCGGCACAACAGGGAAGCCCAAGGGAACCATCGTCGATCACTCGGCCTTCTGCACTGGTGCAACTGCTCATGGCTCCGCCATGGGGATGACGGAGTCGTCGCGAGTTTTGCAATTCGCCTCTCACACTTTTGATGCCAGTATCATGGAGATCTTAACCACGCTTATCCATGGCGGAACGGTGTGCGTTCCAAGCGACGAGGAGCGTATCAACGACGTTGCGGGAGCTATCAATCGCATGGATGTCAACTGGACTTTGTTGACGCCCTCCGTCGCTCAGCTGATCCAGCCGTCCCTCGTCCCCGGGCTCAAGACACTGGTTCTTGGAGGCGAGGCCATGTCCTCTGCTCACATCTCTTCCTGGGGATCGTCTGTCCAGTTGATGAACGCGTACGGGCCTAGTGAAACAGCTGTCGTTGCTGCGGTCAACACGGCCGTCACGTTTGCATCTGGCCCTTCGAATATCGGCCGGGCAGTGGGAGGTCTTTGCTGGGTCACCGACGCGACCAACCACGACAGACTGGTGCCCATCGGCGCCGTCGGTGAGCTCGTGGTAGAGGGTCCAATCCTTGCTCAGGGCTATCTCAAGAACTCCCAGAAGACTGCGGAATCCTTCATCACCAACCCAAGGTGGTGCAGTCAGTTCTCCGACGCAGCTGCAAACACCGAGCGCAGAATGTACAAGACCGGAGATCTGGTCAAGCTCGCCGATGACGGAACTATCGTCTTCCAAGGCCGCAAGGATAACCAAGTCAAGGTCAACGGCCAGAGACTCGAGTTGTCCGAGGTCGAGCACCATCTCGGCGCAGATCCTGCCGTCCAATATGGTCTGGCAGCTATTCCATCGTCTGGCCCTTGCAAGAAGCGTCTTGTCGCCGTCTTATCTCTTCAGTCACTTGTCGGGATCAAACGAGAGACGACGAATGGGGAAATGCAGCTCGTCGGAAAGCATGCTTCCTCCTCTCACTTGACAGGTATTCGAGAGAGAATGGCAGGGTACCTGGCCGCTTACATGATCCCATCTACATGGATCGTTGTGGACCACATCCGCCTCCTCCCATCCGGAAAGCTTGACCGCCGGAGTGTCGTGAACTGGGTCGAGGAGATGACTGCTGAGCATCACCAATTAGTTCTTGACGCGCAGGAGCAAGCATCTGCTCTGGACAGAGAAGCATCGGAGGTGGAAGTCAAGCTCAGAGCTGCGTGGGCCAAGGTCCTCAACCTCAAAGTAGACAAGGTCCCGTTCAAGCAGTCATTCCTCCATCTGGGAGGCGATTCCATCTCCGCGATGCAGTTGATGGCTGTTTGTCGGTCTTCGAACATGGCTGTCACGGTTGGTCAAATTATGCAGAGCAAGTCCATCGTCGAGCTTGCGTCTCATGCCACTGCTGTCGAAGAGGTCTTATATGATCAGGAGCAGGAAAATACGCCTTTTGATTTGTCGCCTATTCAGAAGGTGTACTTTGAGTGCATGGGCGCTGAATCTACGCATTTCAACCAGAGCATGCTTTTGGGAACCACGCGGACAATCACCCCTCAAGAGCTATCAACAGCTTTGGAAACCATCATCGAGACACACAGCATGCTCCGTGCCCGCTTCTCAGAGGAGAATGGTAGCTGGTCTCAGCGCATAACCAACAACATCGCTGGCTCATACGCCCTCCGATCACATACGAGTGTCGATCAAAGTCGCCTCTCCGCCTTGATCGAAGAGAGCCAGAAGAGCCTCAACATTGTCCAAGGACCTCTCTGCGCCGCAGATATCTTCGAGATGGAGGGAAACGGCACTCAAATCGTTGCGTTCGTCGCTCACCACCTTGTCATTGATGTCGTTTCTTGGAACATTATCCTGCAGGATCTTGAGGGACTATTGTCCTCAGCTGCCTACAGCCCTGCCAAGCCACTTTCCTTCCAGACCTGGAACTCTATGCAACATGAGCAAGCTCAGAAAGCAACATTTGAACAGGTGTTTCACGATGTTCAGATGCCTCAAGATGATCTCTCGTACTGGGGAATGCAAGGCGTGCCGAACCTCCACGGTGACTCCATCACCGAGACCTTCGAGATGGCCACCAATGACTCTCTTTTGCTCCTGGGTCCTTGCCACGACGCCTTCCAGACCGATGTTGTGGATGTCTTATTAGCCTCGCTGTTGACGTCTTTCCACGAAACCTTTTCGGACCGCCCTACCGTCCCGTCCATCTTCAACGAGGGCCACGGAAGAGAGCCTTGGGATGACAAGCTAGACCTATCGCGCACGGTCGGATGGTTTACCACTCTTTGCCCAGTCTACCTGCCCGAGTCCTTACCCGCAGAGGCAGATATTCTCGACATCGTGCGCTGGGTAAAGGACTTCAGGCGCAAGGTTCCCGGCAAGGGCCGTCCTTACTTTGCTCACAGCCTTCTATCCCAGGAAGGCCAGTCGCATACCCAGGAATGGCCTGTGGAAATTGCCTTCAACTTCCTCGGGCAGACACAACAAGCTGAGTCTGGCGAGTCGGTATTCAAGTCGCTCGGTGGGAGTATGTTGGACTCGGTGAATTCGGAAACCGACATTGGGGCCACAGTTCCCCGCCTCGCACTCTTCGAGATCTCAGCCTCGTTCACGGGCAACAGCTTGAGCTTCAGCTTCTCTTTCAATCGCCACATGGATCGTCAACGTTCTATTCGAAACTGGATCGAGGCTTGCAGCACGTCCATTAGCCAGGCTGTGCAAAGGCTCTCTCAAGCCAAGCCTGAGCCAACGACTGCCGACCTGTCTTTGCTCCCCTTGACCTTCAGGGGCTTGTCCCAGATTGAAGAGAAGTTGTCTGAAGTGGGAATTGCCTCCCTGAACGACCTTGAAGCTGCATACCCGTGCTCTCCGGTCCAGCAGGGCATCCTCTTCACACAGATCAGAAACCCCGAATACTACGCGTACTCAATCACGTTTGCGGTCAACTGCGCGCAGCCCGGCGATGCTGTGGACATGCAGCGCCTAGCAGACGCATGGCAAAACGTCTTGCGACACCATTCTAGTCTTCGAACTGTGTTCTTGGACAGTTTGCTACATGAAGGCGCAATGGACCAGGTGGTTCTAAAGAAGCACGTTGCCAACATCGCCATCCTCGAATGCACCGACGACGAGCTAGCTCAGAGACTTGGTACGCATTCATCCTTGGGTCTGCCCGCCAACCAACCACCCCACCGTCTGAGCATCTTCAAGACGCCAGAGGGAAGGGTGATCTGCGTGCTGGAGATGAGCCACGCCATCGCCGACGGAACCTCTATGCCAATTCTGTTCCGTGACCTCGCCTTGGCGTACGAGGGCACCTTGGCTGCGTCGAGTCTTTCCGTCTACAGGGACTATGTCGCTCACTTGCAGGAAAGCCGAAGCTCCAAAACCGTGAACTACTGGAAGAACTACCTAACCGGAGCCGAGACTTGCTGCCTCCCTACGCTGACCGACGGAGCCGCAGGGCCCAAGGTTCTGCGAGCGTTGGACCAGGAAATCTCTCGTGCTCGCGACCTCCAGGCGTTCTGCACTGAGCGAGGCGTCACACTCTCCAACGTCCTTCAGCTCGCCTGGGCCCTCGTTCTTCAAGCATACACGGGCCTTGACGACGTCTGTTTTGGCTATCTCGTCGCTGGGCGGGACATTCCGGTCCGCGACATTGACGAGGCAGTTGGCGTCTTCATCAACATGCTCGTTTGCCGAGTACATATCAATCCCTCCACCAGCCTCGGCGAAGTTCTGGAGACTGTCCAGGCGGACCTCGTGGGAGCTATGCAGCACAAGCAGGTCTCGCTCGCTGACGTCCAGCACGAGATGGGCACCTCGAACGCTCCTCTCTTCAACACTGCCTACTCCTTCCAGCGACGGTCCGTCTCCAAATCCATGGCTACGGGACCTATTTCGTTCGACGTTAGTGACGCGCAGGATCCCAGCGAATACGACATGACCGTCAACGTCGAGGTCTGGGACTCGAGTGCGGAGCTGCAGCTATGCTACTGGACAGACAAGATTTCCGACTCACAGGCCAAGAACATCGCTTCCACGTTTGACCAGGTCGTGAGTTCAATCGTCGCCTATGACTCGGCGACCCCGATAGGAGAGCTCAACTTCCTCAGTGAGTACTGCTCGCAACAGTTGGTATCTTGGAACGATGCCGAGCCCGAGTTCTTGGAGAAGTGCGTGCATCACGTCTTTGAGCACAACGCTGAACAACGACCCGACGAGACACCGGCCGTTCAAGCCTGGGATGCGAGCTTCACTTACCTCGAACTGGATGCTATGGCTTCGCGGCTCGCCCAGCACTTGGTGTCCCTCGGGGTCAAGCCGGAGACGTATGTCCCTCTTTGTTTCGAAAAGTCGGCCTGGACAGTCGTCGCGATGATGGCAGTTCTCAAGGCCGGAGGCGCGTTTGTGCCCCTTGACCCTACTCACCCCCCTGAGCGCATCAACTTCCTCATTCGCAGCGTTGATGCTAAGCTCATTCTCTGCTCGTCGACCCTGACGCAGAAGTTTGGAAGCCTGGGCATTCAGACGTTCGCTGTTAGCCAGGAGACGGTATCGCAACTACCTGACACGGCTGGCTCGCTTCAAGTCCAAGTTGCACCCAACAACCCGGCCTACATCATCTTCACCTCTGGCACCACCGGCCTGCCCAAGGGCACAATCATTGAGCACGGCGCCTTTACTACTGGAGGTACGGCCCATGCCAAGGCCATCAAAATGACATCTGCGTCTCGCGTGCTTCAGTTCGCGTCGCACACGTTCGATGCCAGCATCATGGAGATTCTGTCCACGCTGTTGGTGGGAGGCTGTATCTGCATCCCCAGCGACCAGGACCGTATGAACGATTTGGCTGCCGCCATCACCAAGCTCAATGTCAACTGGACCCTACTCACACCATCTGTGGCAAATGTGCTCAAGCCAGGCAGCGTACCTACGCTCAAGGTGCTCGTTACTGGTGGTGAAGCCATGTCGAAGGATCACATCACCAAGTGGGCCAACAACGCGGCTCTTGTCAATGCCTATGGACCGAGCGAGACATCTGTCATCGCCGCAACAAGCACCAAAGTCGATGATGACGGTACCGTTCTTAACAAAGAGCCTGCCACTATCGGGCACGCCGTCGGGAGTCGTTGCTGGATCGTCGACCCGCGTAACCACAACCGCCTCATGCCAATCGGCAGCATCGGCGAACTTGTAGTCGAAGGCCCCATTGTTGCAAGGGGCTACCTGGGCAACGAGGCCAAGACACGAGATGCCTTCATCAAGCATCCGGCTTGGCGCACACGCATGCAGCTCGCTGGCGACCGCATAGACCGCATGTACAAGACTGGTGATCTGGTCGCCTACAACTCCGACGGCTCCTTCAACTACATGGCACGCAAGGACACTCAGATCAAGCTCAACGGACAGCGTATTGAGCTCGGCGAGATTGAACACCACGTCAAAGCCAACCTACCGGCAGACGTTCAATCAGTTGTCGACTTGGTGGTTCCCCAGACTAAGACCTCTACCAAGGCATTGGCTGTGTTCTTTACCAGCGAAGAGAAGGTCGAGGATGCGGAGCTTGGAGAGATCAACGACATCCTCCTGCCCATGTCAAGCGCTTCCTCCAAACTTGGTCAATCGCTCAAGACAGCCCTCAGAGGAGCCTTACCGTCGTACATGGTGCCGACTATCTATATCCCAGTGGTGAAGATGCCATGGACTTTGGCCGGCAAGCTGGATCGCCAGAAGCTGAAGGCCATCGTTCAGTCCATACCGCCTCAACAGATGGCCGCCTACAAGCTCGCCGGAGCCAGCCAGAAGCGAGTCCCTACAACGTCCATGCAGCGCAAACTGCAGAAGGTCTGGGGCAAGGTCTTGAATCTCGGTTCCGATGCAATCAGCAGGGACGACAGCTTCTTCAGGCTCGGCGGCGATTCCGTCGGCGCCATGAAGCTTGTCGCTGCCGCCAGGATGGAGGACGTCGTCCTCACCGTCATGAACGTGTTTAAGCATCCCAAGCTGTCGGACATGGCAACGTCATGCGGGCTGTCGAACGACGCTCGCGTCACTGTCGTGAAAAGTCTGTCGCTGCTGCGAGACGTTGCGTCTCCCTCTCTACTGCTTGATGAGCTTGCAGAACGCTGTGGCATCCGCAGCAGCCAAATCCAGGATGTGTACCCGTGCAGCTCTCTTCAAGAGGGTCTTGTGACGTCGTCTATGCAGCAGCCAGGTGCATATGTTGCTAAGAATGTCTTTGAGCTCCCTGGCAGTGTCGACCTCGACCGCTTCAAGCTCGCATGGCAGAAGACTGTTGACCAAGTGGACATTTTGAGATCGCGCATCGTCAACGCCCAATCCCTCAAGTCCTATCAAGTTGTCCTCCAGCCTCAGGAAATCGAGTGGGACGACCACAGCAGCTTGAAATCCGCCAACGACAATACCAAGCCAGTCCCTGAACAAAATGGCGGCGCCCTAGCCCGATACACAATCGTCAACTCGGCTGATGCTGGCTCCCGTTACTTTGTGTGGACCGTCCACCACGCGCTGTACGATGCTTGGAGTATGCCTTCGGTGCTGAAGTTGGTCTCACAATTCTACTACGGAGACGGCGTCGATTCACTTACTCCGATTGTTCCGTTTGCCAACTTCATCAAGTACCTGGAAGACGTCGATGTACAAGCTTCCGATGAGTTCTGGAAGGCCAGGCTCCAAGGCGCTTCTGTACCGCATTTCCCACCCGTCAACTCCACATCAGATGCTGAATCTTCCGGTGCATCGTTGAAGCACACTATTCAGTACAGTCGAGGTAGCCTCGACATGGACATTACTATCCCGACAGTCGTCCGCGCAGCGTGGGCGCTTGTCATGGGGTCTCAAACCGGCTCTGATGACGTCGTCTTCGGTGAGACCCTGTCTGGGCGTGACATTGCTCTTGACAATGTTGGCGACATTCTTGGCCCTACCTTGACCACTGTACCGTCAAGGATCCGGATCGACTGGGACGCTACTGTTGGCCACTTCTTGAAGACCCTCCACGAGCAGGCGGCTGAGGTGATTCCCTATCAGCATGCCGGTCTTCAAAACATCAAGCGTCTCGGGGACGCCATGGCAGTTGCCTGCGACTTCAGGAACCTGCTGGTCATCCAGTCTGCCGAAGAAACAACGAGTCAGCAGGAGTTCTTACAGCCACTAGAAGACGAACTCGAGCAGCAGAGCTTCTTCACATACCCGCTGGTCGTTGAGTGCGCGATTGAGGCTCATACCATCGTCCTGACAATGCATCATGACGAGGCGGTTATGACAAGCTGGCAAGTGAAGCGCGTCGCCCATCAATTCGATGCCCTGGTGGAACAGCTCATCAGCATGTCGCGAGAGCCCACCCGCAAGGTCGCAGAGCTTCAACTTTGCAGCCAAGAAGATGTACGGATCATCAAGGAGTGGAATCACTTTACTTTCAAGCACGTCGAGGAGAGCATTCCCAGCCTGTTCTGGCAGTCGGCCTCGACGCAACCAAATGCCACTGCCATTCGTGCTTGGGATGGCCAACTCAGCTACGATGCCGTCCGACAACACGCCATCCGCCTCGCCAAGTTCCTCGTACAGAAGGGCGTGCGAGCTGAGACGTTGGTCCCGTGCTGCATGGACAAGTCCCTGTGGACGTCGGTCTCTATGCTGGCGGTGACGCTCGCTGGCGGTGCCCTCGTCCCCTTGGACCCGGCGCATCCTCCCGCTCGCCACGCAGAAATCGTCCGCGACTGCAAATCCCGTCTTGCCCTTTGCTCACCACAGTATCAAGATCGCTTCAACGGCCTTGTCGAATCTGTCGTTTTGGTCAACGGTGACCTGTTCACTGCCACTCTGCCCCGTGAGGATGTCGCATCGCAAGATCTGCCAAGCGTTGCAAGCCGAGATGCCGCATTCGTCATTTACACCTCTGGCAGTACCGGAAAGCCAAAGGGTGTTGTGATTGACCATGGCTCGTTCTGCGCGAGCTCCAAGGCATTTATGAAACGCATGAATCTCACCCGGACTTCGAGCGTGTTCCACTTCACATCGTATGCGTTTGATATAGCGATGGGAGAGACTTTTGGCACCTGGATTAACGGCGCCTGCCTCTGCGTCCCCAGCGAAGAGATGAGGACGGGCGATTTGCCGGGTGCCATGAACACACTCGGAGCCACTTGGGCCTTCTTGACGCCTTCGGTTGCCAACATCCAGGACGCCTCCTCATTCAAAACCCTGCGGACACTGGTCTGCGGAGGTGAGGCTCTGACCCCCGAGACCATTGGCACTTGGGCGGACAAGGTCGAGCTGATTAACGGCTACGGGCCTGCCGAGTGTACCATCTTCGCCGTCGCCAACGCCGACGTGTCTGTTGGCAAGCTTCACACAAACATCGGTCGTGCCATGGATGGCGGCCACACGTGGGTCGTCGACGCCAGAGATCATAACCGCCTCGTCCCCCTTGGCTGTGTCGGTGAATTGCTCATCAGCGGCCCCATTCTGGCGCGCGGCTATCTGAACGATGGTGAAAAGACGGCAGAGTCGTTCATCGAAAACCCTGCGTGGATGCACTTGGTCGCCAGCGAGAAACACCAACAGCCCATGCGGTTGTACAAGACTGGCGACCTGGTCAAATACTGCCCCGATGGAACCCTGACTTATATGGGCCGCAAGGATCACCAGGTCAAACTTCACGGTCAGCGCATGGAGCTCGGCGAGATTGAGGCTCGTCTTGAGTCTGACCAGCGCATTTGCCACGCCCTCGTCAACCTGCCCGCGTCTGGGATCTGCAAGGGTCGTCTGGTAGCCATAGTTTCCCTCGCCAACCTCATGTCTGACGAATCATGCATTGCGTCGTCAAGCCTTGTTCCTGTGTCTACTTCCATCATGGAAGCTGCTAGGGCACAGATCTCCGCTATCCAAGGTCATCTTTCTGAGAACCTTCCACCTTACATGGTGCCATCGGTTTGGCTCGTGGTTGAAGCCATTCCTCTCTTGCTGTCTGGCAAGCTCGATAGGGCCAGCGCTCAGACATGGCTCGCCAACATGGACGCGGACACGTACAAAATTGCGGTCGGTTCAGAAGGCAGCGAAGACATTGTCGAGCCCAACACTTCGGTTGGACGGCAACTCAGGCGTATCTGGTCGTCAGTCCTCAACATTGCCGAGGAGGAGACGCCCATCAACCGCTCGTTCATCAGCCTCGGCGGCGACTCCATCACGGCGATTCAAACCATGACTCGCTGCCGCGACCAATCCATCAGATTGTCTATGCAGGAGATCATGAGGGGCAAGTCCATCACCGAACTGGCTACGCTCATCGAGACGGAAGGCCGCCAAGCGCAGAATGACGTCCCTGAATATGAGGAACAAGTCAACCGGGCCTTTGAGTTGTCGCCAATCCAGCAGCTCTTCTTCAACAACAGCTTCAATAAGGACCACGGAGACCGCTTCAATCAAAGTCAGCTGTTGTCGGTCAAGAGCCCCGTCGACGTATCCAGGTTTGAGCATGCTGTCCACGCACTCGTGCAGAGGCATTCCATGCTTCGATCGCGCTTCAACAGATCCCCCGAGGGACAGTGGACTCAGCAGATTGCGTCAGACGTTCAAGCTTCGTACAGCTTCCGCTTCCATAAGCTCACTGCGAGATCTGACATGATTTCGTTCATCGCCGCCAGCCAAAAGAGTGTCGACATTTCCGGACCCGTGTTCGTCGTTGATCTCTTCGAACAGCCTGATGGGTCCCAAGTAGTGTCCCTCATTGCTCACCATCTGGTTGTTGACATTGTCTCCTGGATCAACATCATCCAGGACCTTGAGGCCTTCCTTACTACTGCCTCTCGAAAGTCTTCCAAGCCCTTCTCATTCCAAGCATGGAATGCAGCTCAGACTGAGCATGCCAAATCTCTCGAGAAGCATGGTGAGGGTTTGCTATCTTTCCCTGTGCAACCTGCCGATTTGGATTTCTGGGGCATGTCAAACACCACCAACGCCTATGGAGATGTTACCCGCAAATCCTTTGTCGTGTCAGATGCTGGCATCGTCTCTCTGGTGCTGGGTGACTCGCACACGGCACTCAAGACTGAGCCGCTGGATCTATTCGTCTCCGCTTTGCTCCAGTCGTTCGGACATACCTTTGGAGAGCGGGAACTTCCAACCCTGTTCAACGAAGGCCACGGCCGTGAGCCTTGGGACCATACCATCGACCTTTCCCAAACTGTCGGGTGGTTCACGTCACTTTGCCCCGTTCATCTATCTCTGGACAACCTCAACCTCGACGATACCATCGACTCTGTCCGCAGGGTCAAAGACGTGCGCCGCAGCGTGCCAAGCAACGGTCGTCCGTACTTTGCCCATCGTTACCTGACAGAGTCGGGGAAGCGAGACCTTGGCAACCATGAACCCATGGAGGTTTTGCTGAATTACCTCGGCCGTACTCAGCAGACGAGCCAGGGCAATTCTCTCTTGGGATCGGTTGATTTCCCCATGACTGAGGAAGAAATGAACATGATTTCCGACGTCGCGCCCGAGACTCGTCGTCTGGCTTTGTTTGAGATTTCCATCTCGATTCTCGACGAAGGCATTAGCTTCACTTTCATGTACAACAAGCACATGCTCCACCAAGACCGCATCGACAAATGGGTGTCGAACTGTGAGGAAGTG
This sequence comes from Neonectria sp. DH2, assembly GCA_003934905.1. NCBI lineage: Eukaryota > Fungi > Ascomycota > Sordariomycetes > Hypocreales > Nectriaceae > Neonectria > Neonectria sp. DH2. The sequence goes on along the minus strand of RQWH01000010.1, from coordinate 1,537,654 downwards.
CTCATCGACACTGCAAGAAAATTGAGCGAGGCTCCCTATACTCCTACTCTCAGCGACTTCCCTCTCATGCCCTTCGGTTACACTGGGCTGCACGGGCTTGTCACCAAGTCTCTTCCTGCCGTTCACGTTCGCTTCGATGAGGTAGAGGACATGTATCCCTGCTCGCCTATGCAGACAGGTATGCTGCTCAGCCAGCTGCTGGACCCATCGCAATACCTATTCCATACTGTCCTCGAAGTAACTCCCAGCGGCTTTACTGTTGACGCGCAGAAGCTATCCCAAGCTTGTGCTCAAGTCATTGATCGTCACCCTGCGCTGCGAACCGTCTTCGTCGACAGCGTCTACCGTGGCGGCACATTCGACCAGGTCGTGTTGAAGCCTCGCGAGACGCGAATCAGCGTCATCAAGTGCCGAGAAATCGAGGTCATGGCAAAGTTGAACGCCAAATCCCTGGAGAAGACTAACAAGGGGTCTGGCCCAATGCTTCCCTACCAAATCACCATCTGCCAGACACCCCAAGGCAAAGTGTTCATGAAGCTTGAAATGAACCACGCTGTCACAGACGGTGCTTCGATATCTGTCATCATGCGCGATATAACGAATGCATACACCAACAGCCTGCCCTCGACCGAGGCACCGTCCTACAAGGAGTACATCAAGTACATTTCCAACCAGTCCGTCGATTCAAGCCTCAACTTCTGGACCAGTTATCTCTCTGGGGCACAGTCCACCAGCTTCCCAACAATCAATCCCGACTCCACAGGTGGCCGCAGCCTAGGCTCTGTCGCGGTGGACTTTGGTCGATTTGCCCATCTGCATTCCCTCAGCTCAGAAAGCGGAGTGACGTTTTCAAACATTATACTCGCTGCATGGGCTCTGATGCTCCGAAGCTACACCAAGTCCGAAGATGTTTGCTTTGGATACCTCGCCTCTGGACGTGATGCCCGTATCGATGGCATTGACGAGATTGTTGGTCCCTTTATCAACATGCTCGTATTCCGCTTCCAGTTCGCACCCGGCATGCTTCTCAAGAGGCTCTTCCTCGACGCTCAAGAAGACTACCTCGCCAGTCTGCCGCATCAGCACTTTTCTCTAGCTCGCGTCAGCCATGTCCTGGGACGAAAGAAGAGGGGCTTCTTCAACACCGCCGTATCCATCCAAAAAGCCGGCTCGCCGAGTGGCTCTGATCCCAAAGCACTCACCTACGAGTCGGTCGAGGCTTTTGATCCAAGCGAGTATGCCGTTACACTAAATGTCAACACCACTCGCGGTGATGAAGGCATCGTCTTCCGCTATTGGACGGATGTTCTGTCTGATTCTCAGGCTGAAGATCTCGCTCTTACAATGTCCGACTTGCTCGGTGACTTTATTGATCACAGCGAGGAAGCCTTGTCCCATCTGCGCCTCTTCCAAGGCTCGCAGCTACTTACCAATGGGTACACGCATACGCATGAGGTTGATTACTGGACATCTCAACACGATGATGTGAATTGCAAGGCCATAATCAACAGCTCGGCAAGCAGCAAATCTTCGACGGATTTGGGTGCCCTCCTCTTTTCGCCGCCCAACAGATCCAGCCCCTTTCCTCGTGGCAGGGATCAGCTACACCACAAGCTATCGGCACTATGGAGAGAGACTCTCGATCTCGGAAATGTTACAGTTTCTTATGAGGACAGCTTTTTCGAACTTGGCGGTGACTCCATTGTCGCCATGTCCATGGTTGGCAATGCTAGGGAGATGGAAATACCGCTCACCGTGGCGGACATCTTCAAGAACCCCACCTTTGGGCCGATGCTGGAATGTCTCCTGGAACGATCAGACAAGGATTATGAGACGGCGTCAAGTGATGACAAGACGTACTTTTCCAGCTCCAAGAAGGAGGCAGCCAGCGTAGATGAAGAGGTATACGAGCCTTTCTCCATGCTTGGCCAAGCGGACGCTGAGCAATTCGTCCGAGACCATGTCTGCACCGTTGCAGGCGTGTCCCGAGCGAGCATCATGGACGTGCTCCCAACAACGGACTTCCAGGCCCAGGCCATCGAGGGAAGCCTTCTCGAGTCGCGATGGATGCTCAACTATTTCCACCTGGATGGTGAAGGCCCGCTTGACATTGGCCTGCTGCGAGAGAGCATCAACAACGTCGTGGCATCGTACGACGTGTTGCGCACCGTCTTTGTCCCCCATCAGAAAACATACTTGCAGGTTGTCCTCCGCCAAGTCCAACCCGAGCTGACTGTCTACGACGTGGGCCATGTCGAGCAATTTACCTCGACGCTTGAACTCAACCATCGGCACGAGGCTCCGCGCCCGGAGCAGCCCTCCCTCCGCTTCATCGTGGCGCGACAAAGGTCGTCGGCACGACACAGGATTTTCCTGAGAATCTCCCACGCGCAGTATGACGGTGTCTGCTTCCCAGCTATCCTTCAAGCACTGAAGACTTGCTACGAGGGAGAACCTATCCTTCCCACACCTTCGTATGCAACTTACATCCGCGGCGCGCTGGGCAAGATTACTCTGGAGCATTACGCGTACTGGAAAGGCCTCCTCAAGGGTTCCACTCCGACGGATGTCATCCACCGAGAGCGTACTTCGCTACACACGGTTCCTACTCAAGTCTTGAAACAGGTGATACCTACACGCTCGCTCGCGTCTTTCAATATCACCACGGCTACGGTCGTCAAGGCCGCCTGGTCGATTGTGCTGGCAAAGGCCACGGGCAAGACCGACGTTGTCTTCGGCCACCTCATCAGCGGACGCAATGTCGGTAGCGTGCCGGGCATTGAGTCCATTGTCGGCCCTTGCCTGAACGTGGTTCCTGTACGCGTCTGTCACCAACCATCTTGGACTGTGCTACATCTCCTCCAGCACATCCAGAATCAGCAAGTGGACAACATGCCATATGAATCACTCGGTTTCAAGGAGATCATTGACAAGTGCACCGACTGGAATGATGACGGATCAAACGGCTTTTCCACTGTGGTGCAGCACCAAAGCATGTCTCAGACGGGTAGTCTGACGATTGGGGGGAACACGTATGAAGTCGGGGCGATGGCCTCGCAGGAAGACACTGCTGATTTCAGCGTCGTCACCACGCCTCAAGACGCGAACAACACCGAGGTCTGCTTGCTTTATGCTCGGGACGGAGCCGTAGACACGGCCTTTGCAGAACAGATCTTTGACTCGCTCTGCAACACCATTATGGCGTTCTCCGAGGACCCTACCGCTTGTGTTATACAACCCTAGTTTCTTAGATACATTTCATTAGATAGGATATACTTTAATTATTTTATTGCAGGATTCGTGCAATCAGTGTCGACCGAGTGAGGCCATGTGTCCGAGGTAGCCCACGAGTAAACGCCAATGAAGTGGTAGCAGTCCGGCTCATCCTCGCTTGCCTTGCTCCCGCCTTTGCCAACCAGGTTCCAGATCTTCTCCCTTGGCATTTGGTCCAGTCGTATCCCGCTTTTCGCCGTTGCCCCAGCCTCCCAGCGACTTCTATTTCTAGATCTCAAAGGTTTCTTCGGTCGACCCTGGGGCGGGCTAGATATGTGCCGTCGGAAGAAAACGAGACGTCATTGACAGTTTGATAATGGTAAGCCAGCACTGCCGGCGTCTTGCCCGTTTTGACATCCCAAATCCGGGCTGCTGCATCGTTTGAGCCCAACGCAAAGGGGTTAATTCGTGGGAGTGTTTTAGTTGGCTCTGTTTCTGCGCCTGGGGTCCCCTGTCGCTCACTGGAGCTAGACCGCCTTAGCAGCTTCCTTAGCTTGTTAGAACCATGCAGGCCACAGACTCGTAGTATGGCTGTGATGCTACCCTGGATCCCATACATGGACATGCAAAGTCAAGTGCTAGAGATGTTCGAATTCACAACAATCCACCATTTGTCAACTACTATAGCAATATAAGAATTAGTCTATAATGCGGCAGTCTATCTTGTAGTGTCTGGCTTCCAGGGTAAATGCGATGACGAAAAAGTATACACAAATGATCAGTTGCTGGTCTTGTTAGCCCTCATTTATGGGGAGACTTTGCAAATCAGTCTCCACAGCTCTCATACTACAGTACCAAGATTTGCTCTGGAACCAACCAGATCCATTGGGACTCTGATTGAAATTGGTGGCGGTCGTCGTTCCCGTCTGGTAGAGGTTGGTTGACTTATGTATTTCGGGATACAAGGAGTTTAAGTATCGTTAGTTTGTGAAGGCGACGAAGTATTCAAGCTAGCTTAGTTCAGGACAATCTGGTAAGTAGATAGAAGCCCATCCCCTACAATGCAGTTCTTGTCGCATCACAAACAAGTGACGTGAGAGAGGCATGTGGGACACGGAACTAAGATTGCAGTATGTCTGTATACATGCGATGTTTGGACCATGCGATATTAGAGCAGTGATGGATGGGCTTGCAGCGACGAATTGCTCACTCAGTACCTATGGCTACTATGGGCTAGTCCATGTTCTGGACTCGACGGTACATAGTACAGCTGGCTGCTTATGTGAACATCTGACAAATCGGGGTCTGGCTCATGGACCCACTAAAATCAGTGTGGTAATTGCGAATTCGGAGAATCTTAAAGCCGGCAATACTGTTGACATCATCCCATCAGTTTCCATTGAAATTCACTTCCAGCCTATCCGTCTCATGACGGACAATCCTATCAAAACCATGGCGCCGGCGGAACTAGGACTGAAGATCGCTTTTTACATCTATCCTTGCATCCTATTCATTACTTTGTTGGGAGCTCAATCCCTCCAGTTCTACCGAGATCGGCATCGAGACCCGCGTCGCGACGCGTCAGATGAGGCAAAACCAAAGGACCGGCCAATTTACGCGAGGCTGATATGGTTCTTCCAACTTGTTCTTTCTCTCCTGATCCTCGTCAGTATCGTCCTCGTCACACGCGAGGCAGTTGCTGGGAAACATGAGGTGGACGGCACAGTCGGGTTTGCCTTTAGCGCGTATCTGGTATGTCGCTATCTTCTTTGAATACGGGCGTCGCTGCATCACTCACACTAAACGAAGGCATCTCATGTCGGAGTTCTGCTTTACTTCCTAGCTGGCCTGTTACCCGATCCGGAAGGACCATGGTCCCCAGGTGCTGCTCACTGCTGCGCATGGGTCACAGGTGCACTCGTTGAAATCGTCATCGTAGCTGTCTTATCTTCCGTGGGACCCTCTGTGCGTGTTTCCAAGGGCTTTTTTGATATTCTCAACGTCCTGGGCTTGTCTAGAGTTGCCGTCCTCATACTCATGGTTGCAACTCTCATCCTGAAAGAGTACAAATTGACATCCTCTGAGCCCAAGTCGGTCCCAGAGGAACGACAATCACTTCTGGAGAACGGCAATGGCGTATCCGGCTACAGCAGCGTCCCGACTCACATGCCAGCTGGCCCAGGTCCGACCAGGAGAACCCAAGTCTCTGGTACCGGGTGGCTCGACTACTTTGCTGGATTTCGAGTTCTGTTCCCCTACCTATGGTACGAGACGACGAATCATATCAACTTCCTAAAAGCTAACCTTCCCTAGGCCTAAAGACTCCCCCATCTACCAGGCTATCGTGTTTATTTGCCTCATCCTCCTCGTAGGCCAGCGAACCGTGAATGTCTTGGCCCCCGTGCAGCTTGGTGTACTGGTCGATGCTCTCGGCGAGGGACGTCTACCATACAAGGAAATCACCCTTTACGTCGTTTACCGCGCTCTGCAAGGTAACAATGGGGCTCTCGGTGCCGCGCGATCTGTTCTCTGGATCCCAGTCGCCCAGTCTCTCTTCCGGAAGCTGTCTGCGGCGGCATTCGAGCACGTCCTGGGGCTTTCCCTCGAGTTCCACGTGAACAAAAAGGTCGGCGAAGTCACAAGTGCGCTGAGTCGAGGCGCCGCCATTAACACATTCCTGGAGAGCTTTTGTTTCCAAGTGTTCCCGATGGTGTTTGACATCTTCGTCGCCGGCGTCTTCTTCTTCGTCAAGTACGACCCTTTCTATACCATCATTGTCTTCTTCATCATGTGGTCCTACATCTTCCTCACCATCTACTTGGCCAAGTACCGGGGTAAGCAGAGAAGGGACATGACAATCAAGACGCGTGAGATGGAGGCCATCAAGACGGATGCCATCGTCGCGTACGAAACGGTGCAACACAATTGCGCCATCCCTCGCGAAACCGAACGATTCAAAGAGCACGTGGCCGTCTTCCAAAGGGCAGAGCGCCTGGTTCAATGGTCGCTCAACGGCCTCAACCTCACACAGAGCTCGATCTTTGCCCTTGGAACCGCCCTCCTTGTCGCTGTTTCCGCCTACAAGATTTCCATTGGCGAGCAAACAGTCGGCGAATTCGTGAGCCTTATCAACTACTTCGTTCAGCTTCAGGGTCCTCTCAACTTCTTCGGAACTTATTATACTATGCTGCAGAACAACCTCATAGAAGCTGAGCGGCTACTTGACCTCGTGAGCCTTTTTCGACATCCCCCCGAGTATTCATTGCTGACGAAGCCAGTTCAAAGAGACGTCTGGGATTGTGGAAAAGCCGGATGCTGTCGGGTTGCCTTCGCCACGAGGCGAGGTCGCCTTCAATAATGTCAAGTTCTCCTACCAAAGCAAGAGAGGCGAACTAGTCCTCGACGACATCAGCTTCACTGTCGCTCCCGGCACCAAGACGGCCATCGTAGGAGAGTCCGGCAGCGGCAAATCGACCTGTTTGAAGCTCCTCTTCCGCTTCTACGACGTCTCCAGCGGCTCCATCACGATCGATGGTCACGATCTCAAAGACTTGAAGATTGACAGCCTTCGCAGGAACATTGGCGTCGTGCCACAGGACACGGTGCTGTTCAACGCCACTATCATGTACAACTTGCTCTACGCCAACCCCGAAGCCTCGCAGGACGATGTCTACGAGGCGTGCAGAGCGGCCAATATCCACGATCGTATTGTTGCCTTCCCAGATGGATACGAAACCAAGGTTGGAGAACGGGGCCTCAAGTTATCTGGAGGCGAACGTCAACGCGTACATTACCCTGTGTTGTCCACTGTCCATATCCTGCAAGCTGGCTGACCAAATTCGCAGATCGCCATCGCACGAGCTATCATTAAAGACGCTCCCATCCTACTCTTAGATGAGGCCACCGCATCATTGGACTCCCACACCGAGAGACAAATCCAGGATGCTCTCCAGCGTGTTACAGCCGGCCGAACCACAATCACCATCGCGTGAGTAAACAAATCTCGCAGCGCCTACATTTCCATTCTCTACGCATTTGCTAACAGGCGTCATTTCTGCTAGACATCGGCTATCCACTATCACCACGTCTGATCAGATTATTGTTCTCCACAAGGGCCATATCGTCGAGCGTGGGACGCATGGAGAGCTGCTGGCGCTTCATGGACGGTATCATGCCATGTGGGAGAAGCAGACGACGATCGAGAAAAAGAAAATGGAGAAAATGGAGACAGATGACGGGGTGCTGGAAACGAGCTCCCAGGAGTGAGGAGTTGAAACTCTGTTACCATTGCTATACTTATCTGAGACCTGTTGATGGCTGTGGGTGTTCGGCGGAAGGCTGCACACTCGAGGCAGGACGTTTGAAGGATGTATGATAGAAGGGTTCGTGGAAAAGATTGATGGAGACTATGTTTTTAAAACATGTCGTTGATATTTAGCTGCGAGCTCCGTCGGCGAGAGTTTTGTTCGTCCGTCGGTGCTGTTGATTCATCTTGGAGGAAGCTGCGAAACTCTGTCGTCGAGCAGCTGATGCTTGGCTGGTATGTTTGCTAGTTTAGCGTCACTATGGCTGTTTCAGATGTGATACAAGGATGATTATTCTTTTCCATTGAGGGGGCTAAGCCGTAATGAACGGTTGCTCACATTGTGAGATTAAGAGTGGAATGGTTTCGATCTTTCTGTTTCGTGTGAGAGTTCAGCGTCGAACATGTCACGTCAACTTTGAGTTAAAGAGCATCATGGGGAGATTGCGCGTGACGGAGTCCTTCTCACTGGACACATGACGTAGGATAAAGTTTATCGTACATAGTCTACAGTACTACATGTTGAACCCAATGCATCCACCCGCATCAAGGTCGCTCACATGCTCAAAAACGCGCAGGGCGGGGTCGTATTTTGGCCACGTCTAGCCTGCCGTGTGAGGGGCATTCATGAATGACATCAACGACTCTAGAAACGGGTGTCTCAATGATGCTGACTAGAACACGGGCATTTACATAAGATTTGACCGTGTAACTACTTCTCCTTCGTAGGTTGTGTGCTGTCTGTCATCTGCCATGGTAGTTTCTATACTTACAGGCCCTACCCATTGACCAACACGACAAGTTAGCAATGTCAGACTATATGTCTACATCTGAGCCAACAAGGCTGGTCGACGATGGCACTACTACAGCCGGCCTAGAAAACCGCTCTCCCTACACCGACTTCTACGGCCTAACCCTCTACGAAAAGAAATGCATCCTCGTCAACCGCGAGATCAACGCCCAAGGTATGGGCAAATATCAGTGGTATGTCTGGGGTCTTTGCGGCTTCGGATATATGCTGGATCTCGTGTGGGCACATGCTTTCGGGCTGGTGCTTAGTCCCCTGCAGCAGGAGCTTGGCTTTGGAAATGATGAATCGGGGAACATTGGGACGAGCTTCAACGCTGGGTTGACGGCCGGGGCTTTTGTTTGGGGCTTCTTGGCGGATATTATTGGTGTGTGCTGGCTTGACTGATGTTGACCTTCTCTACGGAAGCGGTCTCGATCCACGGCTTATGGTGTCTAGGTCGTCGCTGGGCTTTCAATTCGACCTGCCTCATATCTTCGGTATTCGGATTATGCCTGGGGGCATCGAACAGTTACAATACGTTCCTTGTATTGACTGCCTTTGTTGGTCTTGGCGTTGGAGGCAACATCCCCATTGACACCACGATTACTCTCGAGTTCATCCCCAAGGTTTGTGAAATCTCCATCCGGAGGCTACATGGTGCTCACTCCACACAGAACAAGCGCTTCTTACTCGCTTGCCTATCCATCTTCCAACCCATCGGAGTAGTCATATGCAGCGCCATCGCATTCGGCTTCATCCCCGTCTACTCATGCTCGCCCAACTTCTCCGAAGCAGACCCGCTCCCGTCGTGCAAGAATGTCGGATCTGGAACCGCTTGTTGCTCGCGTTCCTCCAACATGGGCTGGCGATATCTTCTCTTTACCCTCGGCGTACTCACTCTTCTAATCTTCTTTCTTCGTTACGTCGTCTTTAACCTTCGAGAAACCCCCAAGTTTCTGATTTCCCGTGGCCGGGACGCCGAAGCAATTGAGACGCTCAAGCATATGGCCAAGGTGAACGGCAGACGATGCTGGCTTACTACTGAGATGTTCGAGTCTCTCGAGGAGGAAGATGACGCATACAACGCAAGCGATACGAGCTCGATGCCGGAACTAGATAGCGGCTCAAGACAGCTCCGGCCGAAGTGGTTGGGAAAAACCAAGGTTGAGCTTAGCCGGTACAAGATGCTGTTCGACGGCTTGCAGATGACCCGACTTACTATCTTGATATGGCTGACTTACACCATGGACTTCTGGGGTTTACGGTAGCAGGTAAGTGCAAAGTCAAGTGATTTGGCTATGTGAACCTGACAAATTGTGCAGGCCTCTATTTGCCACGCATCCTAGCTCTCAAGAACGGCTCACAGTCCGTCAGTCTGGCGTCCACCTACGCCGCATACATCTACACGTACGCACCCGGCATCGTCGGCGTCTTACTCGGCGCACTCATGTGCCGCGCCCCCGCCATCGGGCGCAAATGGACCATGTCAGGCTCAGCCGGCCTCATGGGGATCTCCATCTTCCTCTTTTCGACCGTGGACACGCGCGCCAAGAACGAAGGCTTTTTTACCATGGAGTACTTTTTCCAGTCCATGTTCAACGCTGTTCTTTACGGCTGGACTCCGGAGGCGTTTCCCGCACCGATCCGTGGCACGGCGTGTGGAATCGCAAGTTTCTGGGGAAGGTTATTTGGCATTATCAGTCCTTTGATTGCGCAGAATCTGTACGGTCGTGCTGATGGCTCGAATGGGGACGGGGATATTAATAGTGTGCTGTATCTGGCTGGTGGCGTTACGATGGGCTGCGTTGTTACAACTGCACTGTTGCCGTCGAAGTTGATAGAGACCAAGGATGAGCGCTCATAAGGCGGAGTAGGGCAAGTTTATTACTTCACTAGAATCTACAGATTAGATCTCTCGTATCTAGGTACGCAGCAGGACTACGGGCGCAAATAGTGACGCTCTCAGCGCCCGTGGAGGCTTCAACTAACAAGAGGTAGCCCACAGTTGACAAAGCTGATTTGTAGTTCAAACTAGCTTTGCAATCTTTTCCATCTTTGCCGACTGCCTGGATCGTCTAGCCCGTGCATGCGATGGCAACAAAGAGTGGCTTCGCCATCCAGTCCGCCAAACCTTTCCCAGGCATTCACTATAACACCTATGGGATGTCAATTATGATGATAATCTGTGAGATTTCAGGCTTTTTTATGATCCCGTGGTCCTGGGTTGCAGGTAATGTCTAGAATTGTCATGAGCTGATCTTGTCTAACCGGGGAGTGGCCAGTTCGGAGTGTCGGTACACACGAGACCCAGCTTTCAACCGATGGTGATGCCAACGACAACGCCGGCGATGAGCGTTGCCAGGACCGACATTCTACACCCCGTGATATGTGTCCTACTATGTAGGTAAACGAAGCCATCGGGTCAGCCGAAATTACCCTTTTGAATTGTGCGGTGAGGGCGACGCAGATACTTCGCCAAGACATGTTGGTTGGTTACCGAGGACAATATTCTACTAATGATTGGTTCAAGTAAAATTGACTCGTATAACTCGTATGATGTATCCACTGGCTGTGCCTCGAATTTATTGGGCCGGCTATAACTAAACACGATTTGACCTCCTGGCCACAAAACAGAGGCGTTGATGCCCCCCCTTTTGATACAGTCGCTGTTCTTTCTTACCTGCGCTATCACCAAAACCCTTCCTTACCGCTCATTGGATTTTTATCAATAGCATCAAAAGCATCGAAACTCATTCATCATGGCGGATCGCGACTTAGCAGAAAGGTTACTGAGGTGGGACATGGCCATGACCGAGAATGGGACGCCCGCCACAGCAACTCTCTCGCAAGCCGGTATCAGACGCGGTAACACTTCCAAAGGCATCAAAGACTTAGTACCTGGCCCTGGATGGAGTGTCAATCGAAGCCCTGTGTTGTGGATTGCAGATCGCATCCTGGATCATCACACAGTGGTGCATTTCTTCCAATTTCTCGCTGCCGGCTGCCTTCCTGGAGACCGCAAAACTTCGCACCCTTTGCCTACGCTGAAGGAAATTCAAAACATAGCTAAGCCATCTGTTGAATGGGCCCCCGCTCCGTTCAATCAAGAAACGAGGTCCACGTGTAACTGGCTTATGGTCCGGGTTGGATCTTACGAAGACGGCGGTCGGCTTCGTATAATAAGCAAAGAGCTTCATGGCATGAAGATGAGGATTTGGGAGGGTTTTCCTCCCTTGTCGGAAAGACGCTGGAAGGAGTTGGAACTGGACTCACCTGGAAACTTTCATTTAGCTTGCCGTTACATCGCGGGGGTCATTGACGTGTTCAACTACCTGAATGCGCTGTATGCCAAAGACGCCTTACGGACAACCTACAATCTTATGTGGGATCACCTGAAGAAGTATGAACAAGCCCTCAACGCCAAGCGTAGACTGGAGTCAACAAATGGGACTTACACGGCACTCTCGATTACCGCTATGTGGTACGAGTACATCCGAGCACACTACGACTTAATATGCGATCATGCCCACCGATGGGTCATCCAGCACATTGATCGCCTTCGAGATCCAATCGTACAAGAGCTCGCTCACCACTATCCGCCTATTCGAAATCATTTCAGCAACAAGCAATGGGAGCTCACGAACAAGCTCCACGACCTTGCCGAGAATGCATCGCAAGCTGATTACACGATATTCATGCCCACGGATGGGTACAAGGGCGATAGTTTTTCTTCCAAAGACAGGGAGCCTTTGACAGCAGCACATCAAGGCGGCTTTCGTGAAGAGCCTATCAAGTGGTCGGCCAACCTCAAGTGGCGGCAAAATGACTATGGCAAGCGCGTCAGATACCTGCACCGAAAGGAAGAGTATGACGCTCATCGACGGCATGGCTTTGCTGAGTTACCCCCCTCTGTACCCGTCAACGACCCTGCCAGCTTGCTCATCGTCGTTTTGAGCCAGATTGATGCGCAGACTCAGGCTCGACAAGAACTTCGCGGACTGCTTCAACCTCCCGATTTGGATCCTTGGATTGAATACGTTCGACAATGCCAGTCGCACATTCATTTAGGGTTTGTTGCCTATAAACTGTGTCATAAGCATGACTCTGAAGTCTGGGATGACTTCAAGGCAAAGTTCGAGTCGGACATCTCGGATTGGGGCAGGGACAAGACCGGTATTGACGACGTCCGCCAACTTTGCAAGATTCACTGGATAGATGGCCAAGAGAATGAGATATCGGATGGCGATATTGAAGCTACTAGAAAGTAGGTGCTTTTGAACTCGAGGCCCATCAGTGGTGAACTAACAAGTATGCAGGCATTTCAAGACATTAAAGGAACTCCCGGTCCAGAAACGGGTATTTTTGGTCATTGATGAGGCTGCTATGAAATCATACCTGGAGCCTTCCGACAGCAATGGAAAGTTCCTTGTCGCAGTCGATGCCAAGTATGAAGCTTCAGAGAAGGAGAGTGACGAGGCACCGGGCTATCAAGGGACGTTGCGCATCTTGGGCAGCCTCCTTTGGGATGAGCTAGGTGCAATGTATATCAGACAGAGTGTATCGCTCCAAAATCTCTGGCCGATGGCAATGGCTGATCCTGAAAGGATCTTCAGAGGCCAGATGGTCACGCCAGTCCTCAAGTTCCCGACACATGTGGAGTTGTCACGGTGGGAGCTTGCATGTGCGATTGTGCCCAGGTTGGTTGCGTTGAAACGGTTGGTTGATTCGATGCCGAGTAACCGTTGAGGCAGACAGAGCCGCTCGAGGTAATACGAAGGAAGCATGAGTTCAAAGCTACCTCGAGAACTCGGCAGTTTCATAGAAAAGTCTGAAGGGTGGTAGCAAGATTAGCACAAGTTGATCCAAAAGAATGCTGCGGAATGAATCCATTCGTGAATAATAGCGTCACTACAAAGAAGTGTCAAGATATGCTCCAGCCTCCCTGCTCACCACAAGTGACGGGTGAGCCACTTCCCAGCACAGGGGCCACTGATTATAGCCACAGGTTGTAGGTCAGTGTATTAAAGAGTTCAAGTTCAATTTATGTATTATGCCTTCCCTTTACCTTCGCCCTCTTCTTATCTCCTTCGTCACTAACTCCTTCTCCTCTCTTCATTTCACTACGAGCCCTGACCTGACATAAAGCCGGCCGTTCAGCCCCTCTAATCTCGATTTATAGGCTGGCGCCTTTGAACCATCAAGTCCTTAAGAAAGTCTCCGAACACTGTGCGAGCACTATCATTGTCAAGCACAGCCAGTTGATTCATACCTGGGGCCAGACAAGGCTGATGCCTTTTACCCAGGTCCTTCTCCGTCTCATCTAGCAACCTTTCAACTAGGGCGGCATCTATGTGTGGCGCCGTTTCGTGCAGGAAGTCCAGTAACCCGCCAACTACCTCGAGAGACGCAGGCCCAACAAGCGCATCGAGTAGGACTGTGGACATCTCCTCATCCTTTCGGAAATCGCCCGCCGGTATGCGACGTCGAGCTCTGATAAAGGCATATCGTGAAAATATCGCCTGAGTTGGATATCCCCACGGATACTCCTTTTCACGCCAGTCTTCTTCAGGGCTCACATATTGTTCTACGGTAACGAGCACTGCCCAGCTGCCAGGCTCAATATCTCGCAAATTAGGCCCATGATTTACCTGAGCAGCACCATCATCGTCGGTTCGTACCGTGTTGACGCCGTCGTTTCGCGCGATGACGAATGATTCAGCTGGGATGGGGCTCACCGCGAGACGTGTTGGTTTTGAGGCGTAGGCGTCGAGTGTTGGAGGCCCACAAGCGAAGCTCAAAAGGTATTTGTCAGTCTTAATAGAGCGGATATATGATAGGAAGCCAATAGCAAAGCGCTCTGGGTCGAGAAGCGCGTCTCCCATGAAATGGTAGTCTGGCTGGAATTTTGGATCTTCCGAGACATCCAGCTGACGGCGTATAAACATGTGCGTCACGGGGAAGGCGTGAGCAGGAATGATAGCCTCCTTTTGCTCGGAATTTGGAAGCCACGTCATTTCCCGCAATGGTGCCGAGAAAGCGCACGTCAGGGTAATCTTCCTGTCCTGGAGCCAATTTGCCCGTACGTTGGTGGTGGTATATTCGCATTCCTTCTCGCTTGCGGCTGGCGACGATAAGCCGGATGCCTTCGAAGACGATGCGCACATTTGCTCAAATAGGTATGCACTAGCGTTATCGGTTTCCCTGGTGGGTCGTTGCAAGAAGCATAACTGTACTAGATTCACTGACCGAGAGAGCAGCCATGAGAACGTTGGGATCGCCGCTTATGTTGTCAATGCAGAGGCTGAGCGCACACGCATCTTTCAGCTCTTCAGACTCGATGGCTGCCGCGATAGCTTCATAGGTGGTGTTCTCGAGTCCAACGAAATTGAGATGGGTGTGTCCGGCGTAGGCCAGGCGGAGCAGCTGGCACGAGGCCTTTGGCGAGGCGAGGTTCTCTAGAATCTCCGCTAGTCGCCTTAGCAGCTGTCTCTGGAGATCGGCCAACTCGGGAGACTTATGCAAGGCTACAGAGTCAAAGGCATCGGTATGTTGCGTCTGCCTTATGAGGCTGCTGATGGCTTCTAGATACACATGGGCATCACGCTGGTGCTCGCGTGGCGAAGTAGAGTTGCTGATGGATCTACTTGTCAAATCGTGGTGTGTGCTATGAGGTGGTGGCCAGATGTCTTGCCTTGAGGTCAGTATATGCAGACAGTAAAAAGCCAAGGGCTCGGCTGGAATGGATGTCGCATACAGTCCAATGTAACGGCATCGACGAGGCGAATCTTTTGCAGGTCTGACATTTCCGGCCTGTAGTTCGGCCCCCAAAGGCCTTTTGTATATTGGAGGGCGGAGAGTGGTGTGCGGGGGCGGCATTCGGTGACAACTACGTCAGCCTCTCGAGCTGGTGGTCTGTCCTCGATAGGGTCATAGTAGCCACGGGCAAGATTTATCTGGACCTCGGCCATGTAGCGGATTGGAAACCCAACAATGCCATAGCCTACATCGTCGAGGTCTGAGATGTCAAGCACAACCATGCCATATTCGTGGCGGTCATCGCGAAATGCTGTTGCAAGGGGCTGTGGCTGGACATCATGTGGACGAGTACGGTAGACAGTGTCGCCCGTCAAGCCTAGCATCAGGCATGTCGAGATGAAGGGAAATTCGCGAATATCGTGGCTCCATGGCAGCTCCGGTCGGGGTTCAGAGAAGGATAAGGGTTCCGGGACTCTGTACGGAGGCTGGACAGTGTCGGGAATTTCTGGGCGTTGCAGATGATGGCTGGCATGGTCGCCCCCCATGTACCAGACCGCGGCAAGCGCCCGCTCGGCTTCGAGGGCGACGCGGTTGGCGGGCTCTGACAGCACATGAACGAGGCGCAAAGTGTCCCCGAAGACACGTTTGACGCGGTGTCCGTGTTCTGGCTGCACATAGTCACCCTGACGCAGTGCCACGGCGAGAGGCCAGTATGCACCGTCTGGGCCGATATTGGCGACAATGTAGAACAGGAAGCTCCTGGGGCTCGTTGTGCCCAAGCGAATGTACTGGAATGAGCAATGCCGACTCATTGCGTGCTGGAAGAGTTGCCCTGACTAGTAGAGGAGGGGACGACAACAGGCTTTGGTGGTGGTCAGGCCTGTGATGCGGGTGATGAATTAGGGTGAGTTAGAAATTGGGCTAAGACTGTAGCAGAGAGGCACCTGGAGCCAACAGATGCTTGTGCAGGTATTGACTTGGACGTGGTCTGAATCGCATGTGCTACTCGCATGCATGGTATAGACACCAACAAACTTGAGTGGTGTGAGCAGTCACCTGTTGGGATGTCTGCACCTCTAATATGCACCACCGCATATTCATTCAGTGCTACACACCTACCTATTGCGGTAAGAAGGTACGGTAGCATCCCCATTACTTCCACAGCAACACGTATTACCCCGCAACTTAAATTTAGACCGTGGTCACTGTCAATGTGCGATGGGCCTATATTGGGGATAGTTAGTAAAGCCGCTACATAAATGTCATGCCAGGCTGAGTAGGCTCAGTCGTCTCGATGCCGCCGTCCGAGCCGGTGATCTTGGGCGTATCTGAAGTGATGGACGGACGGTTGCTGGATGCGGAACCCTAAACACAGTATGGTTTGCCCGTGATATATAGCTACCACAGTCTGAGGTAATGAACGAGTTGTTATTGCACAGCAGTCAGTATCAGCATGATCAGTCCAGATACCATGAACTCACTAACTGCCCACCTGATAATGTCGTAGCGCAAGACGATGCCCTCGTATCCGCCAATGATATCCTTACGAATAATAATATTTATATAGATTTATATACACTACCTTGACGCTAATCAACATTGGACCCAGTCTATCATATGCATAGACTGTCACAAGGTTTATTAACATTATAAGGTTTCTTTACCTATTCGTTTTATACAGTTAAACCTCTTTAACCTCTTATGATAAACTTTCATACTCTTAATAAGTCTATTCTTTTAGATAATGTATTTTCCCTCTTTTCTAATCATCCTAGATAATGAGTTTCTTATTCCTTCCTAGGGATTAAATCATATATATAAAGACATTCCTTTATACCGAGCAGGCTTAATCGCTCTATCTAGAGAGTGGCGATACCCAGCTGTGTTATCTACTATACATTATCTACTGTGCTGTCTTGATCTATCAGATGATTTCGACTAAGACGTTCTTTCCCGCTAGGATAGATAGAAATCAAGAGCTTTTCATCATCCAAATATCACCACAATCATAAGATGCGAAATAGGCCCACCCAGGCTCGACCCCACTATCCGCATAGAACGCCCACCCGAAGTCGCTCCATGTCGGAGACGCCGAGCCACCTGGCAGCGACTTCCGCGCTCAGCAGCCTGGCCACATCCATATGACCACGCTCGACGGCTAGAGTTAGGGAGGTCCGGCCGTGCTTGTCTTCAGTCATAGGATTGGCGCCCACCTCCAGCAGCAACCTGACCACAGCCTCATGACCTTGGGAAGCGGCGAACGATAGCGGCGTTTGACCCTCCCAATGTCCGATGGCGTTCGAGTCAATTTCGGCACCCTTTTGGAGCAGCAGCCTGACGATGGCCTCATGACCAAACCCAGCAGCTAGAAGTAACGGCGTCAAGTCTCCGAAAAATGGCCTCTCCCCTTGGCCTCAAGGTTGGCGCCTTTCTCAAGCAGCCTCTCAACCATCCCCAGTCGCCCCTTTATGACGGCCTGTTGTAACGGTATCGGATTATCCTCAGATACAGACTCCAAATCAGCGCCTTGATCGACCAGCAGGCTAACGACTTTCTCGTGCCCTCTGCCGACGGCCCACCAGAGCGCTGTCCGACTGCCCGTTATATTTTCAAGCTTCAGATCAGCACCTTTGTCGAGCAGTACCTTGGCGACATCTGCGTGCCCGTTCTGGGCTGAATACGACAGCGGCGTCCGGCCGTGACTGTCTTTCAAGTCCACACTCTTCCCGTGTTGAAGAATTTCAATTGCTGGTTCACAAAGTCCAAAGTATGCCGTCAAGTGTAGTCCCGTCATTTGTTTTGGAACTTTTTGGCTGTAGCCGGAATCCTCCGAGGATCGCTTCAGAGCCATCAGCGATTGACTCGACGACTCGACTTTTGTGTCAGATTCAAGAAAGTCAATGACCCCTTGGCATCGAGTTAGAACGTGGCGAGCATGGTCGGCCCAGTAGTGTGTCGAGTAGTCATAGAACGGGTTCAATCTCATCCGCTCTTCGAATTGTTCATTGTCCTGGCAATATCCGTCCTCAAAAGCCTCGAATGACATGTAGGTAACGCAAGTGGTTGTCATATCTGCCTCAGCGTTGGCAAACCATTTTCCTCTGGTTTTGTCAAAGTATTGCTGCGTCGTGTAGTGAACTAATCGGATGACGTCGCTTTGCTCGTCGATTGTGACTAGACCAGCGCACACGAAAACCATGGCGCCGATATCTGGCAACGCATCTTCATCTAACACAGTCGTGCCAACTTCCACAGCTAGAGCATGCCGAAGCTCTACAATAGTCAGCGGCCTCTTTGAGCAGGTAACCCATGATAGGATCTGCTTGGCTAGGCCACGGTGGTCTGGCGACTGACTTTCAATTCGGTCCATCGCCAACTCATACGCATTATCGTACGCATTCAATCCACTTGGTAGCTTTGGAAGAGTGGTACGGACCGTTTTGACAGACGCCTTACCAACTAGAGATTCAAGGTGAAGCTGAGCAAGGGGAAACCTAAGCACGTTAGTCTCCTGCTCTTATTCTCATAAAAAGAATACTCACATCCCGCCGACCGAGTCGACTATCCCATCTATGACCTCCCTTTGAAGTTCTGCACTACGACGGACGGGGCCTGGCAATTGTGATATGTGGTTGTCAACGTATGTCCGCACATCCTCATTCGAAGCACGTATTTCCAGTGAGATGCTGTCTTTAAACAACTCCGTGATACCAGGTATGAATCTCGAAGTCGCAAAGACGTTGATTTGAAGCTTGAACATCTCGGCTAGAAATTTCGCCCGACTGCCATCAGACGCTCGACATTCGTCAACTGCATCAATGAGGACGAATACTTTTGAGAAAAGTTTAGTCGTCGACTGGAGGGCACTCAGAATATCTTTCCACGATGGTCGCCGGTGCTTCGCCTCGCGCGTATTATAAAGCGACTCCACGCTCTTAGGTACAGTCGGCAAACTCTCAGCCAATTGCTTCAGAAGGCTCGCCATGAGTTCCTTGGCCGTCTGTTGGTCTTGGAGCCGGAAATTGCAATACAGGTATGCGATCCCGACATCGCTATGCTCTCCAAAAAGTGTTTCTAGGGTGTCGACAACGATTGAGGTTAGGATCGTCTTGCCAGCGCCTGGAATACCAGGACAGAACAAAGTCTGACCGCAGGTGTCGCGCCAGGTGCGAAACTCTGAGGTATCAAGAAGCCATTGGCCAGTACCGAATTGTCGCCTTCCCAAATAGTCACTTTGCTGAGAACCGTAGTTGTCTCGCGTGAGCCAATCTAGGATATCTTTGGCTTTCTGAGTCCGCAGATGACGAAGAATTGTGTCAGTCTTCCGAGACGTAGCTGCGACCTCGTCGTATAAACCTGCTCGGAAGATCATGTATTAACAATTGGGACACAACATATCAAGCAGAAAAGCGTCAAATCGGTAAATCAAAACCTTGATGCATTTGTCACTCGATGGTTTGTCGAGTAATTAGACTGACCAGAGATTTCGCTGATCTTCTTCTCAGTGTCAACCCGAGCTAGCACGATGCGATAGAGCAGATCCTTTGCGTACGCCGCAGCTGTCATCGCAGCGTATCCTTGCCACTTTTTGTTCTTATGCGAATCCGAGTAGTCGCAGATACCGCGGATAACCAGACAGGGAAAGTGGTTCATCAAACCAGCCGCTTCCATTTCAAAGCAGAGAACGTCCCTCTTCGCTGCTAGCGCATCCCGAGCCAAAGCGTCCTTCATTAGGGTATTAGATGAAGCGATGAGGCCATAGTGGATCGATGGGTTGTCTTCGTATTTGGTCCGCTTAGGTCGCTCTACTAGAGCCGATGAATCATTGCCACAGGCCGTCGCACAGCTGGACTCGTCGTTTAGTGGGTGAAGCACTCCAGGCTTATACAGTCGATCAGTGCTCGGTTCCGGCCGGCCATACTTTCTCCGCAGTTTTGGTTTCTTGTCAAGAATGGCGTTGATGGATTCGTCAAATCGATGCCCTTCGGTCTCATAATCCGCCATGAGCCCATTCACAGCGGCTCGCAGAATTGTGGGCGGCTGATTCAAAAAGCCTGTGTCTTGGAAATCCTGCTCCTGGATGGCTTTTCCAAAGTCATACTGAAATACACCACCATTCCCATTGCCAGAAGCGCTGACCACGACGTCCCCGAGGCGGATGTCATGCTTGGAACTCGGTGCACCACCACCAATGCCGACCATCAGGCCAATTCTGATGTTGGGAAAACTGTGCAGCATGTCTCTCGCGACACCAGCGGCAGACGATATGCCATACTCCCCGTGGGGAAGAACGGCAATGACGACATTGTGTTCCCCGATCTTCCCCAGCGTGTAGTCATTGTTGTCATTTGCAGACACGGATTTAGGCCCTGGGTGCTTTTCGCCGTCGAGAAAGGCCTGCGCAGCAACATACTCAGTTGCAGTAGCGCAAATCCACCCAGCTGTATAGTCGGACATAGCTGGAGGTAGTGTCCCGTTGTCTTTGCGACCGGGACGTGAAGGAGGTTGTGTTGTCCTCGTAAAGACTGAGGCCAGCTTTCAACACAGCCTGATTCCGTCGTCATGTTTTCGGGCTGATTCGTTCCAATTAAGGGCAAAGGCAGTGACCCCGCCTTTCAGGCAGCAATGCTGCGAGACAAATGCCCTCCGCGAATAGTAGGGATAGAAAACGCAAAGCCTTGTCCTGATGGCCATCTTCACTTGGCCCCCTCCGTAGGAGCGTGGTACAACGATGCACATTGGATCTTCAAAGGATCCGAAAGGGAAACACCAATTCTCTGCATGGATTTGGAAGGCTCCAGATTTAGATGTACAAATTCGGTTGCACAATAGAGAACAGTATTTATTCACCAAATCAGGACAGGATACCGCCGTCCGACTACTCAGCGGTTAGAAATAAATCATACCACAGATGTCTACCTCGGGCATGCAAGTATGCGTCGGAGGAGTATCGGGTGGGGGTCTGTTTGACCCCTCTAATATCCAATATCCAGGAACTTGAGTACTAGCTTGAGTCAAGTGGTATGGGGGGCTCGGATAGCTGTTGATAAACGGCAACCGTATGATGCTCTTTTCGCCATCGACAGTCCGCCAAACCTGGCGATATGAGTCCGTACAATGACCATATGTACCATCGCCTTCAAGTTCAAATGCCGCGTCATCATATACGAGTTCAAAAAAGATATCCGGCACTGCAAAAGCACACTCTCTCAGGGTAGACATGCGCTGAGCGAACTGGTCAAGGTGCTTCTCAATTAGTGTAATGTATTCCCGTTCTTCGTGGATGGCAAACCAGGACTGGTATGAATCCTCAAGTGAAACATAAAGATGACGGAGTGCAGGGAATTGCGATGACAAAAGCTGTAAGATGATCTCCAGATGAGCCTCATCAAGGTCAGCCTTGTCTAGTTCATCTTCGACAGGGCATGTCTTGAGGGGCCAAGTAATCTCCAGCGAAGTTATTACTCCAAGTTGATGTGGCAATACTAGTTGTGAGAGATAAGTGAGCATGGATTCACCCCTCATTATAATGGTATTCGTCGAGTATAGCACGCTAATGCCCTCGGCGTAGCTATCAAGTCGTGTGAGTGTTTGTTATCGCTATATAAGTATAGATGTCTTGCTTACTTTTGGCGACACGATAATAACCAGCTCATAACCCCAATGTGTCGTTCAGAGAGCATATGATCGCCTCCCCATGTCAGACAATGGTCGGTCCAGGGACCATCAAGACCACCTCTTGTCATGGGGCCAGCTGGTTCATTGGGCGCGAGACGATGGCAAATAGAGCCCCGCCATCGCCAGGCCTTTGGCTGAGCCGTATCAACGATCCGCCCTCTTGAGGAATCCGGATGGCTATAGGAGAGGTTCATGTGCAGGCGGCTATCACCAAAAGCCAGCTGAAGGATGTCTCTCCTAATGTTGGGTGGAAGCTTGAAGTACGAGGAGGACTCTTG
Source organism: Neonectria sp. DH2 (assembly GCA_003934905.1). Lineage (NCBI taxonomy): Eukaryota > Fungi > Ascomycota > Sordariomycetes > Hypocreales > Nectriaceae > Neonectria > Neonectria sp. DH2. The sequence goes on along the minus strand of RQWH01000010.1, from coordinate 1,515,636 downwards.
GTACAAGGCTCTCGGGGCTTCCTTGGAGTCGGAGTCGGCTTCTCGGAAGCCAGGCGGAGTCAGAGCTCCGGGCCGGGGATTTTGAAGCAGGGGAAGGTGTTGGAGCAGCGTCTCCCAGTACTCGTCATCCCCCTGTACGCCTGTTTCTGCTGCTGGGCTGCTGCATGCCGAATTGCCGGGCGACGGCGGACTGTAACTGTTGCCGGGATGCTCGTCGTGGTTCTGTGTCATGTCGAGCTATGATATGAAGCAGGATGGGATGATTATTGCAACGTGGGGTTCGCTTGCAGAGAGAAGGTGATGGAGCCAGGAAAAAGCAATCGAGGAGAGGAGAGATAGATTATATCGGTACCTTATTTATGAGGCAGGTATGCCATGAGCACAGCCCTACAGAAGGATTCCAGCTGGTTGGCCATTTCTTCACTACGAAGTCGAGGAGGAAATGATCGCGTTGCTAGCTCAAGTATGTAGTAATAGTGTCCCTAGATTCAATGTCTATTTGGAGTCCAGGTCAACAAACTTGACGTAAGTTCCAAGGAAGGCTTTGTGATTCAGAGCTGGCCAAACTGTAAGAGGATGGGCCAACCTCAGCGAAGCCACCGCAGCCACAGTGGCTAGGGGCGTAGCCCCACAAGGACTACTTGGAGTCCTCGGCGAGCAGTCTCCAACTGCTCGTCAAGTTGAAGTCTTACAATGTACCAATACCTACCCTTCAAGCCTAATATCTCACCCTGGTCGAACCAACCCTTCCACAAACGTCCGCGGAGAGATGGAGTTTTATTGGCGAGGATTGTAGCTTTCTCCGCAGGATATCCATGTGCACATAATAAGAATTGGAGACAAGCTTGTGTATGGAACCGCGGTTGCGCCAGTGACGTGTACTCTGAGCTACCCGTAGAGAAGCGGACCCTGTCTCGATTTCTTCATCACCTTAGTGGCTGAGACGTGAGAAGTGGGTATGCTTCTGTAGGAGCCTTACCGCAAATGGCTTGTGGATCGATTGAGTAGGTACGTACCGAAATGCGAAATGCGAAGTGCGAGATGCGAGATCGAATAGAGTAGAGAGCGATAGCCTCGTTGTTGTCCTGGCGGGAAGGGGGAAGAAAATTACTTGCAGGTATATAACTAGACATTCCCGGCGATCTTGTAGTATTTGAAGCAACCCCCGCTGTCTTTTACTATTCTCTTCCTCTCAATATCTCAGCGCTCCCTAACTATACCCTGTTTCTTTGCCTCTCTCAACAACTTCACCATGGCCGACGAAGAGTTTGACGTCTACAGCTATAAGCCTTCACCGGCAGCGGCTATGATATTCCTAATTGCTTTTGCACTAGCAACATTCTGGCATCTATGGATTATTATTAGTCGCCGAGCATGGTATTTCACCCCTCTGCTTTTTGGCTGCATCCGTGAGTATTACCAAATAATCCACCCACAACATGCTCCCACTGACATCCCCATAGTCGAAACTATCGGCTACGCTGGTCGCTTCGTCAGTTCAAACAACAGACATAGCATAGGGCCCTTCATGATACAAAGCCTCTGCTTGCTAGTGGCACCCGCCCTCTTCGCAGCCTCCATCTACATGGTTTTCGGCCGCCTTATCCTCTTCCTCCGCGCCTCGAGCCTTTCTCCTATCAAGCCAACTAGGATGACCAAAACATTCGTTGCTGGCGATGTCATCTCTTTCTTGATGCAGTGCATGGGAGGCGGTCTCCTCTCGAAACAGAGCACATTCAACACAGGAAAGACCATCATTTTAATTGGCCTGGCCGTTCAAATTATTTTCTTTGGCCTTTTCATCCTTGCAACAATCGTCTTTCACATCCGGGTTATCGACCGCCCACCTCCCTGTCTACCCAGAGAGGACAGTAGGAAATGGTTCGCCGGCTGGCGGGGCGTCATCATGGTTCTTTACCTGTCCAGTGGTCTGGTCTTCGTTCGTTCACTCTTCAGACTCATCGAATATATAAGTGATAGAGATGGACCACTGATGACCCACGAGGCCTATCTCTATATCTTCGACTCGTTACTGATACTAGGGGCCGCGGTTATCATTGCTGTTTTCCATCCTGCCAACTACGTCCCCACCAAAAAGGAGATCATAAGTATGCAAGATCTGGAAATTGACTCTTAGCATTACATCATTGGACCAAGTGCGTCGAGTAAAGTTTCTCTCGTGACTCTACTCTCCATCGCATGTTCAAGAGGTTTCATTAACCGCTGCATTGCAAGTGAGCAACCGCCTGTTTTGGCACATCAAAGGATAATTCGCTGGGGAAAGAACTGGGGGAAAACTTTTCGGTATTATGTCATTGTTGAATTAGATTTCAAAGGATACAGTTTGGTCCTTCCTAGCCTTAGTAATCTATGTATTCTTGTCAAGTTCTTAGCGACTTCACAGTGACACTTTTTTGGATTGAAAATCAACGAGTCTGTTACTTCATCATACAACTTGAAAAGTGTTTAGCTATTTTCAAGTTCCCTTCTTGAGACATCAAAATCACAGCTATACTGGTTCATGACCTTCGTAGTGCCCATATCCTCCTATACTCAACAAGCATATAGTATAGACCAGATAACCTACATTTGTGACCATGACGACGTATTAAACTAGACTATTCTCCCGAAGCCTAGCCAATGGTAGATCCATGCTTGAACTCATGGGCACTTGCTTAAGAAGAAACCCAGTCAGTAAAGACTCTTCATCCAGTAGCACAGCCGCCATTGGGATGAATAAGAACTCGTGCCATTCGGGACCTAGTGTCTTGGCAATCTTATCCATATCTCCTCTTACAGCATCGTCATACAGCCAGATAGATGGGAAGTATTGAAGAAAAGCCAAGTAATACGCCATAATTATCAGCGCTCTCGGCCGTTCTTCACGGGCCAGTTTCACGAAGCCCTCCGAGACGCTCTCAAATGGCCATGCTTTGAGCTGAGACACGATTGAGAACCTCGTGTGTGGCTTCTGTAATGAATTGAACAGCTTCTCAACGCCTGATGCTGCTCGATAGAGGTCTTCCTGATATGCCCAATCGTCATCGTCTTCGTCGATCCGAAGAAGTTCCTGGAGACTTAGAGGCATTGATGAAGGAATTTGTGAATCTCTGACGTTGCTTATTGTACCAGTAAGCTCCATATCGTCGGCTCGAGAACTACTTCCTTGGGGCATGAAGGTGCGTGAGCCGATGGTCAATGCCAGAAAGTTTGTGAGCCATATCCCTGAGTACCCTGTGATCCGGTCGGCGGCAAAGGACGTCGCCGAGAGTAACAATGATGACATGCGGATGGCGCGCAAGTTGTTGTCTGAGACACTGGCGAGTTCCTCGCGAACGGCACAGATAGCTTGATGCCGACACGTCGCCACGTCGAGTATGTTGACTGACTGAGGTTCAATACTGGCCATATGAATCAAAGCCACGAGGAGGACTGTGTCCAGTAGGAATGTGTGCTTGAACGCGAGTTCAGGGACGTCCACTTGCAAGCCGTGGACCAACCGTTCCTGCAGCTGGAACGCTACAGCGAAAGATTTCACGGTGGTTGTGCCGTAGTGATGCATAAGACGGAGCTGCATCAAGTGCTTGCCGCCATAGTCGAAATGCCGAGGTAACTGATGATGAACATGGAGCGCAAGTTCCCGAGTCCCAGTGAGAGGACGCGAGGGAGTGCTTGGCGTCTGATGCCTCGCATTGCTTGGCGTCTGGTGGATCCGCGATAAGTAGGTGCACTCGTCATTTCGTCGAGCGCAAGCTGCGCACCTAGGTTTCACTTCATCGCACTGCCACGAAGTCAGCCTTGACCCTCTTGGGACATCTGTTGATTATCGCGACTGGAGAGACATACCTTGACGCGTCTGACCTTGCAGTTAACGCATCCTTTCCTAGACTTGTTGTGAGATCGAATGGGCCGTACCATTTTCCTGGGGTTTCAAAAGTCTGGCAGAGTGAGACTATGCTCTCTACTGGAGATCACACCAAAAGGGGGATGAGTTGCAAAATGGCCCACGAAGCACGACGATGGGGATTGAAGGAGCGTTTCATGCGAGCAATAAGGATGACTCAGCGTGTTGCGTACGTCGGCGACTGAAACATGGGCGCCTGGTAATTAGTACCCGCGAGCTGATTGGGTCCCTGGGGTCCAAACAAACCACCCCTGACAAAAAAAAAACAGGCCGTCCGTGCACCAGGGTTCGCTGAGCTAAACTCCCAGAGCTTCATTGCAGGAGCCGGATCAGGATATGCAGGCGGCAAGACCGCTCCGTACGTGTAGTAGATTTGGCGGGATCTGTGAGCATAGTCCCGTTAAATCCGAGCTTGAGCATTATCGAGCTTTGTTTCCTGATCGAGGAGGTAGGATCGACATGGTAATTACTGCTGTGTCTCAGCGACTATGACCAGCAAAGGGAAAGTTGCTCACTTACGTAGACATGCCCCACGATGCAGATTGTCGAGCAGAGGTAGTAACGAATCAACCGTGGACTCGAACAAAATTGTCAAATGCTGTTAGCAGCTGGAGGATAGCACATAATACGACATTAGCACACCGGGCAGAATGTCCAATGTAGACCACTCAGTACTGCATTTAGGTGATCCTCCCCTCAATCACTACGGTACACTCCACACCTTGCCTTATTCAAACAACCCATTAGACGGCTACACTAATTCAAAAGTAGAAGGATTCTTATTCCAAGGTAACTCGGTTACTGTCACGTATCTAGTACCTAATTAGACTACGTCTTTTACATCACTCATCGTTTCGGTACTGAATCATGCTAAAGAAATAAATAACAGATCAAGGAGCGTATTTACAGATGAGAAGATGCAGACGAGACAACAACAACAGCCTTACCACTATGAAATCAAATCCCCCATCTAGAAACGAAGCATCCAAAACCCTCAAGCCAGCCCCGCAGCAATATTACTGTATCGAGAGTCGGGGTAGCTGAGACAGTTATTCACCGTATCCAATACCCCAAGAGAAGTGTAGCTGGTGCTAATAAGCGAGCTCGAACCCGTCTTGTCTGCCGAGGCCTCCCAGAACATGCTACCACCGAGACCAAGGCCCTTCAGATAGGAAACCTTCTTTGTGACAATGTCGGGCGTGTCAAATGAGATGAGCTCCTTGGTGCTCGAGTCGTAGCTATAGTAAGCCTGAGCAGTACCATTGTATGAGACTGTAGCCCCATTCTTGGGCAGAGCCTTGTAGTCCCAAACTCCATTCTCCCAGCTTCCGGATCCGACTCCGGAAAAGGGCGTCCCGATGCCTGCGGTATTCTGAAACGACCGGCCATAAATAGGCATACCAAGTACGATCTTCTTAGCAGGGACGCCACCAGCAATATAGGCCTTGACAGCGACATTGGTATTGAAAGGAGTCGAATTAGGGTTGCTGGTATCTGCGTAGAGATTGGCGTTGTGGCCAGAGTTGGCGCTCCAGGAACCGGCATAGTCGTACGCCATCAAGTTAACATGGTCAACAAGGGCTCCAAGCTCTTTCAAATGAAGCTTGCTGTAGTTTTCTGGGCCAGCTGGGGCGGCGATCGATAGCTGAAAGTGGTACCCAGACGCGTGCTGTGCAGAATACGAATGCATTTCATTGCGGATGGCCTGGAGTAGAAGGATCATGTTGGTCGCTTCGGTATCATTCTTAGGATACTCCCAGTCGACATCGATTCCATCAAAACCCCAGTCCTTCATGAGAGTGACGGAGGATTTGGCGAATGTACTTCGTGTCGCGGCGGAGCTGGCAGCAGAAGGAAAATTGACAGACCAGGTCCAACCACCGATGGAAAGCATAACCTTGAGCTTGCGGTTGGCCTTCTTGAGACGGTAAAGCTGCTTGACACAACCGTACGCATTGGTCCCAGGGTCATTCCAAGCTGTGAAAAGATTTATTAACGAACACTCTGAACATGGAAAGCAAGATATGCTTACAGTCGTCTGCATAGTGCTTCTCCAGATCTGCGTAAGAATCGCCAGTGTATCTTAGATTGTATCAGCGAGACATTCCAAGATCGGACTTAGTCAGAAACATTGCATACACAGTTCCGTCCGCCTGCACGTTCATGAAAGAATACAACACGTGCGAGATCTGTGAGGCCGGGAGATTCTGAGGCTGATAGTTCCTCCCGTAAATGCCCCTGCAATTAGTGAGCCTCGTGCATCCTTTCGTTCATAAGAAGCCGGCACGTACCAGTTTACGAAATACACCGAATTAGCGTATGACCTTGCTCTCTTGGGAACGCTAGCATCGTCCGTCAACTTGACTGGGCTTGCTACATCCAGGGAGGTCTGCATCGTGTCATCCATCGCAAGGTGTTTCACAAGAAAGCTGGACGTCGTGGTTCTTCGACTGAAGAAAAGGAGCAGAATAGAATAGAGTAGACTTGAGCGCTGAGAGTTTCAGTACTAGCTTACAATGAGACAAGGAGCAATTAAGAACTGGCTTAAGAGGGTTCCGTTGGCTGTTATATACCTGTGGATTCGTTTTGGAAAGTCTTGGGCAAGTGCAGTTAGTGGCTTTCATCACCAGCATCATGTTAAACTTTGGCAGTTGCTTTCAATACGATCTGAAGACAATGCTAGCGGTGTTACGTTCCAAACGATGGATGTATCATGCTACCTAGTCCCTTGAGCTCGTCTGATACAGAATTGGGCCAATGGCCAACGAAGATTTGAAGAGTTTTGATAAAGGCCCGAAATTTTAATCACGAGATGCCTCGAGATAGCAACGTTACTTTCCATCTCTTCCAACATTAAATGTTCATACATAACAAACCGCAAGAGTGAACGCGGGGTTGAGACATATTGGGGAGGTGGTCACAAATGCAACAACGTCTTCTCAGAGCTTCGAAACCTTAGGATCTGGTGCTACCATACGGTCACGGCCTCGACTTCCACATGATAGTTTCAGTGGACAGATAGATCGACTAGACAAGGGTCACGCCCTTTCATCTTGCAGCCATCGAGATGCGACGGCAGTGGAATGAACATGCTGGGCATTCTGTAGAATAGGAAATTATCTATGTCATGTGGCGCTAACAGGGATTAGAAAATTCCTGGTGATCATGGCAGCGAGAGAAATAGCGCCTAGTCGACTAGTCATGGGATGGGATGAAGAGTTGGTGTGGAGGGCGGGATGCTGGGTCCGTGGGATACCGTTACATTTGAGGCAGAGCAGCGAATGGCAATAGCCAATAGCACAGAAGGAGAGACAGATAGCCGCTAGGATAACTCAAAATCCCCCGCGTGTCCACTCTACTTGTAGTAGACTTTTAGGGGTAAGTATAGTAGATAGTGAGAGTTCTGAGACTCGGTTCTTCAGGCGGCCTTAGCGGTGTTTGGGGGTTTGTAAGCTAAGATGTATTATGGCTGCTGACTCGAGTTACCGGAGAGCCTGTGTAAAACACAGATTTTCTATTCTCCCTCTTTTGATTGGCGGGCTTTCTTAAACCTCTTTTCCTCATCCACACACCTGTGTGTTGTTTATGCAGTCGCTCACGCCAAGGTCTTCCCCGGGCGCATAGGCATCATCTCTATTCAGATACCCCAGCTTTATTTGAAGACGAACTTGGCCTCAATGCTTGACACGTCAGCCTGTAGAACTTCGCATTGGCAATTGGAATTATTCTCGGAAGACAAGCTAGTATAATTCTTTTACATGAGCCACATTGCAGACGCACCGCCCGAAGTAGCGGCTACTGAAATCTTCGTAGCTGTGCTGTGTCTAGTATATGTACTGGGGCAATGGAAAATCCTCGTCACTCTGCTTTAATTTGTTCGCCAACCACGGAATTGCCACAAGCTTAGACACGACCTTGGAGAGAGTCCAGACAAAGGATTGGAACAGCCATCTCTTCCACGCTGTCTCGGGGTGTGCAACGGCTGGAATAAAGAAGGGGATCTTCTGCGTCTCCTCGACAAATGGGCGGAAGGTTCTTTCGTATGCCTCCAGCGCCTTGGAAGGGTGTTCGCCGTCGTTGAGCTGGCTCAGTTCGCCCGCAAGGACGTAGGCTCCAGTGATGGCCAGAGAAGTGCCCATCCCCGTGAGCGGCGTCGGAGCATAGGCGGCGTCTCCGAGGCAGACGACGCGAGAGTTGGACCATTTCGACATCTTGATCTGTTGAATGGCGTGGAAGTAGAAATCGGGGGCTTGATTCATGTCGTCCAGAACCCTGTGCGCCTCCCATCCTGCGTCTGCAAACTCCCGTCTCAGGAGGTCTTGTTGCGTCTGTCTGTCACTCTTGGATGCTTCCGTCCACACTCTTGTTTGGGCGTCATTGCACGGCATGTGTGTGACCATGGCCCTGATGGTGCCGTGTGGGTCGGGTCTAAGCGTGAGGAGCCTTGACTGAAGGGCCATGTAGATGTTCCACCAGTCATTGTCGCTGGGCAAGCGTGGAATAGTCCAGTAAGCGACATACATGCCCATATCGACCACCTGAACGTCGTCTGGAGGGAAGCACTGCTTTCGAACCCTTGACCACTGACCGTCTGCAGCGATCAAGAGGTCGAACTCTTGCACCTCCCCATTACTCAATCTGACCTTTACAGAGTCGTCATTATTTGAGATAACTTCCGACATCGTGGTTCCGAGCAAGTAGTTGACATTCGGATCATCTTTTGTAGACTCATAGAGCACCATTGCCAAGTCTCCACGAAGGATCTCGAATTCGGAAGTGAGCGTTGCAGAGGATCCCTCCTTGACGGGAAACAGTGCAAATGGCCTCCCGTCTGAGTCGATGAACTGTGTACCCTTTTCCATTGTGTTGAATCGTCGAATTTGATCCATAAGCCCCATCTTCTTGATGACTGTGAGTGCGCTGCCCTGGATGTCGACATTCTGCCCATGTGGGAGGAGAGATTGGCTCTTCTCGACAATGGTAATGTTTGCGCCAGCCTTTGCCAGGAACCACGCAAGCGTGGGCCCCGCGATTCCCGCTCCACTGATCAGGATGCGCATAGCAGGTCGATGTGGTCACTTTCGGGATGTTGATGTGAAGGGAAATCGGGTCCAAGGTGATGATGTATTGTGGTAGAGGTTACAATGTTGATTATTGACCGAGAACTGTATTTATGTATCTGGACAAAGTGGCTTGGACCTAGTAATAATACCCAAGAATAAACCTGCCATTCACTTCCGGGGCTCAGGCAAAGAGCATTTACTCGGAGTTCTGGACTCGCATGTTCCTGTTGCCGGTTTCTCGGCCCTGTCCAATTTCGGGCCCGAAACCCCGAGTGACCCGAGCGACCGAGCGACGACGGTGAGGCTAGGCAGCGTTCCCGAGGCCAAGTCGCTCGAGCGTACTCTGGAGTAAGACACAGTTCGTGTTGACCAGGTCTTTCAGGGGTCCGTGAGACAGATAGATCAAAAGATGGGAAAAGGTCGAGAAACCGAAGTAGTGGGTTAAGCTAGCTACGGGGGGGGACGATCCCTTATGTACACAGTGATATTGTTCCCTTCCTTTTTATCCATTTCCATGAATTCGTTGGCATAGCTGTTGTGACGCTGGATGCTTGCTTGTTAGATGTTTGCTGCCGTGACTGGAACGTGACCTCTTGAGTAAACCACTTTCAACAGCTCATGATTAAGTTTCAGTCTTAACACGCAACACCCGGTTCCCTCCTTCGCCGTCATCCATCAAGATCGACCACTGACCGAGCACGGTGTCACGACCCTTTCGGGCTCCTCAAAACAGTCTAGCTTGTGAGTATGTGTTTTGAAACAGACAAGACCTAAATGATGAGTTGTTCGATCAGCCGAGGCCCCAGTTCCCCGAAAACTTGTCGTACTAGCCTTGTCAGCATCCATCCCAAGCTTTGCAAGATCACATCATACATTGGTCCTCTCTTCGTTCTCTAGAAACCTGTTTGAAGTCGATACAGTCGAGTCGGCCTCAGCATCAGATGTCCCCTGGGTAGATTTACAAGACAATGCGCACGGTGGAGGACAGTTACCGAAGCTCAAGTTCCCAGGGATGCTTTCCTTCCTAGCTAGTTAAGAACGGGCACATCAGAAGAGCGATGTCCGCTCCCATAGAGCTCTGAATCGGCAACTCGTGTCTCTCCTTCCATATCCCCATAAGCAACTCCAAAGAACAATGACAGAGTCTCATCACCAAAGCAGGCAGCTGGATCGGCAATATGCATGACATAGTCTTGGAAATGTTTCAGAAGCTGTTGCTTGTATTGTTCATCTGGCTCCATGCGGATTTCGATGGCCTCAGTGCCGACCTCTTCCTGGAAATCAAAGTTGGACCACAGACTGAACCCTTCAAAACTATTTGTCCAGTTCAAGACATGATCAAGCACTCCTCAGTTCACTGCCCAGACCTAACCAGCGAGTCAAGAATCTCCAATCCTTGATTCAGTCGCGTCGTCACTTGTTCAATCTGTCAAACTGTCAGCTCAAGATCCTCATGATGGCCCTCTGGTGAGCCCACCTTTTTGTCGTCGAGCGGGTCGAACATGTCGAAATGCCCCGAGTCAATGTCAAGCGTAGCCTTGATAAAACTAGGGTACCTGCCCTCCCAGCCTAGCAGAGGCTCATCTCGGAACAGATCGACGGTACAGTCCCGATCAGCGCCGGTGGGCTTTTCGGATCGGCCGAGGCCCCGCATAATGATACCGGGGGGAGGGCCGGTGCCATCGTCCGAAGACTCAGGATGATCAAATGTCTTACAGTTCCTGACTATCCACTCGCCCGTAAGTGGCAGATGTAGAGCCTGCCCCGGTGCAACAACGAAGTGCTTGTTTGCTGCCGTGAGCTTCAAGGGTTTGCCTCCGTTCGCGGGCCCTATCCAGCTCGGCAGCTGCCAGCTGTCGAGATAGGCGTCGCAGTTATTCAATGATGTTTGTATTAGCTTTGGCAAGTGACTAAAGTCTGGGTCCAGTGGTGGGCTCTCCAGATTGACACTGGGGATGTGGTAGGGCGTATCGATGAGCACAGTGCCAGCGATGGTGAAGAGGGCGGTAGGGTCATCCGCGATCATGCGCGACATAGTCACAGCTAGGAGACCACCAAGGGACCAACCTATGATGGCAGTCAGAGAGGCCAGCTCTGCTCGAGCAGAGTCATATGAAGCAACTCACCCCCTAGCAGAATCTTTCCACGGATACCGGCGTCTCGCACCAGGGCAATATAATGCCATGCCATCTCATCCATACCACCCGGCCACCTCTTGCCCTCCCAATAGTTGGGGTCATGGATGGCCCAGACATCGCGATTCAGGTTCCCGATGCAAAAATACGCGAATGTAGTGCCGCCTCCATCATGGATTAGCACCAAAGGCAGGCTGGCGCTCTTCCGAACGGTCTGCAGCTTGGTCGGATTCAGGCCTCTGGGGAGCATGGCGATAGGTGGGCAGTGTCCAACCTCTGTCCTGGAAACTTGTTGGAGCTGTCCAACCCGCTTCTTACGGAGCCTGTCAGGGCTCCTGGTCAAAACACAGAGTGGTTACAGAATCACGTGAGAGCTGCACTGATGAGGGGTGTCCTCGGCACTTGATGCTATCTGCCCGCCCCCCTGGACCGGTGAAGACCTCGTCGACAAGAGACGCGAATTGTTGGCGAGGATTGAGCAGGTACCCATAGACTAGGCCATCGGGCAATGGGGTCCGCGCAGGGCCAACTCCAGGTTTGCCCCTGCTCAGAGAGGCGTTGAGCTCTGAGCCGTGGGACGGCACGGGATGATGCGGGACGGCCCTCATCAGTACTAGTGCTGACAGGGGCCTCTCGACTGGGGTGTTCATCTAGAAAGCTGCAACGTGGGGTTACACTTGCCGGTACTCGTCCCTCCCTGACCACCCCTACAGTCTTTTAATACTACTATACTAACTATATGAGCACTTACCCTGTACTACAACTACTACTCGTTTGTAGAGTGTCTCACAAGTCCCCATCCCTTCACTACCTGCAACTGATGCCCCAGAGCAAATTCCGTTCAGGCAGCCGACATGTTGCGTACATAGACGCGCAGCAACGCCGGCTCAATACCACTATTAAAAATTGCAAGGCTGCCCGGTTACAACCTGTTTGCCAACCCAGCGCGCTATTGCATGGCCACTACGGCAGCACGCGACAATGAGACCGACAACAACGCTCCTGACAGCCACGGCTGGTCTTTGCCTGGCCGCCGAGTCGTTCGACTATGTGATTGTCGGCGGTGGCACATGCGGCCTCGTGCTGGCCAACCGCCTCTCGCAGGACCCGGCGACGACAGTGGCCGTCATTGACCCGGGTGCAGACGCGCGCTCCAATCCGCTTGTCCGAGAGCCGGCCCCGTCTCTGCCGCTCTTTCAATCTTTGCTCACCAACTGGGACTATCAGACACTTCCTCAGGCCAATGCCTCGGGCCGCTCTCTCGAGATTCACTCAGGCAAGGGGCTTGGCGGCTCTAGCCTCATCAATGGTAATGGTTCTAGGACTCACTACATGGCCTCAATCGTCTAACCAACAAGAATAATAGGCATGGCCTATGTCCGTGGCGACAAAGCCCAATTCGATGCCTGGGAAGAGCTTGGCAATCCCGGATGGAACTGGCAAGAGCTCTGGCCTTACTTCAAGAAGGTCGAGAAGATGTTTGCGCCTGAACCTTGGCAGGTCGAGCTCGGCGCTTCCATCAAGCCCGAGAACCACGGCTTCGACGGCGAGCTGCACGTAGGCTACGCCATGACACGCCAGAACAGCTCCTTCTACCACGCCGTCCAACAGTCTTGGGCAAAGCTCGGCCAGCCCGTCAACGACGATGTGAATAGCGGATCCACCAGAGGCTTCGATGTGTGCCCGCAGACGATTGATCCCGAGCTGAACCAGCGATGGGACTCGGCTTCAGCCTTTCTCTGGCCTGTCGCCGGCCGCCCGAACTTGCATCTCATCAACGGCACGGCTACGAGGGTCGTGTGGGTAAGTGAAAAGAACACGCGAGACGGCGGTCATGCCGAGGCATCGGGCGTCGAGTACGTGACGCCAGATGGGCAGCGCCGCACCGCCCTTGCATCGCGCGAGGTGATTCTTTCGGCCGGCACGTTTCGTACACCCCTGATTCTCGAGCGCTCCGGCGTCGGGAACCCGCGCCTACTCAAGGAAATGGGTATTGAGCCCATGGTCGACTTGCCCGGCGTGGGCGAGAACCTCGTCGACCAGTCCAACACGCCCATCATGTTCAGGGCCAGGGATCACCTCCACGGTGGCACTCCCTACGTTTCATTCGCGACGGCTGCCGATCTCTTTGGCTCCAACACAAGTCAAATAGCCGCCGAGTCGCGGCGTAGTCTTGGTCGGTGGGCGCGGCAGGTGGCCATGTCGAACCCCGGCGTCCCCAGCGCGGCGGCCATCGAGCGCATCTTCCGGATCCAGCACGACCTCATCTTCAACAAGGAGGTGACGCTCTCGGAGATTTTCACCACGACGTATGCTGGTGTCGTTGTTTCAACCGCCGCCAACCTGCTCCCCTTCAGCCGCGGCAGCATCCACCTACTCGCCGGCAATGACAACTCGGCCGTGCCGGACACGCCGGCCATTGATCCCAAGTACTTGTCTGTTGACTTTGACATGGCCTCACAAGTCGCCGCGGGCCGCCTTGCTTCCCGCCTGTCGACCACGCCGCCGATGAGCGACCTGGCTGCAGGCGCTTTGCTCCCGCCTGACGAAACGGACGACAGTACTCCGCCTCCACCAGTCGACGGTGCCGATGAGCAGTGGCGGCAGTGGACGGCCGAGGCCTTGTCGTCCAATTGGCACTCGATGGGCACGGCGTCCATGATGGCGCGGGAGCTGGGCGGCGTCGTCAGCCCGAGGCTCGCCGTGTATGGAACGCGGGGACTACGGGTCGTGGATGCATCGATGCTGCCAATGCAATTCAGTGGACACCCAATGGCGACTCTATATGCCATTACTGATAGGGCGGCTGACATGATCAAGAGCGATGCCAGCTCTTTTGACGCTGGAAACGAGCCTGGTTTTCTCGAGCTGTAGTAATTTATTTCGCTTAGTGGATGGATGGATTACTATCATCACCGGAGTGACGATTTTTGACCATGTTGAATTTAGTAGAACGATACTCGTGATGATGATGATGATGATGATGATGATGATGGAGCAACAAAGCTACGTGCGAGACCCTCACTGCCATCTTCGCCTTGCCCTTGCCTTTTGGCCCGCATTATTTTAGACACCCATGAGAACCAGCCCGATCAACGACGAGTCGAGTCGATTACAGCGCCTCGCGCCGTTTCGCAGCACGTCCATCTCCTAGTTCATGGCCCATCAGTGCAGTCCAGCATATTCTGTAGTCGAGGCTAGCCATGCCCTTGTGCGGCCATGCTTGAGATGATGGCAGCCGCTGCAGCGCGGCCACTGTAGCTACGTGACGCATTTGCAATTCGCCTTGCGTTTTGGCCCAAGTCAGGCTCATCAAGTGCCTTCTTGATTCCCTGGCTAAGCGTTGCTGCGTCCCAAGTCGGCGCAGTGTCTTTGCCAGGCCAAATGCCGACGCCTAGATACTCTACCAACCGTGCGTAGTTGTACAAATCATACCAAAGAGGCAGAATGACTTGCGGGACGCCGCCGCTATTTGCAGTCAGTGGTGTGCTCTTGGAGAGGTACTTAAAGCAGGAACTGACTATATGGCTTCGTGGAAGCTATTGGCTCCTCCATGGTGCACGGAGAGGACTATTTGGCCCGACTGTAGAAGAGCAGCCGGCTCAACGTCGAGCCAGTAACTGAGGCGAAAGCGGCCGTTGTCTGTGAATCGCTGCAGCGGTCGCAAAAACTCATCGCCGTAGTCTCCCAGCTTAGCAAACTTCCAAATAACTTGGACGCCGGTTGACTCCAACAATAGTTGAATGGTGTGTGCCATGACTTTGGATCTTGTCTCGTCATACTTCATGAGACTTCCCAAGTTGATCAGGACCGTCGGAGCCTTCTTGAGCCAACGGTGCAGCTCCTGACTCTCGTCTTTCACGTTTGCAATATCGAGAACAATGGGTCCGCATTCTGTAACCTCGTCGGGCACGACGAGTGGAAGCCCAGCCTCGGGAATCGTCATGGTTATCCAAGGGACGTTCCTAATGGTGAGGAAGTGATGGTGGTTCTGGATCCCCTTGGATCGATAGTACGCTCGCCTTGACTTTTCCTCGTTTCTCAAAAGATAGGCGACTGCGAAACGGACGTGTAGATACATGTTCAACGGAATCCACTTCCACGAAACTGGGTAGGCAAGGCCGGATGCTGGTCTGCGGCGCGCGTCAGTATCCATCCATATTGGAGTGCCCAAAGCGGCCTCGTAACGCTGATTGAGATTGCCACGCACGCTGGGTATTTCCACAATGACTTGCCCCATGGCTGGCCTGCAGCGATGGTGTCGACTAGTGAATTCGGAGAGAGCATGACAAAACTGCGGTTCAAATCACGGGTAGCGTCGAGAGCTGGACGTAGCGACATGTCGAGCACAATGACTGCCGGATCAAGCTGGACGATGAGATCCCGAACATGTTGATACAACCTGACATACTCGTCTCTCTCCCATGGATCGAGATGGAACCCCATTCCCGCAGCCAGACGCTCAGCTCCCTGAAGCCCTGGAGGGAATATCATGCCTGATATATTGCCGATATGGCGATACACGGCGGCGAGATAGTCTGGGCTGGGCAGCTCGTGCCACGAGATTGGACTTGCCGCAGGGAATTTGCGAGTGGCCATGGACGAAACACGAGAAATGTCGTTTTGCCTGCCGGCAAAGGATGCATAATGAAGTGCAACATGAGGCGCGTGCTCCTGCAGCCCGTAGCTGGCGGCTACGTGGATGTTGGACAGGCCGCTGGCACCCCCAGCGAGGAAAAGTACCGAGTTGTTGCAGCCCAGGACGTGTGAAGGCCTGTTGGGGCTTGTTGGTACTAGGGGAAAGAAAATGGCGATGGCGGCGAAAACGACCGAGGTTATGAATGCTATTATATGCATTGTCGAGAACATTGTCAACAAGACACTCCCCAGAAATATGGAGGCCGATGACGAGGGAACCAACGACCAGACAGATGATGAGTAGTAGAAATGGAGATTTTAGTCCCCGCTGTTCACCACCATCCCCTTGGCCATGTCTTTTGGCCTTGTCTTGTTTGGTTTGGTTTGATTCTTTTTATTTTTCAGTGCTCGCTCAGTGCTGCAATGCAATTGCCTGCCGCAGGCAATCCACCCTTGTCCGTACGTCTAGGGACTCATACAGTGCGGCCCGGCCCTAACACCTCCACTGGCTTATGACCTCATCGATCGACAGCAGTTGTCGAAGGCCGACGATGTATCAGTTGGGCATCAATGAAGCACACAACACGAGAAACGCTGATGGCACAGTATAATCGTGGCTGGCTGATTGTGTGCCAGAAGCAGCGCCCTGCATGTATCAGTCTCTGGGGGCTGAGAGGGGAGGCGTGCATCGACGCAGAGATGATGTGCCGCGTCGTACTCGGTATCTAGACTATATCTATAAGTACAATGCAAGACTTGGAGCGGGTGGCTCTGGCGGGACCACCCCATGCTGCATACTACTACCGTGCCATGCATGTTTCAAGCACGGGGGCCCCGTCGTGGCTGGGCCCGTCCCGCTACCATCCATTTGGATCGAGAGCAAGGCCGTGGGGGCAACCATTCCTTCTTCAGAGAAGCCCGACAGGGAGTTGCAAGGGCATGGAGTGACCATCCGCTACGCACCATTATATAACTCGTTGACGAGTGCTGGAGACAGCGGATTAATGCCCAGGGCAGCACCAGCTTCCAAGGCCATTGCCATCCATATTGCCACAATGCTCAGCGTGGCCGACTTGTTGTTCCGTCATCATGTTTTGCTTCTCCTGGGCATCGCAGCTCTACTGGGACTCGTTTGGGTGAGAAAGACACATGCCATGATGCCGAGCTAAACATGCTCCCCTCGTCGTAGGCAGCTACCTAATGTCAAACAGATCGTCTCCCGCTTCCGACGGGCGTGGCCGACGCACCACATCCCTGGCCCGTGGCACACCAACTGGACCAAGGCCGTGTACAACTTCCACTTCCTCGCCGGCTCAAGATGTCAATACCTGCACGCCTTGCACCGCAAGTATGGTCAGTGCTGCCGGCCTGGGCGCCCCTCGCCGGGAGCTGGGATGCTGACTCTCTTTTGGCAGGGCCCGTTGTGCGCATCGCCCCGGCACCGTCAACGTCACGAGCGTAGAGGCCTTGAAAACCATCTATGGCTCCAGGGAATCATTCCGCAAGTCGCCGTTTTACCGGCTCCTGGCTGTGTCTGGCCAGCAGGGACTCTTCAATACAGTCGACGTCGAGTTTCACCGCCGACACCGGAGACTCTTGGCTGGTCCCATGGCCGAGTCTTCGTTGCAGTCCATGTTCCCCGTCGTCGAGGCCCGTTTGGCGCTCACGCTATCCAGAATCAAGGAGGAAGTGGCGGCTCGAGGCGCAGCAGACGTCTTCAAGTGGTGGATTTTCATGGCAACCGACGTCATCGGCGAGCTGACTTTCGGCGACTCGTTTCGCATGCTAGAGCTCGGTCATGCAAGTCTTTTCCCGTGATGCCTTCTGTGCCGTACCCGCTGCTAACAACTCCATGACAGAAGAACGAAT
This sequence comes from Neonectria sp. DH2, assembly GCA_003934905.1. Taxonomy (NCBI): domain Eukaryota; kingdom Fungi; phylum Ascomycota; class Sordariomycetes; order Hypocreales; family Nectriaceae; genus Neonectria; species Neonectria sp. DH2. Next base: position 1,498,027 of record RQWH01000010.1, on the reverse strand, counting down.
ACACGGATGTGCTGGAACAGGGCAGCTTCGTCGGCAGCGTCCGCTGCACGTTCCCGTTGTTGGTCCGACTAGGCGGCGTCATCCCGCTGCCTGTATTCAATCGTGTGAACAACGCAGGTGATCGAATGACGCAGTATGCAACCGACTCTCTGGAGCGGTACCGCGGGCTCATGGCCAGCGGCGCCGACAGGGTGCCGCAAACGCTCTTCTCCAAAGTGTTCAAGGCCAACGGGGAGGGAACCATGCCGTACAACGAGATTCGCGACGAGGCGCTCAACTACATTGCCGCCGGCAGCGACACCGTGTCTGTCACACTGACATACTTGACCTGGACCCTGTGCCGCAAGCACGACATCAGAGACACGCTAGTCGAGGAGCTGAGGACGCTACCGCCCGGCTTTGGCGCCCATGAGCTGCGGGATCTGCCGTTTTTGAACCAGGTCATCAACGAGACGCTGCGCATATACTCGGCCGCCCCGGGCCCCTTTCCAAGGCTCGTGCCCACCGAGGGGGCCCATCTCGCGGGATACTACATGCCGGGCGGCACCGAGGTGAGCGCCCAGGCATTCAGCATGCACCGCGACCCCGTCATCTTCCCCGGTCCTGACGACTTTCGGCCCGAGCGATGGGCATCACCCACGGCAGCCATGAAGGATGCGTTCACGCCCTTTGGACGGGGTGCCAGAGGTGAGTGGTAGTCATTTCGAACCCAATTCCTTGCTGCGCGTGCGTGGTTGAACTTGGCTGACATTTGACATTTGCTTTTTGCAATATCCAGTGTGCATCGGGCAGCATCTCGCTCGCATTGAGCTAAGGTTGGCCACGGCCCGCTTCTTCCTGGCTTTCCCCGAGGTGCGCCTGTCGTCGCTAGAGGGCATGTGCGAAGATGATATGGAGCCCGTGATTCAGCTTTTCCTGACTCCAAAGGGGAAGCGTTGCCTGCTTGAGGCGAAATAGGCGTGGATGGAATCGTGCGGACGTGGCGCGGATGAGATGTGGACACGTGGGATACACGCATCAGTAGTAAATTTGTGATGTTTTGCTTGTGTGCAGAGACCAGTCACTATATGATTCTCCCACACTACGGACGCGCCATATGTGAAATGATATACAGGGCACAAGGATTAGAGATGTGTAATACACAAGTCCTGCATTAGTGTGTGAGTATTGCTACCTGTTTTACTCTCTAATCTTAGGTATAATAGAAGTTGTAGTATATGGTCTTTTTAAATAAGGAAATTTTAAGTGTAAATAAGAATATTATATATGTTAAGTTTACTATAAATTAAGCTTATTAATATATTTTATTATTGTTTATATTATAGGATTTTCATAATATATATTATTAAGTAATAATTAGTCTTGATATAGGCTAGAGTACCCCTTAGCTCTATAATAGAAAAACGTACTAGTAGTGCTAAAAAAAGTATTGTATTAATTATAGTACTTATTCTTATAAAGAGTTATAATAATAAATAAAATAAAAAGTTAGAAAAGAGTTTAATTAGATTTTATATTTATGAAGAAAAAACTCAATATCTTACTATCCTATGCTCTACCAGCCAAATAGAGTGAAAAGGTATTTCTTGGACTATTATAAAGTAACACTTAGGTTATAAGCAAGGATTTAATCCAATCAGAAAATAGCCAATGAAAGGTATATTAAACCTTACACAAATTCATATAGCAATGTAAGTCTTCACACTTCTCAGATTGACAAAGAGCTACATTGAACTTGGCAGTGATCCCTATTTCTATAGTTAATTTGCAACATCAGCGGCTGCTCAAAGTCACTGCATGTGTCTCTACTTGGCTGTACTCATGTGGGGCCTGGTATGGAAGTGTTGCCTTACGACAGTCAAAGGGATAGGTTGCATAAGACTAAGGGTTTCTTGTTTCAACAAAGGGCAAAACAGGTGCCCCGGACAATTGGCAATCTTGACCTTTACGAATAACATAACGCTTTGCTTATATTGGCGGTGTAACCTGTCGGATTTACGTTCGGGCGCGTCGGCTCTCTGCCTAACCCCGCTCGTCAGGTGCACTGCTGTGGTTAGACAGCAGCTACAACTGAGTAGGAATTCAGTTCAGTTCAGTTCAGTTACATCCTCTTCTCCTGGGGTTTCTGGTGTCTTCCGCTTCGAACGGCAAGTGACGGCACGCGAGAAGCAACTCAGCTCTGCTAGCAAACATGGACGTCATGGATGCCCCCGATGCACTGCTCCTACCCGACGACCCTCACCCTCCTTTTTCCACGCGACACAGACAGGAGCGCGAGACGACCAAGCTCGGCACATTCGTCGTCGCTGTAACCTTTGCGGCAGGCATAAGCAGCCTGCTATCTGGATGTACGTACATGGCTCGTCGGCACATTGTATCGAGCCCGCGGTCTCGTCCGACGGTGACTGTGACTCTGAATGTGACTTTGAACCTGTCCATAGCTGACCTGAAGCGACAACGCGGAAGACGAAACTGCCGTGACTTCAGCCGCCCTGGTTTCCATCGGCTCCTCTCTCTCAGGCCGTGCCCTCACGCCGCTGGATAAATCCGTCATCACCTCCTCGACGGCCCTCTGTGCGCTCGTGGCGTCCCCGTTGGTATCCCTCTTGGCTGATAGGGTAGGCCGCACACGGGTCATACTGTGCGCTGACATGCTCTTCATCGTCGGGTCGCTCCTCCAGGCGTCTTGCTCGACCGTTGCCCTGGCCGTCGCAGGACGGTGCATCATCGGCGTGGCAACAGGCGCATCGAGCGTCGCCGTCCCGCTCTACGTCGCCGAGGTGGCACCGGCGTCGCACCGCGGCAGGCTGATCATCGCCACCATACTCTTGGTGACTGTCGGACAGATCATGGGCTTCATGGTAGCCGGCGCACTCGCGGCCTGGGGCCCCAGTCGAGCGGGCTGGCGGTGGACGATTGCGTTCGGCGCCGTGCCCGCGGCCGTCCAGGCTTCCATCGTCATCTCGATGCCCGACTCGCCGCGCTGGCTCGTCATGGTTGGCCGTTTGACGGCCGCCAGACGCGTTCTGCAAAGAATTCATGGCGACGACGACGACGAAGACGGAGACGCAACACGCCGCACAGAGGCCTTATTCAAGAGCATCCAGGCCGAGGCTCGAGAGCTGCGCGAGGCACGTCAGCTGCGGCAACACCAGCACCCGAGAGCAGGCCGCATTCATCGGTGGCTTGGTCCATGGAGAGAGCTCCTCGGTAAACGCCGCCATCGTAGAGCACTGGCAATTGCGTGCCTGCTCCAGGCGCTTCAACAGCTCTGCGGCTTTGTAAGTCCTGCCGACTCCTGTCCTTCGTGCTTACTTGGGGGACACACGACTCATGGTTTTTATTTCCCCTGCAGAACTCGCTCATGTACTTCTCGGCTACCATATTCATGCTAGTCGGCTTCAAGAATCCAACGTTGGCTTCGCTGGCAATCGCCTCTACCAATTTCCTGTTCACCATTGTTTCCCTGCGGCTCATCGACAAAGTGGGCAGGCGGCGCATGCTTCTCTCTTCTATACCGTTTATGATTCTCGGGCTGCTCTCTGCCGCCTTTGGATTTTCCTTTTTGCCCCTCCGTGTATCGTCTGAGGTCCCAGAAAACGCCGACGACGGAGCTGCAGCAGCACGCGTTATTTTGGTAAGCATCATCGTCTATGTTGCCTCATTCGCCCTTGGCCTGGGCAACGTGCCGTCGATGCAGAGCGAGCTGTATCCGCTGGCGGTGCGGTCTTTGGGCAGTGGTGTGGCCACATCCGTAAGTTGGACCGGCAACTTTGTCATGGGTTTGACCTTTTTACCATTGATGGATGTGTTGAGCCCACCTTGGACGCTCGCGCTGTATGCAGGGATATGCACTATTGGATACTATCTTCTATACCTTTTGTATCCCGAGATGGCTGGTCTGAGTCTCGAAGAAGCAGCCGCGCTTCTCGAGCACGGTTGGGCAGTCCTATAGGCGACAGAGGCTATGGAACAAGCTGGGCCCTCGTATAGATATAAGAACCTGTTAGAGCGGATGGCGCTGGTCCTAGAGAGGGAGAGACTAAGACGTGGCGAAATCTACACCCATAACCCGTCTCGTAAAATTAGGATTTATCTAACTAATGGTGTTGTCACTCCCAAGGGATCCGGATCAGGGAATGAAAGACTCTTGATTTCTACCTAAGAATAGTGCGAAAGGGGTGTTTTATATCTATCCTTATTGCGTAGCCTATTTCCTGGATGATACCAATGGTTGCGTCGATGCCATCATCGTCAGTTCTGATGCTGATGAGGAGTCCTCGCCAGGTGTTTTACGAGTTGATGTCTTGGTTTCTCCCTCGAGAATGACAATTACCTTTTCCTGCCCGGAAACCACGTCAAGGTAACTGAAAGCGCGGTGCCGAGTATCATCAAGACGACCCATATTAGATATCCACCCAGCACCTGTTGACGAATTCCGATGGCGAAAACTGATGTGCTCAGCGCAGGAACCACTGACCTGACAACGCTGGAGCAGGTTTCTGCAACAGCGTTAAGAGTGTTCAGTACCCGCCGGTTTGGGGACACCTCTTGCAGCGCAAGCTGCACGGCTGTGACGACTATCCACATGCCTGGTCCAAAGAGCATTGTGGCGCCAAAGGACACACGATACCCAATCAGTGCTGCCGGGCTTCCATTGCGAAGAAAGGCATTCATTGCCATGTAGTTGGCGAAGAAGAATGGAAACACGCCCGCGCACATGTGTAAGACGCCCTTTGTGCCGATTCGACGGTGCATGAGAGGGAATAGAAGCAACAGCCAGACTGCCTCGACAGCGCCCTGTCCCGTCATAAACCCGGCAATCTGATGAGGCGAGAATCCCAGTCCGCCTTGGTCAACTCCCGTGTAGAGCGCGAGGGGGCCAACGGCCATGAAGGCAGACCCAATCAGCATGACGTGCACAAACGTCCACAGCACGGCGGCGACACCTGGAGCTCGGATCAACTCGCATATTAGAGCCCAATGAAGACTATTTGATGCAGCCGAAAGCACCTCCTCCGTGCTCGGCTCTTGTTCTTGCACCGTCTCGTCGACAAAAAGACTGACGACGACGGCACCCGTCACGCCCATTGCTCCCACGGCGATGCCCGGTAGCAAATAAGGAAACCGTTCCAAGAAAAGCACTCCTCCAAACAGTTTCGGATATTGGCCTGCTGGATCGGCTAGAGCACCGCCGATAAGCGGCCCAAGGAAGAGGGCTACATTTCCAGCAAGCGAGTACCAGCCAAAGGCCCGGGTTTGCAGTTGTGGCGTACAACGCTCGCCAATCATGCCCCGTATGATGACGTTGCCACCGGATACCAGCCCAGTGAGGCATCGAAAGAGAGCCATTTGCCAGAGAGACGAGGCAAGACCAAAGAGGGCCGAAGTGATGGCCATGCCCAGAGGCTGTAGACAAGCATGGACTTGCCCCCGACTCGATCTGCCATGGCGCCCCAGAATATCAGGACCGAAGCCTGAACGACAGAGAAGAGCGATTCAAAGAGCCCACTGTAGAATCCCACGTCGGCCTCGGGCAGATTTCCGTTGTACTGGGTCATCTGGGCAATGTAGGGAAAGATGGAGTAGAACGCAAGCGGCTCCATCAATCGCGCATAGCACAGCAGCAGTATCTGGATTCTCGGACTGGGAGAGCTCTTTGCGCGTTTCGAATCATCGCAGCGGGCATCTGGGAGCAGCGACCCTGGGTTCTCGTTCGTGTGCGCCCTTGGTTCCTCGGCCCGACCCTTGGGGAGGAGAGGTGTAGTAGAGTCCATTGCGTGTCTGGACAGCGGCATGTCAATTAACAAAGGCGATGGATGGGGTGTAATAGCCACGAGACTGACTTTTGAATGCTCATGAACAAGATTCTGCGTCGCCGCCCGCTGACAATTGGGCCGTGTCTCTCTTCTTGGATTGAGAGAGCAAAGAGCACTCGTTGGCGACGAGACGAAGGGGTGGCAATTGCACGGCAGAAGAGAAAGCAAGAAGGACAGAGTGGGAATTTCTTGAACCACGGCAAGAGGATCAATTATTGGTCAATATATAGCTACATAATCAAGGGAGAATCAAGCCTCACGTTGTCAAAGGGGGGGCTGATTCGGCATTCATCCTCTTCCAAGACGCCACACAGACGTCTAGTTTCGATTTCAAAAGCAATAATGTCTTACCCCACCCAACCGGATCGATCGGGACAGGAGATCAGATCGGCAATACGAGAGCAAAAAGCAAATCTACGCACGGGCTTCAGCAGACAACGGCAAATCGATATAAGACTTCTAGGCTTAGCCCCGGGCGTAGAATAAACAAATTAAGTGGCGCTCGGTTGTGACACAAATCATTGGCTGTTTTGGTGCCCTTGTACCACCACTGCACGAACAAGGTCTTGTAGCCTTGGGTGTCGAAAGACATGTGCGACGGTGAGCTCAAGACCGGCCTCACGAGCCCGCCCCACGAGGTTCATGGCAGCCATGGAATTACCACCAATCTGAAAGAAGCTGTCGTCTAGTCCGATGGTGGTAGGTTCGATGCCAAGCACCTCTCCCCAGATGCTGCGTATCAGTTCCCCGGGCGCTGACATCTGCAGTTGAACTGGCCCCCGATCCGTCGTCCGGCTCTGTATGCTCTTTGCAAGCGCTCGACGATCGACCTTGCCGTTGTCATTCAGAGGCATCTTGTCTAGTATTGTGACTACCTGAGGGATCATGTAGGAAGGTAGCCGAGCCTGCAGAATTTCGTAGAGCTCGTTTTGAACCTTGTGCCTCGTCTGGTGCCGGACTGGCTCATTGCAAAGTGCGTCCTGTGCTCGGCCTCGATGATCATCGGGGAATCTAAACAACACCCTTGTTTCACCATTGGATGGCGCATGGGTATGAAAGATGGCGTCTAAGCTGCCGCGCTGCGACCACTGACGAGCCCAGCCGAGTTCGACACGGCTGCCTGAGAGCTCCGCCAATTCAACCAGATCGGCTGCTGACATCGAAGGCTGCTTTTGGGCATTTGTATAAGCGGAAGAAAGCCAATCGTCATTGTTGTTTGCTTCAACCCCTCTGTCATCGAGCCCAGCAACAACATGGCTCATGGACACTGTCTTGCTGTGCGAGATATTGCTTACAGCGACGGTTGACGACGTCGAAAGATTGCGTTGCAAGAGCTCCAAGAGTGATTCGCGAGACAGCTCTTGTTCCTGAAAGTCAATCCACTGAACCTGACCAAGTTCGCGGACCTGTCGACATGGCTGGCCCTGAGCCCTGACGTGAATGACAGCCTCGTAGCGATAGGCACTCAGTTCATTGGTGGCGCGCATCCTCTTGGGTAGAATCTCGACGTGCTCGACGTTGGGTATCTGACCCGGTAGTGACGTAAAAAAGGCTGGATTCACCAGCAACTCGGCCTCAGCTTGCCGCAAGTCGTACATTATGCGGCGAAGGCCATCTTTACTAGCTTTGCCTCCAGTCACATGAAGAGCTCTTGCAGCCAAGAACTCGTTGTATAGTGCGAATGATCGAACATCACCGAAGAAGATGGTCTTCACTCCCTGCAACTGGACGAGCTCCTGCACGACTCCGAAGAGGTAGGTGAGGCTGGGGAAGTACTGAATGACCGAATTCAAGACCACGACATCGGGCGAAAGGCTTTGACCTAGCCGACCAACCTCCGCTGCTGTCGCTTTGTACATGGTGATGCTGCCTGCTATAGTCGGCATCGACGTGGCCGTCCGGGTGACGAACTCAACCGCCTGGCCTGATGGTTCAAGCCCAGTGTAGCTTTGCAGTCCTTCAATCAGGTTGAAGAGGATCATGCCAGAGCCTGTTCCAATTTCGAGGACATGCTGAGGTGTCGTGCCGTTGCGGATCGAGTCGAGGGTATCGTCCAGCCATTCATTCATTTCTCCCTTGTCAATGTCACGCCCATCGTACATTGAGGTCCAACCCATGAAGTCTCGTCCAATTAAATCCGGCCGCATAATCTTCAAGGTAAGGTAGTCATCATCGAACTGCTTCTCCCACACCTCGACGTGTTGCGCCTCTTCTTCAAGTGCCGCACCATCGCCACTCTCGTCATGGACCGTGACGAAGCCAGCGACCCATGGTTCTTGTTTGTCTTCAGACTTCAACAAGACAACGGCATCTTTGACTCCTGCATGGCCACGCAGGACGTGTTCAATCTCTCCAAGCTCGACACGCTGGCCTCGAATCTTGACTTGTTCGTCCTTGCGGCCGACGAAGTTTACGCTGCCGTCCTTGTTGTACCGTACAAGGTCACCGGTTTTGTAGAGCCGTCCATGCCGCCCAGGTTGCTCTGATGAGCCCTGAACTAGCCAAGCAGGGTCCTCAATGAACGCTGCTACAGTCTTTCCCGGTTCGTTGAGATAGCCAGAGCCGATGAGTGGACCCTCGAGTAGGAGTTCGCCGACTGCCCCTAGCGGGACTAAAGAATTGTGATTCTCAGCATGGACGATCCAGGTGTTCAATCCAACGCCCTTTCCCATATGTATAGCCTCATCAGGACTTGTTGGATGGGAATTGATGGTGCTGTTTGGTGTGCACTCGCATGGCCCGTACAGACTCACAATGCGCACTTTTTCCCACCAAGGCCTCACATGTTCAACACGCAACGCCTCTCCGCCGAAAATGATCTGTTGTAGACCGGGTACCTGTTCTGGACGTAGAAGCCGGGAAACTGATGGGGTAAGATCGATGGTATTCGCTCCCAGTGATGCAATGCTTTCTGCCAACTTGTCCTGCCGATCAAGCTCATTCGGAACGCAGAGGCAGCCCCCCACCGTGAGTGTTGCAAAGATATTGCAGACAGACACGTCAAAGCTGTATGAAGAAAAGTCGTATACCCTGGAATTCTCTGTGATGTTGAGGCTTCTCTCTTGATGGAACAATGCCGAGGCGAGGTTGCCATGCGTTATGATGGCCCCCTTGGGCGTCCCAGTGCTTCCCGATGTAAAGGCGACGTACATTGGGGAAGACGGCTCCGGAGCGGTGCTGGGCTCTTTGAGAGGCTGGTCGTAGAGATCTTTGGCGACGTGGGAGCTGAGGATTATGACCTGATCCGACAACCGCAAGCTCAGAGCTTCATTGGCTTGCGAAGAGACGACAATGGATGCCTTGACTTGTAAGACAATTCCTTGCAGGCGAAGCTCTGGGACTGCCGGGTCCAGCAGCACAAAAGCCGCGCCGGCCTTGAGGATCCCAAGAATGGCCACAGTTGTCCACATGGACTTTTCAAAGCATAGAGGAACAAATGCGCCTTGAGCGACCCCCAGTGTAATGAGTCGGGCTGCCAACCCCGAAGCGAGGTGATCGAGTTGAGTGTAAGACAAATCGCCATCCCACGCGCACACCGCCGGGGCCGTAGGCTGGGCCTTGACGCGTTGCAGGAACATGTCGTGGACGCAACGATCCACGGCCACAGGGACCATGGCGTTCCACTCCCAGATCTGCCATAGGTCGGTATTCGTGGCTTGCTTAAGGCCGGGCGGTGTCTGTTGGGCCAGAGCTGTCGAAGAGACGGCAGCGACGGCAGTCTCGCCCACCAAAAGGCGATGGGTGCCACGGTAAGGAGATAGTCGGCCGTTGGCTCCGCCATTATCGTCAATGGCCATGGTGCTTTAGGAGGGACAGCCGGTAACTCGGTAAGTAGCGGAATGTTGTCGTGGTAGTGCTTGGAAGCTGCCAGTATGCCAGCTTATGTCGTCGGACAATCAGTCACGCCTTGTTCGGAGAGCTCCTGGCCTGGGTTGTTTAGGCGCGACGCGATCTGCCAGGTACAGGTCCTAGAGATTGAATATGTTAATTCTGTACTTCACATTAGGCATAGAAGAGGTCCGATTGAATCACCGTTGAGAATCTCGTTGCCATTCGACGCTGAAAATCTATTGATCGGCAGCCTATTTACAGTACATCGCTACAGGCGAAGATGTATGCATGCAGCAGGTAAAGGTACTCGCCACACGTACCCGAATTAATATATTTAATCCCTGCGGCCTGTACTTTTGCCGCCTCTGGGCAACTCTTCTTCGTGCAGGAAGAGAATGCGGACGCGTGTCTATCTAATCTGCACCCTGGGGGCTCTCTTATTCTATCAGTGGAGAAATTTGATCTCGATCTGGAGACTTACATTCTGGGCAACTACCGAATGTCACCGTAGCGATGGTGTGGGTGGACAGGCACGCTTTCTTGACCGATGTCCTACATGCATGTCTGCATGCAAAGCTCTCGCTAAGGTGAATCCTACGTCGGGGGTCATCTATTCGTCATGAAATTCACAGCTGAAAGCTGCAGCTAGTGAGGACCTACAATGTTCTCGATTTGCATACTGTATATTTTCCAGGTAGTATCGCCCAATGTCACTCATCCTTGGGCATCAATGTGTGGGGTGCATACGACACTCTCCTGCCCCCTGTTTGCCTTGAAATGGACAGCTGAAAGCGGAAGTTAGTCAGAGTCAGCTTCGACTGTGAATTGTGATCCTTCAGCACCACAGTAGCGCCACATACATGCACATAGGCTCTCCAAGAGACCCAAGCTCATTGGCCTCGGGGGAGTGAGGCAAATACTTGCTGGAAGTCATTGTCGCTGGCACAACAGAGACACCACGTACAGTGGTTTGCAACAAGTTCCTACACCCTGCCAAGTCACCACATCCGCCCCTACCAAATCGGGCCCGTGTTATGATGCCGCTCTAACAGCACAGAAAGCATCAATTTTTCGTGTACCGGCCATCAGCAACAATGATAGCTGCCACTCGATGGGGCATTGTTTCTATGAGATTCTGGTGTATCTCAGCATCAACCGCATGCCAAGCTATCTTTGCTGCCTGTACAAGCCGCTCCTACGTCCCTACTGTATCTGGTGCAGTCTCCAGCCCAATGTCGATCTTGTAGATATGCCGCTTCACGATTGCCCAGGGGTTCTATATGGGATTCAAGTCCGGTAAAAAGGGGGCCAGAACATGACCTCAATCTATAGTTGTTGAAGGATCTCCTTTACAATGCGGGCTGTGTACACAGGAGCGTCGTCCGCCATGAAGATATCACCCGGCCGGACAGGATCAGGGAGAGCAGCGGCGTAGAGGTCGTTTATTATCCTAGCAGTTACCTTTCCATCAAGGGTTACCAACCCAGATCGCTGAAGCTTTAGCCACTTTCTCACATATCTCCCGCAGCAGATATGGTAAGGAACGAATTTGATTTTGTTATCGACCGAGGCAAGAAGATACGGATAAGTTGCATCTGGGTCTTCCCGGCCTTTTCTATAGAGTCCATCGCGTTCGTCATCGGTGAGCTTTCGCGGTGTCCCTGAACGTGGCAGGCTCTGATTTTCCTTTTTTCGAATAGCCTCGCGGCGGATCGTCCACTGGATCGTGTTGGCAGAGATTTTGGGGTGAATCTTTGAGATATTCTTTGCACCGTATCTAAGAGCATGAAGCTTGCAAATACATGACCGCAGTTGCAAGAAGGACGTTAGCAACACGAAAAGCGGCATCATAACATGGGCCCGATTTGGTAGGGGCGGATGTGGTGACCTGGGAGGGGGTAGAAGAAACTTGTTGCAAGTACACCATTCCGACTGACGACCCGCACGGCCGTCAAGATGCTACCCTCGATTGTTGATCAATCGTAGCCAGGGGCATATGCACGTCATGAGGATTTGTCGAGATGGTCTTTCGCAGAGGTTCCACGTATGTATGGTGACCAAAGGACGTGCTGCAGCTAGGCTGAGCTGAAACCGCAGTAGAATATGCGCGGGCAACTAAATATGGTCCCCGTTTGCATATCCCAATCAATGATGACGAATGTTTGACAAGATCCAAGAAGAGAAATGGCGAAACGAAAATTGTGATTTTTGCGGGGGCGGAGCTGTTCTGAAATAGACGCATGGAGCTATGACATAGTTACTGGTCAGGGCTATTGCATTTATCGTCAGCTGTATCATACAATTGAAAAGATAGTATGAATTGGCCTCGGAGGCAGTAATTCGACCATCCCGTTTCAGTACCCACGGCGCGAGAGTAACAAGAGACATCTCGGCAGACCAGCCAGGCGAATCGCAAAGTTGAAACCATGCTGGCGGCAGTTTTCTTTTCTATCCAAAGCTCTCTGTCCAAGTTGCACACGCCATTTCTTGTGGGATTGCTCGTTGCAGTCGTTATCCTCTGCTACGGGCTGCTTCACCCCCTTCTTTACGGACGGCTGCGTCACGTCCCCGGACCATGGCAATCAAAAATCTCGAGTCTTCTTTTGGCTTTTCATGATCTCTCGTACCGGCGAAACGACCAAATTCTGCAGTGGCACCGACAGTACGGGCCTGTGGTCCGCATCGCTCCCAACGAGGTCTCCGTGGCTACTTTGCAAGACACCAAGGATGTGTACGGAAGCACTCGTCGTTGGGCAAAAAGCAGCTACTTTGACCACTTTATGGGATACAATACTCGATCTGTCTTTGCGACGAAGCCGTATCAGGAACACCGCACAAGACGCAAGTTGATATCGTCGTTTTATCAGGCCTCGACCATCTACAAGCTTCCAGAGATTGAGCAACACGTCCAAGAGCGCTCTTCGGCCGTTCTCGATCGGATTCAGCCCGGCCAAGAGACGGATGTCTACAGCCTGACGGACTGGTATGCGCTCGACAACATCACCTTCTTGGTCCTCGGACCGGAGTACTGCACTCGCTCCTTGGATCAAGATTGCCTCGAGCGCCGTCTTTTGATGAACTTGAAGTACCAGCAGTTTGTCGGTCCGCTTCGTGTCCGTTTCCCGCAAGTCTACAAACATGCGTCTCGATTCCTCGCAACGTTGAGTCGGCGCTTTAGCTTTCTCCTGGCAGACGAGGAACTGGCGTCGTGGTGCCTGTCGCGCTTTCACACTGCCGTCAACGACCCTCTTGTGACGCAGACGCACTCCCTGCTACGACACCTATCCGACACGGACGAGGTCCGGTCTGGCAGAGAGACGCCGGACCTGCAATACATGGCGGCCGAGGTGCTCGACAACATCAATGCGGCCGAGGCCACGGTCGCGGTGACGGCCACTTACTTCATCTGGAGGCTGACCGAGGCGCCGCATTGGCAACAGCGAATACGCGCCGAGCTTTCTCGGCTACCTGTGCAACAAGACGGCTCCCTGGCGTTTGCGCAGGTCAATGACAATGTTCCATCCCTGGAAGCATGTCTGCGCGAAGTCTATCGCCTCCACCCAGCATCCAGCGGGCGGGCCGAGCGCATTGTTCCCCCGGGAGGGCATAACATGTCGGGCATCTATCTCCCAGAGAAGACCATCGTCACAACTTCTGTTCAGGCCTTGCATCATGACGAAGACATCTATCCAAACCCCCATCTCTTTGCTCCGGAACGGTGGCTAGTCCAAGACGATGAGATATGGAAATTTCGTAACGCCCAACTCATTCCGTTTGGATACGGTGGGAGGATCTGTTTGGGTAAGGCCCTTGCTACCATGGAGCTCAAGCTCCTCATGGTAAGATTGTACCGCAACTATGAGACTGTCATGACAGCCTCGTCGAGTGCCGAGTTAATGAGACAATGCAGCACACACGATGCAGTGCCGAAAGGTTTAAAATGCATGGTTAAGTTTCGAACAGCCAAATAGGCAATAAATTCAATATTTTATTAGCTTTATTCTCAAAATTAACATAAGTGATTGAAATTGAATCATATCAAAAGTTGAATAATTAAAGCTTTATTTCCATGCATTATTACATGTATTTGTATATTTAAATGGCCTTTTTAATTAATAAAGAGCTTTTTCTAAGTAGTTATATGTATTTTAATATTTCAATACAGGAAATTTAATCCATTTTAATTTAAATTATAAATAAAATAAAATATAAACGCTGATTTTATATCGACTCCTCTTGCTGTAGTACTAAAATAATATCTTCTCGCCGGCAGACATCACACCAATAAAAAGCTGTGGATGCGCCTGTCTAGAGGTGGCAAGTGTTCCTGTCCCATTCGCTGATACATGCTTGGGCTCGTCAACGGTGGCCAAAAGCCATCTTGTGGCAAGTGGTGAGCACGTCATGCAGAATCACATGCCTGTACCTCAACTCTTCCCGCACTAGCGAAACGCAAGGCTGGCACTAGCGACGGCAGCTCCGGCCTGGGACTCTAGTCTAATGCGGCTGCCATTTACCGGGACTCCAGTCTAATGCAACTGCCATTCACCGGGACTCCAGTCTAATGCAAATGCCATTCACCGGGACGCTAGTCTAATGCAACTGCCATTCACCGGGAAATGTCTGGTCTCCCCCCGCTTGCAATCCCATGTAGGTAGTCTGCTATGATCGGCGCTCTGCCTCTGCATACGGCACACAATCTGCATGACAGGGTTATACGATGAAGGCTTGCGGGACCGACCATGCAGACTACTATTAATATGTACACAGTACGTTGTAGTGGCGGTACTACCAGTGCCGCGTAAACATTGACTAGCTGCATTGTCTAATTCCATCCCGTGGCACCTTTGTTGGCCCTGTTGGCCGTCCGTCCAGTCGACCTGCCCCATGTCAACCCCGCATCGCATCTGAAATGGCCTTCAACCCCGTCTTCAGCTCCTCCCAGGTCGGCCATCCATATCCCAATCGGAAGAACGTGTCGTCCCTCTCGAACCAGGAGCCCCGTCCAATGTACACGCCGTGCCTGTCCAAAAGTCGTTTGTAAAACGCCTCCACTCCTCCCTCGGGGCTCTCCTTGATCTTGATGAAGCACATCACCCCTGCTTCAGGCTTTACCCAATCTATCAGCTCCCACTGCTGCTCCACCCATGCACCGACGAGGTCCCTCCGGCGGCGCATGTCGGCGATTGTGGCCGGCAGTAGCTCAGCCCGGCGAGCCAGAATCTGTTCGGCGACTAGCTCGTCGATGACGCTGCCGCTTATGCTGATCTGCTCCTTCGCGGCCAGGAAGCTCTCCATGAGAGCAGGATCCGTTGCGATGAGCCAGCCAACGCGGATTCCAGGTACGCCATAGGCTTTGGACATGGAAGACACGGTAATGACATGGCTTCCGAGCTCGGCCCCCCTGAGCATCGCCGTTCCTTGGTTGCCGTGCTCCCAGGATGCGTAGTCGAGGTCGGCATACGTTTCGTCGATGAGGAGACAGCACCCAGCCTCTTTGGCCGAGGACGCGACCGACCGGAGCTCCGACGCGCTGCACCTGGTGCCCGTCGGGTTGTTCGGAGAGCAGATGCTGATGAGCTTGGTGGCACCTGGGCGAATAGAGGCGGCTATGCGAGCCACGTCCAACCGAAACTGCGATTCAAACTCCAGATCTATGAAGGTAATGTCGCACCCGATGGACCGCGGGATCTCCAGATTGGTGGCGTAGTTGGGACGCGTGACGATGACATGGTCTTGGGGACCAAGCAGAGCAGTCTTGATGATGAATAAAGACGTTGAGGCGCCTGCTGTGACGAGAACGTCTTGGGCGGTCACGGAGCCGTTGCAAGCCTGAGCCACGAGAGACCGGATTCTGTGGCTTCCCTTGTGCTCCGTGTAGGTGAGAACGGTGTTTGTGGGAATCTTGATGCCCAGGGATTCGAGCGTCTGGTCCGAGACGGCACTCTCGGACAGGTTGTAAATGATGTCGGCGCCAACTTCCTCGGGCGCCTCTTTCTCAATGGCCATGCGTTGGTAATGCATTGTGAACTTTGACACTTTCAGCTTTTCACAAAAGGAGAAAAAAAGAAAAGGAAGTTGCGTCGGTATATCTTAAAGTAGTAGACAATAGCCTTGTTGTCCCTAGCTGCTTATAACAAAAACGGTTGTCATATTCCAATTTGGGTCTTTTTTCGGCTTAAAAGAAATTTACTATATTTAAGTAAATCTTTGTATCCATTAATATATGTCTATATATACTAAAAAGTTCAAAACCAATTGTCACTTTTTTATCAATTAATATTTTACTATAAATATAGTAATTAAGGTAGAAAAGTTCTTGTTTAAAAAACTATATAATTTTATATAAAAGGAATATTTAACACTTAACTTTTAAACCTTTTAAAATTTTAATAATATATTATATAAATGGCTATTACTTTATACACCTGTAGTATTATAAGTCTATAATACTTAATTAATAATTTGATTAAATCCTTTTAATTTTTAAAGTGGACAAAGTACCTTAGATAACATTTGTTATCCTTATAACCTACAGTGATTAATATCTTAAGGAAGATATAGCCACTTATCTGCAAATGTGTCGGGCGTAAAGGTCCCGGCGGCGCGGATTTCATCCAGCATGGCGTCAGGAGGAATAGCAATGCTAGAAAGTTATCCTGCCTGTCAGAAATACGTGCGCTTGCATGATTGGTTCCGTGCACACACATTTCAGAAAGGGAGAGGGGCTTGGCTTTCGTCAATAAGCTTGGATGGGGTTTTGAATTTTCCTTGCCACCTGTAGCGCCTTCTGTCCTGGCTAGGCACGTATCGGCGAATACATACGATAGCTAGTTCTTCATCACATTGGAGTGGTTGTCATCTGCACAATGTAGTCCGCCCAATCTGGTCTTGGCTTAGGCATGTGAGAATTCAGCCAGGTGCGTCATTTTACGTCAGCTACTTTGGTCGAGCTGTGCAGACTATGTAGAAGCAAACTGCAGGCCTGTACCCTGCGGGTAGCATTGGTAGATATGAGCAACTACTAGGCATGTACTAGTAATGCGTCATACGTCTGAGTGTTAAGACCAAGACATGGACAAGAGGCAGGGGAAGAGCAAGACTACCTGGGACTGCCCTATTCGCTTCAATGCCACCTCCTTGACTGGCAGCCACGAAGCCTTTCGGATTTCTCCTTGCACCAGACATAGACCAGTGGGTTCTGTCTAGTAACATGCAGTCTGCTTCAATGTCCGGGACTTCAGCTACCTCGACCGTCATGGGGGACGTTAAGGTTGCCGTAATCGGCCTCGGTATCATCCGCTCTTTGCCAATGCATGATTTGCGTTTCTCTGATTGTACTGGCTGACACCGATTACAGGCCCGGCCGGCCTGACGGCCATCAAAGCGCTACGCGAGGAAGGCTTTGATGTCCAAGGCTTTGAAAGACGAGGCTGCGTGGGCGGCGTGTGGTCCAACAGCCAGGATGCCGCTTACACGTCCGTCATCCAGGAGACCATCGCCAATGTTAGCAAATTTACAGTGAGTCATATATTCTGTCCGACTTGGCCGTATGTGAGGCATGTGCTGATCCAACATGGCTACACAGTCTGGTTTTAGCGATTTTCCTGTGCCTCAAGGTGCGTCTCGCGATAAAGCTGATAAGCGAGAAACGTACATCGTTGCTCTTTCTATCCTTTTTCTTTCTCTTTCTTCTTCTTCTTTGTTGTTTATTTTCTGACATTGGCGTCAGATTGGCCGCCGTACTTGACGGGCTCACAGGTTGCAGAGTTCCTCCAAGCGTACGCGACAAAGTTCCAGCTCCATCAACACATTCAGTTCAATACAACGGTTCGCGTGGTGCTCCGCGACGACGCTGACGCGGGGTGGAACGTTCACATCGCCAAAGAGAATGACAATGAAGAGGAAATCGTGCATTTCGACAAGGTGGTGCTCGGGACTGGTTCCGACACCTTGCCCGTGTGGCCGCAAATGCCAGGTAGGAACGAGTTCAAGGGTACAGTCATCCATGGACAAAGCTATCGCGAGTATGCGGCCCCTGCAAGCTCTCGGCTACAAAAGTCAAGCTCGACGAGACTATGCTAAATTGAGGGGACGCAGGCCCAAGAAATTTTCCGGTCAGAGAGTCTTGGTCGTCGGACTCGGGAACACGGCATGCGAGGTATCGCTCAGTGTCGCCCGCGAAGCTTCGTGCGTTTACCAGTCCTATCGCCGCGGGAGAATCATCATCTCGCGCTACGACGACAACGGCGTCCCGACTGACGTCGAACCGTGGCCCAAGACGCAGCTCAAGTATCTGTTGCGCCATAGGCTGCCGTGGCTCGCCATACGACTGGAGAAGCGTCTCCTGGTCAAGACCATGGTGATCGATGCAGCCCGTCACCAAGTCGGAGAAGCCGGAGACTCGGAGCGGCGACGACGACTTCGCGCAGAAGAAAAGATCAGAGGTGAGTGGCGCCTGATGCCGTGCCCGACAGAGCTAGTACACCCGACAGTGCAAGATGACTTCATCTCGGCTCTGTATTCCAAGCGCGTCACACCCGTCCGGGGATTCAAGGCGTTTGCGGGTGCAGATAAGGTGCTGCTGGACGACGGCTCGACAATCCAAGTTGACGCCGTTGTTTTTTGCACTGGGTATGCGCTCGACTTTGGCATCATGCCCGAGCTGGAAATGGATGGGAGCTGCGGCTTGCCCCTGAAAACGGCGGCGGACCAGCACAAGGCAAAGGCCCAGGCCGGGCAGGCAAAGGCCGCAACCGGCGCTACGAGGGAGCAGCCCACGCTGCCGCGGCTGTATCACATGTTGTTTCCTCCGCGGTGGGCGTCGTCGGTGGCCATCCTGAGCTGGATGTCGGCGCTCGAGACGGCGTGGTGCGTGTGCGAGCTGGCTTCCACGGCAGTGTCGCAGGTCTGGGCGGCCGACGCGGCGAGCAGACTGACGCCGGGGCTTCTTCAGCCTGGGCCACTAGCTTCAGGCGAGGCCTATCGAAAGCCAGCGCGGCTACCGACAGAAGCCGGGATGAACGCGGCTGTCGACAAGTACCACGCCTGGTGGCGACGAGGGTGGGCCAAGGAGCCGTCGGCACACCCAGGCCTGATCCAGCCGTACAGCTTCTACCGATTCCTGCACGACATGGCCGGCACGGGCATGTACGAACACGTAGGCCACTCGCTCAGCCTCCAGAACTGGGTGCTTTGGTGCAAGGACAGACGGCTGCACAGGTGCCTGGCTAGGGGCCCAGCGAGCAGCCACGCATGGCGTATGTTTGAGACCAACCCGGCGGGCGTCCCCGGCTGTGGCAGACGTGTCTGGCCCGGAGCGAGACGGGCGGTGCAAGATGCGGTAAGTCGTTTGTCCTTGACCTTGTTGTCGTTCGTCGTCGTCGTCGTCGCGTAGTTTGTTATTGGATCCATCGCTGACGCCAGCTGCCCCTCGTAGTATGAGGATTACGAGCGGTATAGGCCCAAGGCGGCCGAGTAGCTAGACATACCGCGGGGGCGGGGGCGAGGAGGGATGGTTGGTTCGGGACGGCCCGCTATCCTTCTGTTCACAGGGAGATCTGTGCTGTGGGTGGCTGCGTATCCATGCAACTAGAACTAGGTATTAATAATGTACCGATAAATGGAGTACTACTACATTAATATCCGTACTGCTAGTCCTGTACTCCGTACTCCGTACCAAGTTGCACTACCCTTCTGCGTCAACATCAGCGGTGGGTGGTCTCGCCCCTATACCCTTGCCAACTCCATCTACAAGCTTGTGGTGTTCACTGTCACCATGTCCTCCACGCAGTAGATGGACATGGTCGGGACTGCCTGCCCCCCATCACGTCACGTCTCTGCCCCAAGCTCCATAACGCAGCCGTCGTAGGTGATGCTTGGTGCGTGTCCTTGTTGAGCAGCCAGCCAAGAGCGAGCGAGTATCCCCGAGCCATCTAAGTTAGCCGCCAGGATCCCGAGCGCACCTCGAATCATCAATCCCTCAGGAATTATTGCCCTCTTGTTTTGGCTACAATGATCGCCGCCTCGCTCTGTAACGACCAAGGCCTCGCTCACGGGCGCGCCGGGCTGCCCACGCCCGCCAGCACGACTTCATACTGGCATCGAGACCCTTCGCCCAAACTGCTCGGTCACCGCACCTCAAGCGAGCTCCCGCCGTCGACCGATGTCGTCGTTGTCGGCAGCGGCATCACCGGTGCGTTTGCTGCGCAAGAGCTCGTCGACGCCGGCCGAAGCGTCGTCATGCTTGAGGCGCGCGAGGCATGCTGGGGCGCAACAGGTCGCGTATGTTTGCAATCTGTGTTACGAACCTGACCCTTTCGTCTATCCATCATGGTGCCGCCGTCGTCGTCGGCGTGTGCGGGTAGATAAAAAACTCAATACTGATTCCATCTTGCGTGGCAGAATGGCGGGCATTGTCAGCCCGGAGTCTGGGACGGCCCGCCCGAAGTCGCCCGGTTCGAGGTCGAAACGTTCCATCAGCTCCAGGAGCTCATCCGCAAGCACGACATTCCCTGCGACTGGCGCATGGTTGGCGGTATACATGGAATATATTCACCCGACGTCCTGGATGCCGCCAAGGGCCAAGTGAAGCGCCTGCAGCGATATCCAGATCTTCGGGACAAGGCCATCCTCATCCAGGACAAGGACGAGCTCGCCGCCAGGCGCATCCCCGAGGCTCTGGCCGCCGTGTATCAACCCCTGGCGGCCAAATGCTGGCCTTACAAACTCGTCGCCTGGCTCCTGGAACGGCTCCTCAGTGAGCACGACGTCGCAACCTTTAACCTGCAGACCAACACGCCCGTCACACGCATCGAGCAATGTGAAGAAGGGGGGTCGTCGTCGTGGCTGGTGTACACGCAGAGGGGACGAGTGCGAGCACGGGATGTGCTCCTTGCGACCAATGCGTATACCTCGCATCTTGTCCCAAATATGACAGGCCTCATCACGCCTGTGCGAGGGCAGGTCTGCGCACTTGAGCCTCCCCCGGGGCAACGCAGCTCCCGCATAGCTACGTCTGGATGAAGGGCGCAGATCACCAGTATTTGATTCAACGGGGCCCAGAGGATGCCCAGGTCAACGGCAACAAGTTGCTGCCAGAGGACAGGTCTATTATATTTGGAGGCGAGAGGCTAGCGGCACAAGGCGGGGACGAGGGCATCTCTTGCGACGACGAGGTTAATCCTGCCGTCAGCCGAGCTTTGCACAGATGTCTCCATGATGCCCTAGAGCTCTGCCCTAACAAAAACAATCCCAACAAGCCCAACAAACCGCCGGCGCTTCGCGCAGCTTACGAGTGGACCGGCATCATGGGGTATTCAAGCGACGGGGGTCCGTGGGTCGGACGCGTGCCCGAGACTTTGCTCAACGACGGGCGTACCGGCTCGGACCCTACCGGCAAGGCTGTTTCCGGCGGGCTGTGGATAAGTGCCGGATACACGGGACACGGGATGCCAGTGGCAGCGAGATGTGGTGTCGCTGTCGCCCAGATGATGTCGGGCCGCCATGACCACGTCCAGGTCCCCAAGCAGTGGATGGCTACCAACGGCAGAGTGCAAGCGGCGAGATTAGCCGTGCTACCTCGGACGCTGGATGATATTATCCGACAGCTACCGGCCGAATAACAAGCAACAATGACATGTTTTTACTCATCGTGTGCATCGTGACTATCTACTATACAATTATGTTGCGTGGTTTGGCAGTGCATGGTGCGCCAACCACGTCTACATACTGACCTAGTAAAGGCGCCACATCGCGACCCTACTAATTGGGCACCCCGGCGTAGCCATGCCATTCGTTAGTCAACTCTGTGCCGACAAAGTAAACACCTCCAACCTTCTCGGCAGTTATCTCACGATCGGCCCCGTCGCCGATCGCCCCAGGTGGTGTGGCAGCCAGGGGACAGCCCCATCCCGCCCCCCTGTCTTGCATCCACTCCGGGGTAGGGAACGGGGGAGGTGGGGGGCGGGTCTAATAGTTGGCCCTGCTCTTACACAGAATACGACGCAACCTACATGCGCATGCCTCGACCGGCCGACGAGCATGACATTGTTATCGGCTGGCCCAGCGCAGCAACAGACAGACACAGAGGCAGGCAGACAGGCAGGCAGGCAAGCAGACAGGCAAGCAGGCAGACATACAGGCCGGGGCTCCACGCCGCCAGAAGAATGCGAGTCCCAACCAAAGTCCTGCTATAAAAGATACTGTGTACGTAGTAGGCAGGTCTGCAGGTTGGAGATTACATCTGCCAACGACGCCGCAGAACTGCACACAGGCACCGTGAGCAAGCGTCAGGCATACCAACGACAAAGAAGGGAAGAGATGACTTCACACAAGGCCTCAGAGACATCTCATGCCTCGTGGCAGACAATTTTGAGTGGGTTCGACCATGAATCGCCCTTGACGGCGGCAGCACCGCCAGACAGCGTTGTGAGGCACCGGTTCTCCCATCTCGGCTCCCACGGCTTAGATGTGTCGACTCCGACGTTGCTCTACGCCACCTGGGCTCTGGTAGCAAGCCGCCAGGTCAACTTGGATCATGTCCTGTTTGGCCTCGCGGAGCTGGCAGACGGCGCAGTTCCTGTCGTTCCATTGCACGTCAACACCACGACCACCCAGACAGTAGCAGAGTACCTCCATACGCTGCGGCGACTTCCTCTAGAGGCGGCTCAGAAATCCCAGTGTCATGACGGCCTGGATAGCCAGCAGTCCTTGACGTTTCAGACGCTGCTTCACATCCAGTCGTCAAAGCATGTCGCTACTCCAATTCCCCCAGGCCAGCAGCAGAATCGGGATGATGCCTGGATAGATCAATTGCCACGCAGCTCCTCCTTGGTCATTGAGCTGCATGTCGGTGCCGAGGAGACGACGGCAGTAGCAAGGTTTCCCTCCAACGTGTTTGCTCCGTGGATGGTCTTGACATTGCTGCAGCGCCTGGGCTTCGTTGTGCTTCAGCTTGCCACTGTCAACCCGGAGCATCGACTGACACAAATCGACATGGTCACGCCCCAGGATCTCCGCACCATATGGCAACGCAACGGCACTGTGCCACCGCCAGTCCATCGATGTGTGCACGACATCATCAGCGATATTGCCAGGTCGCAGCCCGATGCGCCCGCTGTGTGCGCCTGGGATGGTACCCTCACTTACGGGCAGCTGGACAGGTTAGCAGACCACCTAGCCGGCGAGCTCGCCGCTCTCGGGATTGGTGCAGGCATGGTGGTTCCCGTGTGTTTTGAAAAGTCCCTGTGGGTGACAGTCGCAATGCTGGGAGTCCTCAAGGCTGGGGGCGCCTTTCTGCTGCTTGACTCGAACCTGCCCGAGAAACGCATCCTCTACATGATCCAAGCCACCGACGCGACATTGATATTGGCCTCCCAATCTACTCAGGAGTTGAGCTCTCGACTCGTCCCAAAAACCGTCATCGTTGACGCCGAGTTGTTCGCGCAAGTGGACAAGCAGCCGAGCGTGCCACTATCCCAGTCGAGCCCGTCGTCTCTCATGTACGCAGTCTTTACATCTGGCAGCACGGGGCTGCCAAAGTGTGTATTAATGACTCATGCAAATGTCGCTTCGGCTGTTCATTACCAAGCCCATCTCCTGGGCTTCAACAAGGACTCGAGAATATTGGATTACTCTTCCTACAGCTTTACCACCACCATCAGCAATGTTTTCGGTGCGCTGGCTGTTGGTGGCTGCCTTTGTATCCCCAATGACCAAGACAGACAAAACCAACTCGCTCAAGTCATCAATTCTCTTCAAGTCAACGCCATTGACATCACCCCGACTGTCATGCAGACTTTGAACCCCGAGGAGCTCCCTACACTGCAGGCTGTCATATTCGGCGGCGAAGCCGTCTCTGCCAGAGAACTCGAGCGTTGGTGGGGCAAGGTGCGACTTATTCATTTATATGGTCAGAGCGAATGTACCGCAAATGGCACGATCAATGACAGCCCGCGCACTCTACGAGATGTCGCCAGCATTGGTCACGGAGCAGGTCTAGCGACTTGGATCGTCGAGCCTGATGACCATGACAAGTTGGCACCTGTTGGCTGTGTCGGTGAGCTCTTGCTCGAAGGGCCTCTTGTTGGTCGTGGCTACCTGAATGATGCCAAAAAGACTTCCGCTGTCTTTATCGATGATCCGACGTGGCTGCTTCAGGGTATCACATGTCTACCCGGACAAACCAGCCAGCAAGGGCGGCACGGACGGATGTACAAGACAGGGGACCTAGTACAATACAATGAGGATGGAAGCCTAACCTTCCATGGCCGCAAGGACACGCAAGTCAAGATACGCGGTCAGCGAGTGGAGCTTGGAGAAGTTGAGCACTGGGTCCAAAGTTGCACAGGCGCAAAGCAGGTGGCAGCCGAAGTCATCGTTCCAAAGGGAGAGCATTCGAGCCAAACACTCGTGGCGTTTCTTCAGACACAAGATGAGGTCGTAGCAAGCGAGGAGCCAGAGCTTACTGCAACACCAGTCTCGTCAGACGTGCAGCATATGCTGTCGGAGCATTTGCCAGCATACATGCTGCCGACAGCCTTCTTCTGGATGCGATCCTTGCCGAATACCACGGCGAGGAAACTGGACCGCAAGCAGCTTCGCAAAATTGGTGCTGGATTCTCCGTCGAAGAGCTTGCTGCGATTCGGACAACCAAAGGGCCCAAGCCGCAGCCCCTTTCCGAAGAGCAGCTGTGCATCCAGAAAACCTGGGCGGCCATCCTCAACATTCAAGCAAGCAACATTGGCCTTGATGACAGCTTCTTTCATCTCGGCGGCGACTCTGTCGCGGCGATAAAGGTCGTCGGCGAGCTACGCAGAGTCGGAATCCAGATGACAGTGGCAGACATCTTGGGCTACCCGGTCTTAAGGGAGCTAGCTTGCCGAAGTTCTCGGATACAGCATCAAACTCCATCCCAGATTGCGCCTTTTTCTCTTATCGGTGACGAGACGTACGCCTCGACGCTCGTGAGCAAAATCTCCAGCCACTACAATTTTGACCCGGCCGCGGTACGAGATATGTATCCCTGCACGCGACTTCAGGAAGGCCTGATATCATTGACTTTGAAGCGCCTTGGCAGCTACGTCGAACAGTCTGTCCTTGAAATAGCTCCTGGAGCTATAGTCAAGGATTTATGCGCCGCCTGGGAGCAAGTCGTCCACAGCATGCCCGTTTTGCGTACCAGGTTCGCGCAGCATACCGACACTGGCTTTGTCCAGGTAGTCCTCGACGAGCCAATCCATTGGATTGATTCTACCGGCTTAGAGGAGTACCTTGCAGACGACAGGAAGCGGCCAATGGGACTGGGTTCGCCGCTGGCTCGCTATGCTCTTGTCAAGGATGATGCTGGGCACTGCAGGTGGCTTGTGTGGACTGTACATCATTCCATCTGCGATGGATGGACTGCGAGCTTGATAAAGAAAGCCTTGGGTGCTGCACTTCAGGGCGACCTGGTCAGTCCAGGCCCTCCATTTCAAAATTTCATCAACTACATTAGGAAACACGACGACGAAACATCAATTAAGTACTGGAAAGAGGGCCTGGCAGACTGCGAATGCCCGTCGTTCCCGCCCTTGCCATTGTCGGTCGATCAGCCTCTGGCGCAAGGGACGATGCGGACTGAAATGCCACAACCTCGGGCGCGTTGGAGAAATATCACGGCATCAACCTTTATTCGCGCTGCTTGGGGTCTCACTATCGGCCGCACGACATCCTCCGCGGACGCCGTTTTTGGGGTCACGGTATCAGGCAGGAACGCGCCAATCGCTGGCATTGAGGCCATGGCCGCTCCTACATTTGCAACTGTCCCGGTGCGTGTGAATTTGGACGATGGTGAGACTGTTTCGAATTACCTTCGAGCAATACAGCAGCAGGCAATCAGTATGATTCCTTTTGAGCAGACAGGGTTGCAGGCTATCGCCCGGATGTCTCCTGGTTGTCGAGACGCCTGCATGTTCCAGTCACTGCTCGTCATTCAACCCCAGGAGACTAGCAGCGCATCTCAAGAGGCGATTGGTACTTGGAAAGACGTCTCTCAGCAGAAATGGCTCAACACATATGCTCTGATGCTCGAGATCCGGCTTGGAACAGAAAGCATGCAGGTCAACGCCAGCTTCGACAGCAGAGTCGTCGAGCCGCCCGAGGTGAAGAAAATTCTGGACCGCCTAAGATGTGTGCTTGGGCAGCTTGATGCTGCCGACGACGCCCTGACCGTTGGTCAGATCCAAGTCTTGACGTCGCAAGAATTGGACCAAATATGGAAATGGAACAGTGCTGTCCCAGCGCCCATGGAGCAGTGCGTTCACCACGTCGTCGAACAAGTCGTCGAGGCGCAACCCGACGCTCCTGCTATACATGCCTGGGACGGCTATCTCACCTACAAGGAACTAGACCGACTTGCTGGGCGTATCAGTCGTCACCTTGTTGAACTCGGCGTTCAGCCTGATACACTTGTCCCGCTCTGCTTCCACAAGTCCATGTGGACGTCTGTGGCAATGCTAGCGGTGCTGAAAGCGCGAGCGGGATTTGTGCTTCTTGAGCCTTCTCTCCCTCAACACCGTCTCCAGGCCATCTCACAGCAAATTGACTCACACGTCGTTCTGGCTTCTTCGTCCACCTTACCCATTGTTTCACATCTAATCAAGAGGGTTATTGAAATAGGCCCGAGATCGGTAGAAGCCATAGAGTCCGCGACTATTGATACACAGACTGAGCCATCACAGCCATCCTCGACAGCCATGTTTGCGGTGTTTACATCGGGAAGCACAGGAATCCCCAAAGGTGTTGTCATGAATCACAGCCACTTTTATTCTGGGCTGAAATATCAGTCTGAGCCTCTTGGGTTTGCTCGAGACTCTAGAGTGTTCGACTTCGCGGCCTATTCCTTCGATATCGCTGTCCACAATGTATTTGCTACGCTTACCTCGGGAGGATGTTTATGCGTTCCTGCTGAGGAAGATCGCTGGGGCAATCTTGGCAAGGCCTTGATAGATACGGAAGCCACGATTGTTAATCTCACACCCTCCGTGGCACGCCTTATTGATCCATCTACGCTGCCTCATCTGAGGACGATCATTCTGGCTGGAGAGGCGGTCACTACAGACGACACGGTGCGATGGTTGGGCCGAGCTCGAGTTGTCAATGCCTACGGACCCGCTGAGTGTGGCATCAGCACGATCAGCAGTGCTCAGCTAACAGCACCAGAGGAAGCTACCAGTATGGGGCGAGGGGCTGGTTTGGTTACGTGGATTGTGCACCAGCATAACCACAATCATCTATTGCCCCCAGGATGCGTCGGCGAGCTCCTTCTCGAAGGGCCCCTTGTAGGCCGAGGATACCTTCATGATGAACAAAAGACCGCCGCAGCATTTATTCATGACCCGTCATGGTTGCTACAAGGCACTACCAGGCACTCTGGCCGGCATGGTCGGCTGTATAAGACTGGAGATCTGGTGCGATATGATGAACATGGAAGACTAACATTCCTTGGCCGAAGGGATACCCAAGTGAAAATTCGTGGGCAGCGAGTCGAACTTGCGGAAGTCGAGCATTTCGTTCACAGCTGTGTACCGGAGGTAAAACAGGTTGCTGCCGAAATCATTGTACCGCATGGAGAGAACTCAAGTCCTACACTGGCTGCGTTTGTTGATATGAACACCAGGGGGTCAACAAAGACAGAAAACCCGGGCCCTGCTATTCTACGCATTGACACCGAGGCAAACGTCAATTTGGCGAAACAACTGCCAAGACACATGAGGCCGAGTGCATATATTTCAATACAGGGGCTGCCACTAACAGCCACGGGAAAGTCGACCGGAGACGCCTACGAGAGATCGGTGCATCGTTTTCTATCCAGGACTTGGTAGAGAACCAAACGGTTGGCCAAAGACCAAAGCGTCAGCCAAAGTCGGAAATCGAGCGACAGATGCAGAAGATATGGGCCCGGGCACTGAAGATTGAAGCGGCGAGCATTGGGATGGACGACAACTTCTTTCAGCTCGGAGGGGACTCGATCGGCGTGATGGTAGTTGTGGCGGAGGCCCGTAAAGTTGGGCTGGATCTAACAGCTGCCGAGCTGTTTCGCCATCCTAGCTTATCTATATCGCCGGCAACATTGCTAGTATAAGCTGAATTTCACGGTCTCCGTATATGGCTCCCAGAGCATACGGATGTCCACATCATCTGTATTGTCCGCTCCCGAGTCTCAAGATGAGCCTATAGCCAGAAATACTGCACACATTAGTGTGGCGCCCACATTTTGTCGTCACGCAGTGTTGCGACAAAAGCCAGGCACAGGCATTGTGATCGAGGGTCCTCAATACTACAGTTAGCATCAAGAGCAAGGCACCAGGGGGGCACAATATATGGGCAGGAGTGCGAACCAGTCGCGATTCGAAATGTTCGCGATTCGGGTTCCCATTTCTAAGTAAACGGACAACTAAGGGAAATTATGGGCGCGGGCGACCCTCGCCGAGTCGATCAAGCCACTGAAGAAGGACGGGAGCTGCGGCGTCACGTCCATGAGTTCTACCGAGCCAACGACGGATAAAATAAAGACCTCGGGATCGAGATGGACTACAGGTACACATCTCCGGTTATTCTTCGCCAGGATGCCGATGGTGCCGAGCCTATATGGGCTGTGCGTACCTATACTCTGAATACTTGGCCCGGCAGCCGGTCTCCGCACATCTTTCTCGTCAACGGCAAGGCCATTTTCGGCTCGTTCGGTGCTTATTGGACCCCTGCTAGTCTTTACCGAGGAGGATGTTGGACAAGGGTTGCTCTCTGCTGCCGCACAGCAATTGTGAGTCCCGATGAAGCAGGTCAACCTTGCTCAAGAGTTGCTCGCCGAGGAATTGTACCAACGCAAGCTGGTCTTGATTCGGCCGGATCAGCGCGTCGCCTGGAGAAGCGATATGCTGGACTCGGCGGCAATGGCCGAACAAGTACTAAGGACCGTGACTGGGAGAACCGACTCCCAGGAAGGTGGAGCTGGTAACGAAGGGGACATGAAGACTGCATTGTTAGCGGAGGATGCCTGGGTGTGGACTCAGGTGGGCGATTTTATCCTCGAGAAAATGGGGGCTTTTCAGCAATAGTCTGCTATTCCTAAATACTGGCGTCCTGGTCATGTGCAACATTCGATGAGAATTGGGGACCCTGCCAGAATTAAGGTGATGATCATGGTATGCTATCTCTACCACAGTGTAGACTGCATTCATCAGTTTCAACATTACTCGGTCCTTGCCCTGTCAGATGAGGGGGGGTTCAGGTGTGTAGCTGGAGGTGAGAGAGCGAGTAATATTAACGTGACTAGACTAAGTACATTAATAGACGTAGACGAAGTTTGGGTTCTCTTTATCCGTCAGATTCTGAAAAGCTGTATCATTCAGTGCCTCCGCGGTGTTCTTCAGATTGCCGCTTTGTCGCAGAGCTGCGCGCTGCTTCTCTTTACGCCTGTTCTCCCGTTTGAAGGCATAACGGAAAACGAAGAAAAGAACAAATTCGACGCAATTGGCCGCGAGAAGTGATCCGATACCAAGATGATATGATGGGGCCTGCTCTGCTAGGTAAAAGAAAGGGCTGATAATGCTCCCAATGCAAGATCCGAACCAGATCATGCCAGAAACAATCATCTTTTTGGAGTGGCCACCTGTATTGCTTGTCACTAAAGACAAAGATATCACAAAGGACGCCTGGTAAGATCCGGTGAGATAGCTAGTCTGGTTAGTTCTTGAGAGATTAGTGGGAAGCATGATGTGTTGAGTAGCTTACAAGCAGATCAGTCGGCCAACGTATGCATCACTTGGTGCCAGGAGAAATCCCAAAGCCCCAGCAATAGTTGGAAGCATAAAAAAGGCGCAAACAAGTGTGCGGCTATTTGGTGGCATGTAATTGTTTGCCAGTGCCCCGAGACCAATCCAGATAACCACCAATGCTCCTTGGGGTATACCTAGCAAGGTGGTATGTAGTGTGTCGAACCCCAGTCCTTGGATAACCAGGGTCGAGAAGTTCGATATGCCTCCGTTAGGTATAGCAGAGACAAAGCCGAGGAGCGTGAAAAGCCACGTCTTATAGTCAAGGTAAGCTTCCTTGATCTGGCCCCAATGAATAAACTGTTGTTCGACACCAGTCTGGTTGCGTCGCATACGGGCGATCAACAACAACTTTTCTTGATGAGTAAACCCCCGAATCGTGGTTGGGGAGTTAGGAAGTAGAAAGAATAGACAGATGCCCCAGAACGAGCACAAGGCACCGACAATAAGAAATTCATATCGCCACG
This sequence comes from Neonectria sp. DH2, assembly GCA_003934905.1. Lineage (NCBI taxonomy): Eukaryota > Fungi > Ascomycota > Sordariomycetes > Hypocreales > Nectriaceae > Neonectria > Neonectria sp. DH2. The sequence continues at coordinate 1,468,095 of RQWH01000010.1, read as the reverse complement.
GAGCAAGTGCCCCGTTGATTTGGCCGATACCGTATCCTAAACTCATGATAAGCATTTATCAACACGTCAAACAATTCAGTTCTAGAAGGGATGACATGTTGACTCACCAATCAGACCGCCGCCAGCGACTCCAATTCCATTCCAGGCGTACCAGGCCGAGATTCGTGAAGGCTGTTCCTCACGCGTGTAGAACATTGACGTGAAAAGCATGAATGCCGGATCAGCGATAGCCTCGAAAGCTCCTGATAATATGCGCAAAGCAGATAGTGCAGCGAAATTCGGGGCAGCAACCTGGCACATCAAGAGGGCTCCCCACATGAAAACGTTGAAGGACAAGTACCACGCAGGACGGCACCTTTGCATGATCAAATTGGAAGGAATAGACCAAATCAGCCAGCCGAAGTAAAAGACGCTTGAAAGCCACGAGTATTGGGTGCCATGAAGATCAAGGTCATCTTTGATTCCGAAGATGGCCGCGTAGGAAAGAGTCGTTTTGTCGACATACTAGAGATGGCTGTCAGCAATGTCAAATCAGATAGAGGAATACAAGAGGTGCTTGCATAGAAGAAGTAGCATATTCCAAGTAACGGCAAAATGCGCATGTCGAGCTTGCGCTTCACACGCTTCTCCATGTCGTGGTCAATTGCGTCGTCGTCAGGGTACAGCCGCAACGCTTCGTGGTACATCTCGGCATTGCTCTGGTTGACGATGTTCGCAACCACTTGTTTGACGTCTTGTTCAACGTGCTCGCAATCGTCTAGTCCCTCCATCTTCTTCACGTCGCAGTCGTTGGTGTTCATGATGAGTACAAAATGGCGTGTTAGGGTGTTGAGCTGACCTGGGAGTTAAAGAAGCATGACAAAATTCTCGTCTAGAGCTCACTCTATATATATATTCAACGCTATGTTGTTCCGTTACTCGACGACAATGCCTTGGGAAAGTTGGGGGTTGCTCGCTATCCCGATTCTGGGGTAGCGAACGGCTCCAGCTCTCCATGTTCTAGGACTGGGACCTGCGGGGGAAGAGGAGCGCGTAAACCTGGGGTCATGATCCCCCCAGACTTAACTCCCGGGTATCCCAGAGCCCCCCAAACGCACTAGGCTAGTCTTAATCGTTGAGATTTGAAGCCGAAGTCCCGAAGGCGATCCTGTCACTGGTCAGTTATCCTTGTTCGCCTAACTCACAATATGTGGGGAGGGGAAGGCAGGCTAACATGACTTGATTCATGACTGCTAGCGTACCCAATTGGGCTCGGGCACCGTATTCACTGACCCGATCAACAGAAGATAGAGCCGAAGTGCCGAATGGGCGTTGGTGAGTGGTCCCCTCAAGCTCTCCAAGGTCCGTCCGTAGAACCGAGCGCGCGAGCATGATTGGTTATTCAGTTCAAGAACAAGAATGAATTTCTGGCCCGAAGAACTCAATAAGGCTATAGAGTAGTATGAGCTCTGTGCATTGCAAACCCTGGAGATACTTAAATGGGCATGTTGTTTCCACATAGCAGACTTTAACCATAATCTTGAGGTATTCGCAACCGCACCCACATCCAAGTTTCCTCCACATAAACACGAAACCCGACTCAAAGCCTTTCTGCACTATGGCCCCATCTGCTCTCAACCTTGGCGATGGAGATGGTACGCCGGAATCTCCCTTTGACGGCTCGCGAACACCCATTTCCGACATTAAGATTATAGACTTTGAGTCGTACGGTCAGATGAAATCTCTCCCAAAGAACAGGACCATCACTAAACTCACCTTGAAGACCTACGATTTCCTACTAGTCTTGACGCATCCGGGTCCGACGCTATGAACCCGTCGGGAGACTACAGTGCCACACATATTCGCCTCAAAACGAACACGGACTTGACGGGCCATGGTATTTCTTTCACCATTGGGCGTGGGAATGACCTTTGTACCGCTGCGGCCCGCCAAATCGCCGAGCGTCTTGTCGGAAAATCGCTCGGGGAGCTCACGGAAAATATGGGCAAGACATGGCGTTACTTGGTGTCTGACTCCCAACTGCGGTGGGTCGGACCGGAGAAAGGTGTCATCCATCTAGGGCTCAGCGCCTGTGTGAACGCGCTCTGGGATCTGTGGGGTCGGTATCTAAACAAGCCGCTATGGCAGCTCGTATCAGACATGACCCCCGAGGAGTTTGTTTCCTGTATTGACTTCCGGTATATTTACGATGCCATTACGCCTGAAGAAGCAGTAGCCCTCTTGAAAACACAAGAAAGGACCAAAGCTGCAAGAATCAAACATGCACGGAGCAACCAGGCAGTCCCAGCATACACGACTCAGGCCGGCTGGCTTGGCTTCACTGATGAGAAGATGATTGAGCTGATCAACTCCAATCTAGCTGTGGGTATGGACAAGTTCAAGCTCAAGGTTGGTGGCAATCTCGAGGACGATAAGCGCCGTGTTAAGATTGCTCGCGACACAATCGGCTACGACCGTATGCTCATGCTTGACGCCAACCAAGTCTGGAGTGTGCCAGAGGCAATCAAGTACATGGAGTCTTTTATTGAATTCAAGCCATTGTAAGTCGGAATATTGCGACCGAGAAATAGATGGTGTACGGAAAGCTAACGATAGACTCAGGTTTATAGAAGAGCCTACTTCTCCTGATGACATCCTCGGTCATGCGGCCATTCGAAAAGCACTTAAGCCGCATGGTATCGGAGTTGCCACAGGCGAGCATTGCCAAAACAGGGTCATTTTCAAGCAGCTGCTTCAAGCTGATGCAATTGACTACTGTCAGGTTGATGCTTGCCGACTTGGGGGTGTCAATGAAGTGTTGGCTGTTCTTTTAATGGCGAAGAAGTATGTAGAACCCCATTATTCCCAGAACATTCGTAAGCTTACAGACATCAGGTTCAATGTGCCTATTGTCCCACATAGTGGAGGCATCGGGCTCAATGAGTATACTCAACATCTTGCACTCCTGAACTACATCTGCGTTTCAGGGGAGAAGAGCCTCTTGGAGCACATCAACTCTTTCAGTGAAGTCTTGAAGCACCCAGTGAAGACGGAAAATGGCTATTTTGTGACTCCTTGGGAGGCGGGCTACAGTGTAGAGTACAAACCCGAGGCGATTGCGAAGTACAATTTCCCCACTGGAAGCTTTTGGACCAGTGATGAAGGCATGGCGATTCGAAATGGAGCAAGGGTTTAGGGGGGCAAATTTTATTCAACTTCACTATCTGTGATTAAGCAGAAGGAAACAAGCTTTGAGAAAATCCGAAGTCGTCCAGCCATGTATGCAGAACGCTGTATTCGTCTCCCAAAGAATTCCACTCGATGCTAGACGTTTCCAAACGTGACACATCGGTTCCGACAGAGTTGCATAATAATGATGACCCTGTGTTGCAGTCGACTTCGGCAGTCGGCACTTCTGTAAGCTGCTTTGATTCCTCGTTCCTGCGATTTGGTGCTTTTCGAAGCGGGGCAAGACGGAAGGGTCTTGCTTTGGAGGCATCGTCAGTATTCTTCTTCCTTTCCTCCATTTGGACTGGCATCTCCATAGTATGTGATCCTGACGCGGCTAACTCGAAGAACTCATGATAGAAACTGGCATGCCAGTAGGTCTCTCCAAGCTGTTTGAGACAGTCCATGCAAGTCTGGAAACCCTTGATTGCCATTCCATATTTAGGGCTATCGGTGCAACGAATTGAAGAAAGTTGGACGATGAGTGGCGGAAGGATGGCGGTGACACTTGAAAGATGTTTAGTCCAAGCGTAGCAAGAGTGTATAGATGGAATGGTCACCTTTGGGTTGGGAGAGATCGAACAAGGTCTAACTCATTGAGCTTCGCCAAAAGCTCAATCGAATCTGCGGCGAGCGACGAAATTTCAGGGCTACTCAAATGAGCTTCACTTTGTCCATGCCCACATTTGCGAAGCGATATGAGAACGGTACTGAAATTCCAATGAGTAGTTGCCAAAACCATGTAGGGCGGAGGACGCTTACTTGTAAATGAGATGCACCAGTGCATTATACAGGGTGGGAACGGCACCCATCTGAGAGCCTTGGCACCGCTGCGCAGCTGGGTCCAGATTTGACAGCCAATGTGAAAGTGTGCTCTCGCAAATTTCGATTTGCTCGTGTATTGAATCGGAGGCGGCGAGAGGTAGTGAAAGAACTCCCTCCATATACTGGCACAACTTTGTGAATTCGAGGAAGATTGCCTTCACTGTACGGTCCTCATTCGTATCCCCCTCCTCCTCTAGGTCTGAGAGGGTGAGCAAGGGCACGCTGCAATCGAGGCTATTGATATGCATCGGCCGGCGGGTACCCAAGGCGATGAGTCTGTCACGAACAAGACAAGCCCACCATATTCTCGCCCACAGCTTCCGTTGGGGCACGTCGCCGCAATAGCGATGTAACCCAGCGCCCTGGGCCAAGCTGATAGCTTGATGGACCCAGAACCAAGTATGCTTTTGATCTATCATGGAGGGATAGTAGTGGCTCATCAGGAGAAGAGCCTGGATGACGGTAATGTCATCTGATTCGTAGTCAAAGTTATGAAGAACCTTGGCATGGTTAATTGTTTTCCAGCAATACAAGACAAATTCTTACCCGAGCCCTGGTATAAAAACAACTCCTTGCTTGTTTGCGGTTGGGAAAGCCCATTTCGTGAATTGTTTGAAGTGAGATATACTGCCACTGTGAGTCTCGCAAGCAACATGGGGGAAGAAACCAAGTCGTACCGAGCTTGCTGTGAACATGATGGCATGGAGGATCAAAAGGCTAGTTCCTTGGCCTTGTAGTAGTGTCTCTCGACTGGTTTGATAATATCGACTGAGAAAGGAAGGCTTATCGATGACGGGGAAGAATGGATGAAAGAACCGAAAGTAGGCCGAGATGGCTTGATCTAAATGTTGCTTTGATGGAAGATCAAAAACGCCTTTCGGTCTTAAGAAGGACAAATCTTCAGTGATGACGTCTATTCCCTGTGTACGCAATGACGCTGTGGGGTCATGCGCGGGAACTGGGAGGAGCACGCCTTGCTCGCCGTCCTGTGCGAGCAGCCAGGGATTGCCGGAAGGGGTGAAGTTCCGAAAGAAGGAATAATGAGGGACTTGGTGAAGCATAACATGTTCAGGCATGGACCGAGGCAACGGGCGATTTCGGTTGGGTGCCAAGCTGTTCCCAGCTTCGCCCTTTCTGCGACGACGTCTCCTCTCGGCCACGGAGCATTCAAACCCGTGGACTCGACATTTCGTACAGGGTAGTCCGGTCTCAAGCATGTCGCAGCGGACTTTGCGAGCATGACAACTGGAACAGGCTTTAGCAGCACGTCGCTTCTGCAGTCTGTCCTCCTCCTGGGAGTGTGGAAGCATATTGGGCGGCATGAACTGATCTGGAGACTGTGATGAGTCCATGGGGTTCGAGCACCCTTTCTAGTTGGTCATGGGGAAGAAGAATAGGGTAGTAATCAGCCGAATCAGCTATCGGACGTGGGCGCTAGTCTAGTGATTACCGAGTTACTTGAGCAGAGCTAGCGAGGATGGCCAACCCCTGCTAGTAGTTGGATTAGTAAGGGTGCGGTTCTCGAATCCTGAGGTGAGTGTTGTTGTGGAGGTTCCCAATTTCGGGCCCGAAATCCCGAGTGACCCGAGCGCCGAGCGACCGAACAACGACGGCCCCGCAGTGCCGCTCCGAGACGGGTTCTCTACTCAGAAGCCACGCATGACACTCTTCAATACCTCCATCGACCAGAAGCAAGAAACCCGAAGCCTGACTTGGTGTCTACTCGCCTGCTTCTCATCAGACATCATGGCGACTACACCTTCTTCACCTCCCTCAAATGTGTCCAGCAAGCCTGCCTTTGCTTGTACCCGCTGCGCTGAGCGGAAAGTCAAGTGCGACCGCCAGAGGCCATGCAGTGCGTGCGTCAATCACAAAGTCGACTGCGTCTTCCAACCGCCGCGGCCACCTCGGAGGAGACACAGACAAGCCAAAGATCAGATCCTGACCGACCGACTCAGGTATTATGAATCCTTGCTTCAGGAAAAAGGCATTGAGCCCGCCAATTTGCCAGATACTTCTGTCTTGGATCCACAGCCCAGACCCAGTCAGACAGGGACAGTGGTTCCAAAGGAATCCCACCTACCGACTCCTTCGTCCATCGACTCCGAGGCAAGTGGAACTGTCAGCAAGACACAGGTGATACATGGTCAAGGGCGCTCCATGTTCGTCAACAAGTGAGTCTATTCGCAACCTGTATGGTTGGTGATATGCTGACCTCTATGTAGTAGCTTGTGGTCAAGAGTGGTAGAGGAGGTAGGTTACCTGAGTTGATTTTCGTTTGAATGGTCACTGATAGCACCACAAGTTCGACGATCCAGAGGATGCCTTCGAGGATTACTCTGATGATTCGAGTATTTCGGAAGCATCTGATGAAGACTTCAGCTTTGTGCTCAGCAGTCGACCAAAGCCCAACACCAGGCCTCGCCATCCCCCGCCCGAACGCATACATCAGTTATGGCAAATCTTCATCGATAATGTCGATCCCCTCACCAAGGTCATACACGTTCCCACACTGCGACCAGCAATCCAGAAAGCTGCTAGCAACCTCGGGACTATCCCGCGGAGCTTTGAAGCACTCATGTTTGCCATCTACAGTGCGGCTGTCATGTCGCTAGATAACGACGAGTGCAAGCAGAGACTGTGTGAGCCCCGAAAGACGTTACTATCACGCTACATAGCCGCCACACAAGCAGCGTTGTCGCGGGCCAGATTCATGGGAACGACCAGTCTTGTTGTTCTTCAAGCATTGGTCCTCCATCTCCTTTCAGTGCGAGATACCCATGAACCACGTGCCGTCTGGTCCTTGACAGGTGTGGCCGTTCGTATCGCCCAAGGCATGGGCCTTGAGCGCGATGGAGTACATACAGGCTTGTCTCCATTCGAGATCGAGATGCGGCGACGTATTTGGTGGCTGCTCAAGACGCACGACTACCGTACTGCTGACCTCTGTGGCCTGCCCAAGTTTCGAGAACTTGATCTGGGTCCCAAAAGCACGAAACGGCCGACCGACGTCAACGATGATCAGCTCTATCCAGGCATGCCATCACTCCCGGCCGAATCCAAGACGTTGACAGATATGACCTTTGTCGCCCTGAAATACGAGCTGGCCAACTTTGCAGCGGACCGTGTCGCCAAGTTCCGCCAGCAAGGAAAGGACTTCAGCCAATGGGGCCAGGACATGGCGTCAGGAGACGACAAAATAGGGATGGACGAATCTTTAGGAGAAGTCGAAGCAGTGCTAGAAATGAAGTACTTGCGCTACTGCGACCCTTCACAGCCACTACACCTCATGACAATGCTCATGGCCCGAGCCTCGGTGAATACCATCCGCTTCTTGACACATCATCCACGGCGATGGGCCAGCATAGAGAAGACGCCATATGCTGAGCGTCAATGGGTTTGGGAAATCAGCGTCAAGCTTCTCGAGCAGCACAACATGTTGCAGTCGAGTCCCCAGCTCAAGCAGTTTGCGTGGCACGCAGCATATGTTATGCAATGGCACGCCTTCATTCACGTACTTGACACCCTCCGAGCCAACCCGCTTATCGCAGACGCCGAGAAAGCATGGGGATTTATTGGCAACACGTACAAGAACAATCAAGCCATGGTTTTTGACACGAGGAAGCTCATCCACGTAGCCGTGGGGAGTCTCTGCTTGAAAGCATACAGTGCTCGCTCAACCGCACTACAGAGCAAAAACATGTGTCCTTCGACCACTCCGGAGTTCATATTGCAGCTACGCCAACAGTTAGAAGTAGCAAAGGCGAAAAGGAGAGCACGATATTCGAAGAATAGTCAAGCTGAGGATGCAGTCCTCCACGGCCGGGCAAAAGCTCGCGACATTGGCTCGTGCCCGGATGCCGACGTCGTCTTCTCAAGCCGCACGTTAGAATCGATGCAACTTCACCAAAACGCAACATCACACCCGCAAAGCTTAGCACAACCCAGCGGCAGTGCCACTGAAAGCGACCCGTTTTGCTTTAACAATGGGTTCAATGACAGCCAAGTCGGCAGTTTGAACAATGTGATGGACATGGACCTGGATCTGATGCTGGCTGAAGATCGCCGTATGGAGGACAACGCGTTTCCAACCGTCACTTGGGAACAATGGGATACCTGGCTTGCTGATTCAAATGAAATGCTTTCGTTATCGTCAGAACGCGACTGAGGACCGCACAAGATGTGTTCTCAGAGTCTATCTTTCATCTAATGAAGGTTAGACAAAACTGTAGGACAGCCAAAATATCGCCGAAACTGCGCTCATTTATCTCGAACTTCACCAAGGTTTGGCGACTCTTCTGGAAAGAGAGGTTCATCTATCCTTTAATCACATATCGCTCTACCAAGAAGAGGGGGAAACTCAGCTTCCAGGGCAGTTGGTACTGGAACTTCTCTAGCATCGGACGTCTCCGAAAAATAGCGGTTTCATCCTCGACAGCTTGGTCCCGGTCTTCTGAACAAACAACAATTTCGCTTGCCGCCGTAGCTACGGACTCTGGAGTGTCGTAATCGTCAGTATAAACAAATTGCCAGAAACTGGTGAAAGTCGTGAGGTCGATATCATCCCATTTCACCATGAAATCATTCGTTTCTTTGAATCCTCCTTGAAAAGGCGATTGGTGCGTAACAAGGGCAGAATGTATTGTATGCTCATCCTTATCGAGACCCACGAGAAAATTAATGTGTTGGGACTTTGTGATCATATGGGACCAGTGTAAGATTTCTTGGGCGAGGAGCTCCAAATTCCAGCTCATTAAATTCCGGGGTATTTGAAGGTACTATGGCTATGCTTTTGTTTACAGCCTGGTATGCAGGTATGCATAGAATGCCTTGCAAGCTAGCATTTGTTGAATTCCCGGTCATGCAAAAGTGCCAGTCAGTACTGCCAACTTACATATCCTCGACCCTCAGGTATATCAATTGGCCTTGAATGTAATCTTACCAGTTCTTTATTTTGTTTCATTATATTACGTTGTTTGTACTCTAGGTACAATGTTCAATACAGCTTGTTTGAAAGCAGGCCAATATACCTCCTCAATCCACTCCCCTAAGCACTGCAACGCAACAACCAACTTGTACACGCTAAAATGACTATCTGTCCCTCCAATATCTAATTTATGATATAGCTTTGCCTTTCCCTCCTCCACTGTTGACGCAACAAAATACCACGAATGTCCCTGCACTATGAGTCCAGGTAAACAGCCTATTCCCGCGATATCAGCATCAGACGCCCACCGCAACGCCCTCCACTGAGAAGAATGCCAAGTGCCGATCTGAAGTAACGCCCGGTCCCATTCCGCCTGACGCTTAGTCTCAATTGAGAGGGCGATGGGGTGCTTGCTGAAGTTGCCCCAGTCTGTATGGTTGATGGAAAAGCCCGGCCGTGACAACGTCAGGGCTTCTATTGCTTGGGCTTCTGCGCTGGAGGCGTCAGGTTTAATGCAGACGCAGAAGTCAACTGCCTTTGACGAGGCGCCGTGTGGTTTATACTCGTGTAAGATCTGGGCTCCGGTGCTTCAAATCAACACGGTTAGTATTAGGGAGTATTTCACGGAGATGGATTACGAACCAGTATCGGAAGTCAACGAGGCTAGACGGGCGTTTTCGGAAACCAAATTCAAGCAGGCGGCGATGCACATCCATGTTCCAGGAAGACTCTCCTTCGTGGTCTTGGTCGCACTCGGCAGCGCGTTGGACGATGCTCTGGACGAGATCCGTCGACGGTATGCGCCACTGCTTCTGGCTTGCAGCAGGGTCGTAAAAAGCGAAGCCTGGAAAGTCGCCGAGCTCTTGGACCTATAAGGTTCGCCCTGTTAGAAAAAAAAAGCCACAGGCTTATCATCTTTGGGTTCGAGACTGACCTCTTGTTGGAGTTTGCGCGGTAGCAGAGCCTCTCCAAAGGCAATCTTGGCCAACTTCTGACGCAGTGTTCGCAACGGCTGCGGCAAAGAATGAAGGTGCGGCTCAAAGTTGAGAGGTTGAAACCCAGTGTCTTGTTTTGCCGCATACCGAAATTGCTTGGTAGGTGATGATGCCCCTGACGTTATTGATGATGTGGAGGGCGTCGAGCCAGTAGATCGATGGCTCCTCCGACTTGTGAGGTCTTGCTGTCGTCTTGCCCTGGCGTATCTTCGTAGCTTGCCTCGTCTGAATCGTGCGCTGTATTTTGATCGCCATCCTCTCTCGTTCGTTTCCGCGGGGACGACATTCCGCTCATGGGATGGGCCTTGTTGATATCGCGTTTCGAGTTGCAGGTCGGGGATGCGGAACAGCAGGACGAGGACGAGGACAAAGACGGCGTCGGGATCGTGCGTCGACAAGACCTTTTCGCGCGTCTGATATCCGTGGCCGCACACTTTCGTTTCGTTTGAGTCTCCGGCTGCGATGTGGTTTTGATTGCTGCCAACCACCCGAGGATGAAGTCGTCTCGCTCGGAGCTGGAGTGCCCCATTCCTGAGCGAAGGCGGGATGTGACAAAATTGGAGGATGGAGTAAGGAAGTGATCCGATTATCGTGCGCTGGGGTTTGGAGTCTTGCTTGGATCGTTCGTGAGAGCAAGGGGCGTCGTGAATTGAATTAATTGATGAATTGATGACGATATCGCAACCGTCGTTTACAGACGCCGCACTAAATCGGCGTTGGCTGGGCAATGGTCACGTGCGCGTGCGATTTGGTGCATCCCGTCATCATTGATGTGGTGGGGTAGCGACACGGTCATGATAAAAGGCTGTGAATATCACCGTTAGTCATGCTTCCTTCTGTATTCATGAGAGTTCTACCCATATTATTAAGTAAATCTACGCGGCTTCTTTTTCTTCTGTCGCGACCGTCCCTGAATCTGCAGGAATGTGTTGAAGATGTCCCAAGCCACCATTCCTTGGCTCGCGGGTATCAGAGTGTCGCGACTGAGGGAATTGCGATAACTCCGTACACCGAGGCTAGATGACCGAGACCTGGAGTAAACTAGCCCAGCCATCTGTCTCGTAGCCGGTGCGGCCAAAGATGCGACACTAACGAACACATTCCATAGACTAGAGTGGATACGCCCCCACGGCCAAGGCGATGGCCCGTGGCGCCAGACATCCTTCAGAATTTAGAGCAGTTAGTATAGTACTTGTTAGGGTATTCAAGTTACCCTTGAATGTTAGTTAGACTAATTCTCGGGCTGAACACATAGCCTATTGTCTGCCTTTCATTGATAGTCGAACCAAAAGTCCGCAGTGCAGTGACCGCAGTGAAGTACGCCCTTGAGAATGTGAGAGAACAGCCCAGGACGCATACCACAGAGCTTGTATATACTGCGAAGTAACGACGAAATCTAGGCTTGGCGTTAGACTACCGACAGTCTGTCTCAACAAAAGTTAAATACTATATTAGGCGACAGATGCACTAATCAGGGGCCACCATCACTGCCAACTTCATACTAGTTTAGCTGGCAATCCCGAGACTAGTCAGTTAGTGGCTGAGGAGCCAGATCAGCTGTGGCGGTTGCTCATGACTAGGAATTCATCTAACTTCAACTAAGAAGAGGTCTAAAGACAGCGTCGGACACTCGGTACTTACAGCATGCCAGCATCCACAGCCGTCACCCAAACCATGGGCTGGACTAGCCATCACATGACGGGTAAGTTCAGCCTCAAGTCCACCGACTTTGCGTCACGAACAGTGATGTCTTTCCACTACCACACCTTGTCTCTCATATATTAGGCCGAGAAGCTGCTGCCCTCAAATCTAGGTCCTCAAAGTGACAGATGTTCCCTTTCCCTTTCGTCATTTAGCCTCAACTATATCTGGACTATCCCCTGTTTCCGGCTTTTCTACGTTCAGTCCACCAGAGCAGATCCAACAACCGCCTCCATGTCATACTTGAAGAAAGGATGGAACATACCTGTCGCCAACATGTGGAGTATTGTCGGGACCGACCCCGAGAAAAAGCCCGTAAAGGAGCGTCGCAAAGCAAAAGCTGCCAAGTGGGGGCGCAAGGACAAGACTCCAACTACAGCAAACATTTCTGGTCTCGGCTCAGATTCTTCCAGTAACGGATCGCTCTTTCCGACTTTGGGTGGAAACGAGAATGCCAAGGAAAGCGTCATGTCTCTCTTCACCGCGTTATCGTCCATCGAAATCTCCCCGACGGAGGAGAGCTTCGACCTAGAGACAGATACCGACTCCACCATTTCTATTCATGGAGAAACCCCGAGAATCGTGTGTAGTAGTCCTCCATGGACGGCAGAAGAAGTTGATCTCCTGGAAAACTTTTTGACTACTCTCAAGAAACACCCCTATCAAAACGAGGTATGCTTCTCCAAGCCCGGTGACTTTTCGAATAGCTAACGTAGTTTTAGACGCAATATACATCAGTAGTTATGAACGTCCGAGCCTCTCACTCTTTACATCATACAAGCCGATTTCTCCCTTGTTGGATCATCAAGACGACGAGCAGATGGCTTTGGAACCCTGTAATTTCATCCAGACGTTCACCGAGGGATCGTTCATTGCCAGGAGCACCCAAGTGACAACGACGGTGCGCACTACTACCGACGTCGATCTTGGTCTCAGTTCAGAGGTCACAATCACAGCCAGTGCAGACAGCAAGTCTCCGATCCGTCCGCCGTCTTCAAGCACACAGTATGTGACAACCGTGAACCAAGCTAGCCCTTGCTTACCCGTTGCTAGATCCCAGTCGTCATTCCGAGCACTCATAAGTCGATCTGGGAGGGCACCTGCAGCATTAAGCACGCCAGGACAAGAGCCATCCCCAAATGTGTCATTACGAGGAGATATGGTGGAAGGGTGGAAACCTCCAACAACATGGGATTGCACCCCAAAGACGTGGGATTGTACGCTGACGATAGACACATCCTTCTCAGAAATAGAAGCTGTCATGGAAGAGGCCACTGTACTCGACGACGACATATCAACAAGTTTACCGACAATACAGCAGGAGGAGAACCGAGTAGTAACTAAAAGTAACGCCCTCAGCCTTTTCCGGCTGAAGAAAAGTCGAAGTAATTTAAAAGGTCCAAGTTCGTCGTGTAAAGAGGTGGAGGACAAGACAGAACGAATGCTTCCTAAGCTGTGGGCAACAGATCCTCTAGAGTATTGAAAGCTAATCCGACCTGGTTTCAAGCAACTCCTGAAGAGAGCAAGGAATATCATGGACTTTATGACAGTGAGATGGTACTATACTAGGTGTTTTGAGGATGTCCTCATGGTTTTTATTAATGACCTTATGACTACTTATTCCAACGACGACGCCAAACACTGGGGGGGAACAGCTTGTGAATGGCGTCGCAACTATAAGTGCGCTATTGTATTTGCATGGATGCTTACTAGAACCCGCGCCAATTTTGTCAGGGATGTCAAGATTTTGGGTTATCGCGAGGAAAATATGCTGCATGACCAGTGCAAACCATGGATGTTGTGGTTGTTGGATGCCATAGGGTGAGCTTTGTTCCCTCCCATCGCGTCTTTATTTTTAGCACTTCGAGCTGCTAAAATCCAGTTCGTCGGCCTAAGCTCTCAGACTAAAAAGTTATAAATGACGGCGTCTTTGCTCCCCAGTTGGAGAGACGCTACAAAGCCAATCGACAGTGTGAGTTCCTTCGCCGGATGAGGCTTTTGACTATCTTTGCATGAGTGAATGAGAAACTAGTATGGCTCTCCTGTATTTTAGGAAGCTTGTGTGCCTGGCACCTTTCGAACTGAACGCCGTTCAAGGAGAGCTCTGATAAGACAGATATCCAAGGCTTCCTGGGCAAGACGCAGATTTTAACATCGAGAATCAGCTTGTGATATCCTGGCCAACTGCCGTCAAAGATTCATGGTTCGTACCCTATACCACTCAGCCAGCCTACCCTGGAACAGTCTTCGATGCACGCTTGACGATTCGAACACGAACCACATACGAAAGACACAACCATCATTAAAGATGCTGAAGAGTACCAGAATCATGACCTGCAATGTTTAGAGGATTGGACCTTAACCAACGCACTCTAAAATAAACTCTGACGTAGATAAATCTTCCGCCCCTATCTCGGCGAGGTCCCAGGGGTGCACAGTGATATATGAGTACTAATACTCACTAATTCACTAATGAGTGGCTCACTTCGTTATTAACACAGAGATCCCATAAATTATGGTATATATCTAGGAATTATGGCACCTAAAACCTCAGACTCAAAGGCATTCCCAGCTGTCAGCAGCCTTTGAATCGCCCCTACCTTTGTACACATTTCGACGTGGATATCTACAGTGTCTCCTTTCTATTTCAGTATCACCAGAGGCCGTCAGCTTAGTACCTAATATGTAGTCCGGTGCAATGCCTTCCTCTACCCATCGCACTATGGCAGCGAGGACGTTTTTCTCAGCATCATACGTTGTGAATGTGGCTCGGTTGGCGCCAATCATGTTGGCACCATTGCCACCACCACAGTGTGCCAACCCAGAGATGCGAAAATACCGATAGAATTCGTCCAATTCCTCTGAAGACGCTCCCATGGTTCTCGACACATGGTCGTAGTAGCGAGCTGAGTTTTCGCTGCTAATCGCGTTGTCTTCAAGACCGTGATAATGCAGGATCTTTGTTCCCTGCTTCTTGGCTCCAGATAGATCGCCCACCCAAGTAGCCGCATTGAACGGATTGCGTTGCGAAGCGATCTCCCAGTCTGCCGGGTTCAGATTTGCCGCGTCCCAACTAGGGTCGTTATAGATAGCATATCGAAACCAATCCATGGGGTATCGATGAGGCTCGCCGTTCAGCAATCGATCCGTTGCATTTGCTCCAGGTTGGAAGCGAGGGTGAATCAAGTCCCCTTTCGAGCTGTACACTGGGGAGAAGACGGCTCTGACAGCAGCAGCTTGTTCTCCGCTGAGACAGTTCTCTGATTGACCCGACTTACAGATCAAAGCTTCTGGTCGATATTGGCAGAGATTTGGATCCTCGATCACGCCGTCTTCCACTCCGTCTAAGCCATCGCATTGCCGCAGAATATCTTCATATACGAGATCCCACTCTGCCGCCGAGAGAAAGTGTGTCGACTTGGGCGTCCCAGTACTAAGAAGGAGTTGGCCAGTCCAGTACATAAGTCCGTTAAGATCGAAAGCAGGTGCGCCAGCGACAATGCCATCAAAATCTCCTGGGAAGTCTTGGGCCTCTTTGAAGCCCTGTCTGCCGCCTGTAGAACATCCTAAATAGTAGGCCTTGGTATGTTTCATCTCATAGAACGCCTCAGTGATTTGCTTGCCCAACTTGGCCTCAAGGTGAACCGAGCGATACACATAGTCCTCCAGAACTCCAAGGTTATTGTAGAACGGTAGCCCTGAGGTTCCATTGTGGCCGTTGTTGGTACCAATACTGGCAAAGTTATGTGAAGCGCCGTAATTTAAATCGTCGTACTTGATACAGCCATTCATTCCGCCATTTCCAGTGCCAAGGAATCGTCCGCTCCAATCCAGTGGAAGCCAGGCTTCGAGAGAGATGTTACTTTCCCGGCCCGTGGTGGTTAACAGTGAAACCCGGCACAGATCAGTGTCGACCAACTGAAATGGAAGGTTGCAGCTTGGATCGTTATCTGAGAGTGAAAGGTTCGTTCCTGCAATCACGAAAGTTGTCTCATAAACCGTTGTGTTTGGGAGTCGTAGATGGTGCAGTAGGGAGTTGCATCGCTCAATAGTGGAACATTGAACTAGTCCAAATGCTGTTGATAGCAATGGCAATAGAAAGTGGGAAACCCTCATGATAGAATTGAGGATACTGAAATCCTCAATTTTGTTGAAGAGGGAGATGCTTTAGCACCATTTATTCGGTGATGAGTAAAGTATCGCAGTCTGAACTGCCGTGATCTTCTGCCGGGATTATCCGCAACAGATGTCGGAAATTGCGTTTTTGGGCGGATGAAGATTACCCCTCACGGAAAAAGTAGGTAAATATGTCTGTTGTTCATGATTATTCAAACTCCCGTTCTCAAATGCCGACAGGACTTTGACGAACCGATTGTTAATCAGTGCGGGGTGTCGAGCACATAATATATTATTGAAGGTTAGTCCAGTGTGGAGTAGGCATTTTCAGTGGGCACAGAGCCTGGAACAATCTGCATTCTATTCTCAATTTCCTTTCCCACTTTCAATATCACAACCACCAGGCATGCCTACTCTAAAGATGGGACAGCGCTTTGATCGAATTGGCATATTCTTGAGGGTTGACGTAGTATGACTGGGATCTTAAATCAAAAACAAAAGACCGCATATTAATTTGAGTGTTGCGTTGCGTGTTGCTCAGTAGTCGAGCACATTGATGTTGGATTCCTCTATGGTTGACTCGCTTAACATTGTGCTACTTCTAGCTTAACCAGGCTATATTCAATGATTTTACTTAAGCTACAGATCTCCTCTCTAGAGTGGTATCAAACAATTGTACCTCCTAGGAAATTTGACTTGTTGTGCCTCGAATTAATTACGCCTTGGGCTGCTAGATACAAGCTTCATCGCTGCTCGGAATCCTGCTGAACTCATTCCCAGAACAAGTGGTGGAAGGGGTGGGGGCTGCAAATCACTCTTAACAGCGCCATGGCTTGTCATTATTCAGCCTGAAATCTCTTTTTATCAGTATTACACATATCGTTAGTTACCTACATCAGTCTTTTTCAGCAGGAACGGGCCCATAGGTGCACTACCATAGCCGAAAACCGTTGCAACGGGCTATCTCAACCAGTCAACGCAATCGCATCAAATTCCTTTTGCCTGCTTACCACCTCAGATGTCCTGATTTAAATTAGACTGGTGTGGAGCCTGAGCCCTCAGAATAGTTAGTGGTACTGCCGAGACAAGAAAGCCATAACAATGTCTGTAAAGCTTCATTTACTTAGCTACTTCGATGTGAGAGTATATCGAGAAGCCCTGGGCACAATAGAGAGAGAACAGAATGATGGATTTCTGGCGGGCACTAAGCGCCTCAAGTGTTCTCTCTTGCCTGGTACCTCAGCATCACAGGCTTGAATACCGAGCACCAATTTCGCTAAGCTTAGCTAAATATGGTTCCCTTGCCAACCCATTCACCATCCGTGTCCTTCCATGACCAAATTTTCACCGCTTATCACGTGGACACTTTCGAGCGGGTCTATAAAACCATGGTCTCGCTCGCCGTAGAAAAAAAGTTTTCTTCCCTCCCTACATCAGTTAGGGTTAATACTTCACCATGTGTTTTATTAATTCAACGGCGGCTCCGCTTTGCGGCTTGCTGAGGGTTATTCTGATCTCTTTGGATTTCCTTCCGTTCCCGGCCTCCCAGAGTGAAGAGACTGCCTTCCTACCAGCCACTAACAACCTTCGGGGTTTTTGACTGTGGGGTGGTCTCGACATTTCTTTTGTTGGAATCTACGTATTTTGTGTACTCGTACCAGACTGCGCATCATGAGAATATGCCAGAATACTCACATCATAGGTAACGTAGAGAGAAAAGGGACGGCAACTTCCCATTGGGCGGGCTGGCTCATTTTCTTTTTGACCCCAACACCGTATTATTGGGCCGGAACTGTTGATGCAATCGCGAGAATGAGTCTGTACGTTTTTTGTGCAAATGGCTTGCCATCGGGTACGGTATTTCCGGACCAGGCTAGAGGCACCAGGCATTCCCTCCTTGCATCGATCATCTTTGCCTTAGCAGGGCATCTTGACTCGCGCGTTGGGTGCGTTGTATGTCTGGGCCATATCACCACCCGTAAAGCCGACCTAGTGTTCGATTCTTCATTAAGCGCGACCTCATGCGTGTAACCATTCACATAACATGCTTGAGTTAGCCCTTTTCAACAAGAAAACGAACAAGGTGACTGCACTGGACCTAAAATGAAGTCGATTCCCGATTGGGCACTTGTTTTACAACCCGTTCAACGTATCTTTCTCCACCAACATGTCTTTGAGCATTTTGTACAGGGTAAGATTCAAATCTATATCCCAATTGAGATTTTGCCGCCAACAAAGTGGCGTTTCGAAGATGACCAATGTCAGGTTCATCTGTCTCCATGTCTGATGGGAAACACGGCAAAATGTCACCAAAGACTTTAAATAGCCAAGAGCTTGAGCCGCTTATTGTTCTGAACACGGAACATCGAACAACCCTTATGCCGTTGGAGTTGCTTGGTCCGTGGTCGGCGGGCGATCCCGAGCGCGGCATGGTCTCGGAGTTGGAGAACATATTCTGGGAAAAGGAGTCGCCGAATGCATATCAAGCCGGAGAGATAGCTCGTATAAGATCGGGCGGGAAGGAAGGTGTTTGATGTAGAGGAAAGGCCGGAGATGCAGCCAGCATGAACCAAGATCGTAGAGCTGGGCTGTCATGTCAACCGGTCAGAGGCTGAGTACAAAGCGATAGGCTCAGCCCAAATAAATATTCCGGCAGGCGGTGTCAGCTTCTCCGGAACTTCCCCTTGTAAACTAGACCTCTCTTCTTAGCTTGTAGTCAGCATGTCAGCTTCTGCCTTAGAGCTCACGCAATTGTTGCTTAGTGTTTAGAATAACAATACCACGGGAGCAGACATTGTGAGGCCATCTTTGTAAGTAAATGACTGCGCCCTTATTCAGGCCTTATCTCATCACGAAATAGGCAATGGGATTTCCACTTTCTCTGACCCCGATGGTTCTACCTGTAGCTTGCTCAAGAGTAGATCAAGTGGCCGATATATACCACTCCCTTAACCGAGACCATAGAAATGGGTACTAAACACACTCTGCCAGGTTCGCGCCCATGTTCTGAATGCGAGCGATCATCTCATCAATCCAAACCGTTTCTTGACCCCAGTCCTCCGGTTCTGGCGAATTAGCCATGCAAGCCCTCGCAACAATTAAAGGTGGCAGAATAGTGCCAGGCCCAATACCGTGGAACCTGTGGTCAAATAAATACTCTACCGACTGGCAGATATAACGACATGAGGTCTGGGGCCATTCCGCTTTGTAGCCCAAGGGATTTGACAACCTACCCGTCCAGGGTTCTCGCAAGCTCTCATTTGTAGTTTGGCTATAGTCTGTCTTTGCCCGGCTGGAAAGACCAGTATTGCCATGATGCTTTCCTAGTGTTATGCCATCGAGGGAAGATAACCTTAAGTGAAGAGAACAAATATTCGTTTGTACGAGAAGTTGTACGGTCCAGTATAAAACCATGGTTTCCGCTATAGTGTATGATGGAAAGTGAAGCGATACAGGGAATAATTTACCCCGCTCTAGACTATCAGTCGAGCTGTTAATAGTGGATAACTCGGGCCAGTATAGAGAGCCTGTTACAGCCTGATATATAGAAAGCCATTCGTCGAGCTGCCTTTTAAGCTCCAGACACAAATCAAGGATTCCCAGGCCGCCGTTGAGGGCATCTATGGGATGCGGCAAAGAGAATGCTGTGTCCATCCTGGCTAAGACATCCGGAATTCGAAGGAATATATCGAGAAGAAGGTCTTGAGAACCTTTGGGTTTTGAACCCCACGGCTCTTGCATCCACTCGGGCTGGGCTAGGAACGTTGCTTGACGTTGTCTTAGGCCCTGATAGGCCTGGAGCAGTCAGTGCCTTACACATGAATACCGGTGAGACTTCCCCAAACTTACTGTATGCATCCTTAGCACTTGGAAGACATCATGCGCCAGTCCTTCGACATGTTCTTTCGGTCCTCGCGACTGGAGGAGTATCATAGCCCCCTGGTAGTGTTTCATATACCCACCAACTGTCCGGCCAGGGCACTCGGAGAATTCATACATACCGAGCATCACACAGGCGGCAATGGTTTGCTTGTCGTATTGGGTCATGGGACTATTGATGGCGCGCTGGAGTTCTTGCAGACCTTTTGTGTATAGGGGCAAGCTATGGCGGACCAAAGCCTCATGGCCACCTTTCTGCCCGAATTTTGCGGTGCTTAGTGCCAGCATTGCATGTTCGAGAGCCGGTGATAGCGATGCGATGCCACCCAGTTGAAGAAGCCACTTGCGATGGGCACCAGGGTGAGCTTGGCTAAGCCCAGTCGGTGGAAACTGGTCATCTATGAAGAAGGTCCAAAATTGATCTCTAGAGACATTGCGTGGGGATACAGAGCTAGGTATGCATAGAGCTGGAGCGACTTGGTGAGCTTGGAAAGCACCGTCATTTGGCATATAAGACGAGTGTCGCAATTGTTGATCTCGTCTCCAACGTGATAGTAATAGAGGAGCGGCCCCAGCCTCGTAAGCGTGCTGCAGCGTGCCCTGGGATGTTTCGGTCATGGACGTCTTTGCATATTTGGAGAGGATGAAGGCTTGCTTCTTCGAATAGCCTGCACATGGGCGGCCTGCCTTGAGGCACTTTATGCAATGGGGTTTCTCGCCACCGCACTTTGGAAGCGTTTGATAAGCATAGGTCCGGATAGCTGTAGGCTCTGAGTGGTGAGGGATAACCAACCCTGATTTTCCTTTCTTTGCAGGTGTGGCATGCTTTTGAACGCCCCGCGACGCCTACCATTGTGGTGGAGGGTCCGTTTTCAGGCTGATTTTTCCAGAGACTCGTAAGATCTCGTTATGAAATACCGAGGCATGAGAGTCATATTAATTAGGAGAAGCGTTGCCCGAATTCCGCTGTATCTAGGATGAAAATTACGCCGATGCGGTGGAGCAATGTTTTAGTCGGCCGAATTAATTACGGGACGCAACTCGACTTTGACCAATCCTAGCCAGGGCATTGTTAGGTCATTGAAGAACTAAGCCTACTCCGGCTGCATTTTGCGAGAGCTGGCTCATTGCTGTGGCTTGGTCGCCGTCTTCGCATCTGGGAACAGTCCAGCTGAAATTCCAACATTAACCCTACTCCTCTTCAGGCATCAATTGGCGGCATTTCAGGGCTATGTTCGTGGGCTATGATGATGGGCGGGACACGCTTTGACATTGCTTTCAATTTTACAGGAATATGAATGAACCAGTCCTCCCGATGCTAGTCAGTGTTTTGAATCATCCATTCATTATCACGTTCTGAGCCTCTCCTTACCTACCTCCCAAAATGGTGAACTCGCATACAGCTGCTGGAATCGCCCAGGTCGTCTTTTACGTTCCAATACTCCCCATTGCAACTCTCAACCTTGTTCGTGGTTGGGATCATGGGCTTCGCCTTGTGTGTCACCCTCTTGTCACTTTTTCTCTTTGTAAGTCATCCCAAAGCCACTCTTGCGTTAGGGCATCTACTGACGGCTGTAATCTTAGTTCGGTTTACGGGTGGAATCTTGAATATCATTCGAGGATCCGATCCGACAAATCTTGGCTTGGTCATTGCCACCACAGTGCTGCTGAACGTTGGCCTCATCCCACTCTTAATCTCCCTTGTCGGGTTTCTCCGCCTGATGTATGTTGTGATATCCTGTCGAAATGGCTGAGTTTTTTGCTGATGTTCCAGTCTGAAATCCAGTATTGATCAGAACAAGCGCGCCAACATTCTTCTCAAACTCATACGAATTGCTTTTCTCGCTGCGATTGTCCTCCTAACGGTAAGCGGAGGCCTCAGTGGCTCCGATGCGTATGTCACAGCAGCAAGGTCTCTATCCAAAGCTGGCTACGTCACGCTTGCTGTTGTGCTTGCCTTGAACACCGCGGAGTTGCTTCATCTTTATACTCAAAGCCATCGCATAGCTGCGGGAATGTTCTTCGTAAGTAAACACCATATCAAACTAATATCGGCTTGTCTAATCTGTACATGCAGTATGTGAGACTTACCTTTGCCAGTATTCCAGCACTGGTCTTGCGTACTATCTATGGACTTCTTTGTGTATTCACAGTGAACAATCCTTCTACGATCTGGAATTCTCTGTTTGGGTCAACGGTGGCCTTCACTTTGATGTGTTTGCTAGCAGAATACATCACGGCTCTCATCTTCTTATTCCTAGGGGTTCGCTATGCGCAGAATGCTCGTCGAGGCGGATTGAAGCGGCTTGACATCGTACCTTGCGGGGTTTAGTACCCTGTGATCTAGGATGCTAGGGGGCTCACATTCACTTAATGTATTACTAAGGAGACTTACATTGTGGTTCCACAACGAAGTCATTACAGAATTCAATCCATAGTCTGAATCTTAGCCTGGCTGGTTTCCGTTATATTTAACATTTATACCATTGACCTGTAAACGCCCGCAGTCTTTGTAATACGGTCTGTTTTCGCAGCTTACTTAGTAACGCACAAATGCTCTCGTTTCTTTTGCTTGATAACTCACTTATACGTCTCAGCGCGTCTCAATGCGGGTTTCTATACAGCGGATAATTGGTGATCTTTTGTCAAAGATGGAGCTAGATGTCTCCAGTTAAATACTGTCGAACCCCCTATCTCTTGGTTATCCATCCTGAGGCTCGCCGACGGAAACTTGACTAAACGTGAAGTTGGGCTCGGCCGTTTGATCCGTGACGTGGCGTTTAACACCCTACCTGCTGGCTAATCTCAGCCGAATAATGTACAATGCCGATTGCGGGGGTAGCTCTCGACATTGCAGATAAACCTAGGGTATCCGAGTGTTTAGTAAGATGAGTTGAAAGGTAGGGTAGTAGCTCGATTCAACCTGCCTGCCAAAGATTCCACATGTATGCCGTGATTACCACTAGACTTTAAGGTTCTTGGACTATCTCTCCAATATGTTGTAGCATGAAATAATGTACCTTGTGTCTAGATTTGTCGAGGCATTTCTATTACATTTTGTCAAAAGTAGCGTGATGGACTTTTAGTTTAATCAATATTTAACATTCTCTTCATTGTTGTAACGTATTGGCAATCCTCCTAGCTTCCCCCGGAGCTGCCGTTCCTCATGCCGAGTCATGACTTGCCTGTCCTGTTCCTAGCCGGAACCATTCCACTCTGGATACCTGCTAGCATCGAAAAACTTGGAGCTTGGACCAATCAACGGCTCATCTCTGAGGTCTCCTTTCCACTAGACCGCGATCGTTTCTGAGGGCGGCTCCCATGCAGCTTTGAGATCGGGCTGAAGACCAAACATGGCAGCTTCCCGGGCCTCCAAGAACATGATGAAATCAATTGCCGTTTCAAGCGTGGTTCTGACAGCTCTCTCAAGGTCACCTATTTTACCATCAACCTTATCGGCAATGCGTTCAAATGTGATAGGCGCACTTAGACCCTTTTCAACACCTGTGTATACGAGAAGCACAGGCAGCCTTTCGACAGTTTTCAAGTCCTTGTTGCGGTAGCTGTTAAAACAAACGATGACAATCAGGGCTTGAAATAGCGGTTGGAGGATATATAACCTGTGGTTATAGATTATTCTAGGTACCCATCCCTCTATTTCCTGACCTGAAGCAAACATTTCGTCATAGGCGCGGTGACGTGCCTTTACCTCAGTGATGGCACTATTCAATAAGACAAGGCTGTTGACGGTCTTCTCGGATGGCGAAGGCGTATCAGATAAGTCTGGCGGTGTGACAACTTTGCAGATAAAGCGCTGGCACTCGATTATGCTCCGATACGGGTGGAACCACTGACGGCAGATATAATTGTGAAGTACTTGACTAAAGCACTCGGAAGTGAGGGCATAATGGAACGTAAACTGCCACTGACTTATTGCACGTATAAAGGACTTCTGATATAGTCATTTCGGGAAAGTGGTCGACGTCTCTCACTGACGCTATGTAATGGACTTGAACGCCATATAAATGGATTAGATGTCCATGTTATCCCTCCATGTTTGTGCGGATGAACTAAAGGGCCTCGTCTCTTCTGTACCCTGTTCAGGGCCTTTTTGATGGTGGCGGAGGCATGACCGAATAATCGATAACGAATAATCGATGCTAGAAGGTGAAGTCAATACGTGGGACAAATGATGACAAGTCTATAGTACAAACATTAGGGGACAGGCGGATTTAATAGCTATAGAAGCACTAAAATAAATACTAAATACTAAATACTAAATACTAAATACTAAATACTAAATACTAAATACTAAATACTAAATACTAAATACTAAATACTAAATACTAAATACTAAATACTAAATACTAAACTTATTCTCTTACTCTTAACACAATGTCACCTTGCAAAATGCAGCAGCATTCACAACCATAAAACTCATGGAGAATGTCGCCCCTCACAAGCATCTCACTGCGGGGAAGCCGCAAGCGCCAACTTGCCCACATGTTACACGCAATCCACCAAGTTGAGCCCACGACAGCGTCTTCACTGCCCAACCCAATACAGGTCGTCTGCATCTTAGACACACATATAACACGTCTAACACTGTCCATTGGATACATATTGATCCATGCCGGCGACCTGACCGAGAACGGGTCGTTTGATGAAATGCAAGCCGAGTTGAAATGGCTCTCTGACCAGCCACACCAGTACAAGATCCTCATTGCTAGAAACCATGATGTCTTGCTCGATGACGACTTTCTTGCCATGTATCCGGAGCGACGCTACGGGCATAATAAGACGAAGGAAGATCTGGTTTGGGGAACCGTCATCTACCTCTAGGACACTTGCGTAACTCTCAAACTTCCTTCACCTGGCCAAGCAACACATCCTCGGAAGCTCACAATATTTGGCAGCCCCTGGATACCTTTGTGAATACGGAATTAGTTGGTGAACAGATGCAATGAACTTAGAAACGACCCAGTTGTAGTCAACATATAACACGCACCGTCCACTTTAACTCGGCCGTCTTTTATCTTATAGAGCTCTAAAACAGTTAAAATGACAACTTCATCAGCTATGGCATTCCGTGTATTTTCTTCAATGTTGCTAACATGTTTCTCGCTGTCGGCGGTCTGCTTCGGCCACACTGTTCTTATCTTGAACAAGCTCGACAGGCCAGAACCTTAAGCGGTCCTCACCAGGTGTACCTCAGGTTGTCCTCTGTATTTGACCGAAAGAGAGTTGGCTCATCGAATGACTCCGCTCCAAATCTGAGAAGTCTGGCGAGAGAGGCAGTGTGCTAAAGGTGTTGTTTGCTGAGTTGAAACAGAAACAGTTCCTATTAACCGCATCAAGTAAGATGATACAACTTTGATGGCTTTCATTGTCACTGTTGCTTGTCTTCATTTCAAGTTCTCTAGCACAATGATACCGAACAAGGGTAGCTCAAACTCCATTCACGCGTCTTATGTCACGGCTCGCATACTCCCGACTATTGATGCCAGGAAGAGTGTAAAAGTGGCACATGGGCCAAATATAAACAAACAATGCTCTCTTTAACCCAAACTGTTCTCTTTACTTCTCTCCATCAGCATCCCATCTTCTGATACATCCTCCACCAAACTGCCAAACCCTCAGTCAGCAATCGCTATGTCTGCTACCTTCTCCTCCTACGCCGAGATCCGCCAAGCCAACCAATTGCCTCAATGCACCGAAGGAACCAAGCGCCTGTTCTGGGCTATCCAAGGACCTCTGGAAACAAACGTCTTCGTCCTCAAGGACCATATCGATCCCAATTCAGAGCGCGAACCCTACTTTAAGCAGACGCTGGACGGCACGAGCTGGCATTCCATCCTCACAAGAACCCCTCACCAAACTTCGCGTCTCGTCTGTATCCGTCACGGTTTCTCAACTAGATATGTGGGAGGAGAACTATCTCGAGGCAGATCGACATGCGTATCCAGGCGAGGAAGGATGTGTGTTTGAAGAATTCGGCGAGGGTTACAGCGACAATAACACTGAGACTGGGATGGAGGGGGTCGAGGGACTGAGGCTGACGCAATGCTGTGGCACAGATCGGCCCAAAGGTTTGCAGCCCCTGGTGGTTCAAGCGCAGGAACATCTCTACATTACGGTTCACGACTATGTAACAGCCGTGCATCCCTGGCTGACAGGTCTGCGCCAAGATTTCCTACGGACAAACGATGTGTGGGACCGTGAGCCGTTGCCGACCGACCTCAAGCTGATGGTGAACACCAACGCCCTGGACCAACTTCAGCTTGAAGGCAAGAAGGAATGGATCCAGTTTAGGAGGGGAGGGTGGAACATTCAACCTGACAATGAGATGGGTTATTCCACCGGGCCTCTTGTTGATGGGTGGCAAGAGATGAACAGATGCTTCGTGATAGGATCAGACAATTTAGGAGGAAAGTCACCATTAGAGCATCAGAAATGGACTTTAAACACCAAAGCCATGCGTGCAACGATACACTCCATGACAGCTGCATGCCACTTGGACGCTAGCTAACAATCATGGGGATGAAAAGACCCGACCTAATCTAAACAAAAAACCCTGGATCACAGACAGCAGGCAACTTTAGCCGCTGGACGTAAACAGATTATGCATGTATTCACGGAGTGCAAGGTATAAGTAAGACACAGTGGGGTCAAAGTATAGCAGTTCAACAGAAAAGACCAGAAAATGGGATATTTACTTTACTGTGGCACGATTGCAATTTGTTGGTGGAGATATTACGCGACAAGACCTTGCTAGTTGCAAGGTGCCTTGCTTTTGGCGTAGTGGTCATATCAACCAACACCCAGTACTTCCCCGCAAGTCGTCCAGGCAGCCTTAGGCAACCTTAGGCAGCCACAGCGTTAATTGGACCTGTACCTAAGCGAGAAATAGTAGCGTCTGAGGTGGATTGCATATTGGGCGAGGGGGAGACGTAGTATTGTATCATCGTGATTCTCATGATGAATCCTCAGGCTCAAAATAATAACTTGATCCTCCTAGGGTTATTTAGAGAACACAAGATGCAATAGACAAGCAGCTTATCCATGGACACTCTCTTCATAGATCTTGAACCTGACCTGACCTTGCTCTTATAATTGATTGCAAGCCCCTTTCATTCATACGTAACATCCTGCAGCCATGGAAGCTCCCGTTTATTCATCCGAGAATGGTTCTACCAAGGCTCCCAGTAGCTGTGGAGCTGACACCAACGTTGAAGCCCTCCTCTCTGACGTCTCTTCGGCCCTTGAAGAACACGCAGGCAGGGATGTCTTTGCTGTTGGCGGAAAGCTCGAAATCTGCAACCTATCTCCCGAAAGCGCCCCTGATAAAAGCCCTCTGGTCATCCGCTGGGACTCAGGCGAGCTGAGCTACGGCCGCAACGTCCGGTTGCCCGTCGATGACACTTCTGTCTCTCAAGGAGCATTTGCGCAGCTTTTGGCAGATTCCGAACCAGCCACGTTCGGCATTAGCAATAGGGAAGTCCTTGATGAGACTTATCGGAAGGCCAGCAAGATAGATGCAGCCAATTTTAGCACCAACTTTCATCCTTACGAGCACGGTATCTTGGATACGGTAATGCAGGCTTTGGGTCACAGTACCTCTGATGCTGGGAATCTTGGCATCAGAGCGGAACTTTACAAGCTCAACGTAAGCTAAATAAATATCAGAATCCGTTTCTGAAAGGCTCTAATATGTCGACAGATCTACTCCGGGCCATTTGGGAAGTTCAAACCTCATGTGGATACACCCCGGTCGGATGAACAGATGGGATCACTCGTTGTCTGTCTTCCACATCCTCACCAAGGTAAGCTTTTTCACCAGTACTCAGAGTTCATATTCCAGAACATCTCACCCCTTCAGGTGGTCAACTCGTGGTTCGACACATTGGCCAAGAAGTTGTTTTCAACTGGGCAGATATGAAGACTCCCTCAATTTAGTGGGCAGCCTTTTTCTCCGATTGCGAGCATGAAATTTTCGAAGTCACCCAGGGTCATCGATTAACACTGACCTACAACCTGTTCTGGACAACCTACGGTCCCGCTTTGATGGCAAATCGTCTTGGCGCATTGGAGCAGGAATCATTTCACTTCTTTACAACCCTTAAAGCACTGCTAGAATGTTCTACATTCCTCCCTCAAGGTGGTTCACTTCTTATCCCAATTCAAGTCGTTCTCCGCCGTGTACTGACTGATATAGGCGGTACCCTGGGCTTCACATGTACTCACGCTTATCCCCACACCTCCAGGTCATCCGTTGGTAACCTGCATCATACCCTCAAGGGCCTTGATATGATGGTGTACCAAGCTCTTCGTCATCTGACTGGCAATGCCAAAGTAACCACAGTCCTGACCGGCGAGGAGTACGAAGCCCATATGCGTCATAGATTAGACTACGAAGAGGCTGTAGGCATCAACACCCAGCCTGAGGAAGATGACGAGATTTCTCACATCGAACGTGCACATCTCGCAAGCTCTCCCGGTCCGGCAATCATTTGGAGGAAGTACAACTACTATTGTGAGAAATTGGATCCCGCAATGATCGGAGTTCATGTCTCCGGCAGATCCACACAGCAGAGTACACCGATGTACCCACAACGAAAAATAACATGGCTCAATTATGGCCCAAGCTCACGAACCTCCAAAGAGCTTGCTGTTGTATTCCCTACCGTAAGTCATCCTGATGCAGATTGTTTCAGAGATTATGAGATGAACTGACATCATATACAGTACGGGAATGAACCTGGGCTTGATGCGTTTTACTCGTCAGCCGTTATCATCGCAGAGATTGGAAATAAGGCACTTTAGCCGACGAAGGGAAGGCAAAGATAACAAACGAGACATGTGATGCGGGCACTTAGTTATCAAGCCTTCATTAGGGCGCTGCTGGCTCTCATATACGAATCCATCCTTTGACATGTTTACCTTCGGGCCTATTTGACGAAAAATCATCAAGTCTCCAATGTGTAACAGCCACCGTCTGGGTTTCATACGTGGCACAATTTGCCTGCTAGTCCCTACAGCACATTCCGAAAATGAAGAAGCTCACATCTTGTCAACTTCCCGCCAGCATCGCCAGCATCGCCACCACCATCGCCATCACTAGCAGCATCTCAAGATGCGTCAAGTAATCTATTTATTGCCCTATATAGTGGCTTTATTGGCACAGCTTGCCCATTTGTGCATCGTGAAACTAATATTAACAGAACATCTAACCCAGAGAGTAAATATGGCATGGGAATATGCCTGCTGCAGGCACTGGACTCGCGGACGCAACATTGCGTTTTTCAGTCAGGTTGTGTTAGAAGTGAGCCTTTTTAAGGTAAGTTGGGGTGGCATTCTAGTGGTGAGCCATAGACTCATTCGCCCTGATTTTCATCTGTATCCGCATCAGTCTTCTCATTAGTGCATCGGTGAAGAACTCGAGTTTCTGTTAGTCAAGAATACCATGGTATTGACAATCCCACAATATTGCCATTTGCATGGATCTTGCAACCAATGCTGAAACCTCAACTACTGTCTCCGTAAAGATTCACTTACCAGTCTTAGCATCTTTTAAGCCGTTGTTCTGACTCTGGGCGTTTAAGTTTGTTTCAGATCTGCTGTGGCTTCCTCAATGAACAACCTGGGTGCTCGAGGGCAGGTTTAAATTGTGAATCGGTAATAAGAACGAGGAGAGATATGAAATGGACTATGTAGTCATCTTTCTGTATAAGAAAGCAGTCGTTTATCTACATTCTTGGCTGTTTGACTGTTTACAAGCATGATATTGACGACCACAATTCGCAACCATTCCGTATCCGCGACGCAGCGGTCTCTACATACACTGAAATTTGGGTTATCACGTTGCGGTTGACGCGAACTCTGGGTATACTTCTGTCGGTCAGTAAAATGCCATCGGGGGTCAGTAGGGGGTTCCTCCAAAATTGGACACTATTATTAATTAGACGTCCACTCACATTATCGAGGACTTGAGAGTAGAAGCAACAATCTTTGCTAATGATCCTCATAGAGAGCTATGGCCGTATATACACTTCTCATCCGAACAGCCTTCACGTCGATTCTTGTAGCAGCGACCCTGGCGAGACATAAACCATAGCGCACTAAACTCAGCGTCGCTCAGGGGCAGATGACGGTGAACTCGTGGGCACCCCTTGCACTCCCCCCGCAGGAAAAGCCAACAACAAAGGTTGAGTCTTCTCATCCTGTCAACAAGCTGTTGCTCAACACTTAGAGGTGGATCCACACGCCTCCCATCAACTAACACAGGCCCTAATCTCGCGAACTGACGGGGGGGGACCGCATAGGAAAAGACCTGACCACCTCGAACAGAACTATACGTTCCGTCCTGGGAGCCAGTAAATACGAACACGTTCCGGAATTGAGCAAAATGCTTGAATCCGAGATTGGTAATCGATGGGGCAGCAGGACTCCCGACAAGCAGCGTTATCCGTTCCAGGGCAGATTTATCCGCAACAAACTGGCCTAGAAAAGGAGCATAGCCTGAGTCATGACAACAAGCAAGCACAATATGCTTGCATTGCGGACTTTCCGCGAAAAACTTCAGGCATTCTATAAATTTAGACAGTTTTCAGCCGCAAAAGAAAAGAAGGGTGCATACCTCTGATTTTGTTGTCCGCCCTTTCCTTACCGGATCCCACGTCGATGAAATCGAACAAAGGTAAACGACTACTAAAGCCGGTGCAAAATGCCCTTAACTGGGTCGCGTCCTTCACTCGCCCCTGATGAAAGAGTGCGGACCCCAAACCGTCCAAGTGGGCAAACGCTTTGACGACGATATCTAACCTGTCAGAATCATCCATGATGGTTCGCAAATGCGCCTGTGTCGCTGTAAGCAGCTCATCGGCTGCTTCTCCGCCTCCTGTAGATGCCGCCTTGATAAACTCATCTCGAAACTGATACATTCAAGTCAGCACACTGTACATTCCAACCGCCTTCACATCAGTCCCTACCGCGTAGCCATCTGCATCAGCATCAATCAGCACGACCGCAAACGGCCGCCGTTCCTGACAAGATGTTAGCTACTAAGGTTCTATCCAGATTGGACTCAATCTTTCTCTCACCACAACTCTGGTTCTGTCTCGGAAGCC
Source organism: Neonectria sp. DH2 (assembly GCA_003934905.1). Classification (NCBI taxonomy): domain Eukaryota; kingdom Fungi; phylum Ascomycota; class Sordariomycetes; order Hypocreales; family Nectriaceae; genus Neonectria; species Neonectria sp. DH2. The sequence continues at coordinate 1,437,319 of RQWH01000010.1, read as the reverse complement.
AATCATTTCCTGCTGGAGTCGCCTTCGAGCATCTTGCTCAGTTTGGAGATCCAACTCCGTTTGTTCTAGTCTTGCATCTGTTTCCTCAACCTTGCTGATGAGCTCCTATGATGTCGAGTCAGGCATTCTGCTATTAAACAGTCTATGAGTGCAGGTATTGACTCATACCTCAATCAGATCCAGGCGATGCTCCTCGGCATTGCGGAGTTCTCTAAAGCGCTGGCGATAAGACGGCGGCCCAGGGTTCGTTACTGTAGATTGTGGCAGGACCATAGCTCCATCAGTAATCCGATATCACAGGATGTGACTATATCCTCACTTTGGGAAAGAGGAACAAGTGTGTTTAGAAGAAAACACCGAGAAAGCGGGGTAAGGCCACACCAAAGAGTGACATCAGCTCATCCACGCAAGGTATCGAGCGGATTGGACCAAAATAGAAACATAATTGCTCCAACAGTAACTGCAGGGTTGGTCGTGTATGAACACGACCAACACCGTACGTCCATGGCAACGCCATCCAATAAGAGGTCTCCGGTTAAATTGGAGACCACACTGACTGTGCAGACAGACGAATTAAAACCCCCAAGTAAAGCGCCGCATCATAATTTCGAAACATCCTTCATCGAGTTTGGCCATTTCGTCGCAGAATTTCAAGGATCTCAACCACGAAGTAACGAGGCTATCATCTTGCTCCGCCCTCCGTCCTGTCACGCTCATTATGCGCTGCTTGGGCAACTTGTGTGCGGGGTCAAAGGATAAACAGCATCGATGTCATCCATCACCAATTGGTAAGTTACAGTTATCACCGGCCATACTGGCTTCTTCCTTTGTTTGTTTTATTTCGCCTCAACCACAGCCAATGCAAGGACCATGTCCCTCTAGGTCGACAAGTCAGGGCTATTCTACTACATATCCAGCATCTGGAGGATTCTACTACAGCCAGGCGCCTAGGACAGTTTTTCTTCCCAACAGTTCGGTTTTGGATTTGGTGTGTTCCACCCGTAGCAAGTAACAGGAATCATGGTACAATATAACCACTGCCAGGAGAAGATTGACCGGCAAATTCACTAGGTATAGGTCAACATATTCATCGTGATGGTTCTCTGCTCCCTTTGCCGAGGCGGTTCGGAATGAACTGGAGCAAAGTTATGTCACACCCGGGGGCATTTACCCTTTCGGTTGTCGGTTTTAGGATGAGTCTTCTCGCTCTACTACCCAACATAGCTCGTGTGAGCGCCTCTCTTGCAACCGTCACAACTCTGATGATTGGCACCTGAATGAGCATCCAACACTGAGGAGGGCGTTCGTTGGCTTGTCAAGTGTGAGAAGTCACTTCTGTTGGTACTTGTCTGGCCGACCAGGTTGCATTAGTTTGTAGTGGCTGTTCGACCTTATGTTGGATTGACCCCTCGTGTGGCGACATAAGACCCGAATTTGCATAAACCTCTGATACACAGATATCCTAGCTTTAGTCAGATGACTAGAAAACCCCTCTCGAGAAAAGAGGGGGCCGGAGGCATCCCTGATCAATAACATCATCATCTTTGGGGTCCACATCGTATTGATCCCTATCGTTGTGATCGAATTTGCCGTACGCTGTCCAACAATTAAGAGTCTCATTTGCTTGAAGAAGCTAGCTACGCTACGATACGTACATCGATATGATCGCATACGAAGATCGCAATGTCAGCCAAAAATGCTGCCTCGGCTCAAAGGGACTATCTTAGGACCTTTGAAGACTGGGCAGATTGGGACAGAGCCTTCAAGACGAAAGCAAATTCAGCCAAAATCTGGAATCTCATCAATCCAGATAGGTCTGACCAGCCGTTAGAAGAGCCGGTCAGGCCGACCTTCAGTACCTATTTCCGAAGAATCCCTCCACAGCTGATCGAGGTCGACCGACCCCGGCAGACCCGTCAGCCGGCTAGTCAGGGGTCTAGTCAGACTCTCACCCCGACCTATACCCTCGAAACGACCGATCCGTCCCAACGGGCCCGATCTATCGCAGATCTGACTGCTGAAGACAGAGCTGCCTATCAGTCTGACCGTAAGGACTACGAACAGGACTATAGACAGTTCGAACAGCAACACCGTTGGATTGATAAGATGAAGGATTGGGTCATGGATACAGTTGCAAAGACCCTAGCTGCTAGTGCCTGCGATCCTGAACAGGACCTAAGGAACTGGTATATCAACCTTCGAGATAGCGTTGGGGCCACAACGACCGAACAGCAAAATGAGGCCCTAGTCAAATATCAGAAGACCCTATCTGCTGTACCTAGAGCAGCTAAGGATTTTCCTAGCTGGCTTACAGACTGGGAGCAAGCAACACACCAAGCCCAGACTAGAGGGATCGGAGGCCTAGACAACCTGAACGTGTGGTTCAACAACTTATGTGACGCTATTGAGCCAGTCCTAGGAAACTGGGTCTCGAATTTCCAAGGGATCTATCAGGATAAGCTAGAGGATAAGACCCTAGCTATCCGGACTGTGGCCAAGAATCTGCGCACAGAGGTTAGCCGCAGAGGCTTACAGCAGCCGGCTAGGAACGCCGCTACCCGGGTCAAAAGAGGGGCCTTTGGCCCGACCTACGGTCAGGACCCGGATCCGGCTGACCAACCGGACCAAGAACAGGATCCCGATCAGGAAGGCCAACAGCCGCCTAGATCTTCCGGATCTGTCGGGCCCTCCCGGCCAAAGCGGACCCCTAAGAAACGCAAGTCTGACCAACCGGCCTCTCAGTCAAAGAGGACGAAGTCCAAGGAAGCCCGGGATCAAGAAAATAGCGGCTCTAGCTGTGACGCCTGCGGCGGTCCCCACAGCTTAGCCAGCTGCTATTATGCCTTTCCTTCGAAGGCCCCTTCTTGGTTTGAACCCAATCCTGTGATGAAGGATGCGGTCAAATACCGACTTTCCTGTCAACACTTGAAGGATAAGCTCAAGGCTCTTAAGGGGTCAGCCGGACCGGCTGAGTCAGAATGACTAGGCCGGGGCATAGGACGTTGTTCTGATCTGATAACTGCAGTCAACGCCGCTTTTCCTGCTGCCCGGTACCCCCTACGAAGGTCAGCTATCCTAGACTCCGGGGCCACAATCTACATCTTCAACCAGATCCACTGGTTCAAGGGATATCAGCCTGCAAGGGCTAATGACGTCCTTATTGCCGGAGAACACGAAGTCCTAGTCCTAGGCTACGGTCAGGTTGATATCCTGACAAAGGGGACTAAAGGCCTCAGGCCTATTCCTCTGTTCGATGTGGCCTATTGCCCTGACTTCCCTTGCAACCTCGTATCCCTACGACGTCTACAACGGCAGGGCTATTGGTGGGACACACGCCCAGACTCCAATTGTCTCCGGACCACAGCCGGATCGATCCTTTGCTATCTATCTGATCAATATGACCAATTCGTCATAGAAGACGTTCCTTATGATCAGATTGAGGCTGCCTTCCCTGCCCAACACAGCCAGTTCAACTCATCAACCCGACCTAAGGCAACTAAGCAGGATGCCCGCCGATGGCATCTGCGACTTGGTCATCCGGGGCCTCAAGCCCTAGAAAGGCTAGTCAATAAGGTCACAGGGGTCCGGATCAAAGGGATCACAACAGTCAAATGCAATGACTGCGGTACTTCTAAGATGACCCGACAAGTCAGCCGCCGGCCGCGGGACCTTCCAGCCGGACCTGGTCTAAGGCTAGCCATTGACTTCCACGATCTGGAAGAAGATCCAGAGGGAAGGGCTAGCCTGCTGTTAATAACAGACCGCTATTCCGGCTACATCTGGGACTATTATTTAAAGACCCGGCAGCACAAGGAGCTAGTCCCAGTCCTCAAGGACTTCCTAGGTCATCTAGTCCGACAGTATCAGCTAAAGCCTCAGGTCATTGAATGTGATAGAGAGATCCTAGGGAAGTCTGAAGACCGGCCTCGGCTAGTGTTCAAGTTCCTCACAGGGATGAACATCATCGTGGAGTCAACAGCTGCAGACACAGCTGCCCAGAATGGCGGCGCCGAGCTTTCCGGCAAGGTCATCAAGACTAGGGCTAGGGCCCTATGGGCCGGAGCTCGATTTCCTTCCTTCCTTTGGGTTGAGATCTATCGAGCTGCTGTCTATCTGTACAACCGGACCCCTCGTAGGGTCAGCAACTGGGATACCCCTTATGCCCGGTTCCACACAGCTATAGCCCAGCGAGATGGTTACGGCTAGGAACGCAAGGTCCCTTATCTAGGCCACCTTCGGGCCTATGGATCTAAGGCGTTTGCAATGACCTAAGATGCCCTAAAGGGCCGCAATAAGCGGCAGCGGCTAAATCCCCGCGCCTGGATCGGCTTCCTTGTGGGATATCAGTCAACCAATATCTATCGGATCTGGAACCCGGCTACCGGGAAGATCATTTCTACGAGAGACGTCATTTTCGATGAAGATGAACAATTCAATGGAGACATCAAACAGCTAAAAGACGACCTATTGCTAGTCAGTAGGGAGGAATTAGACCGGCTGCTGAACCAAGTGGAAGAGGCCCAACTGGACCAGTCAATTGTAGAAGGAAATGCAGCTAGCAGCCTGACCCTAACCAGGGGGGACTACTATGAGGATCAGGACGATGATGTCAATCTAGGCTCTAGGGATCAGGTCGATGACCTAGGCCCTAGAGATCAGATTGATGACATTGATCCAATCCCGTATAAGTCACAGGCTAACAGGGACATAGGAATGACACCAACAGAGGTTAGGTCTGATCAACCAACCGGAACTGTTGAGCATTCTAGTAATAGGGTTGAGGAAGGTAATCAAGGAAAGCCAGGGGCAGGTGGAGCTGTTCAAGACAGCCGATCCAGAGCCCCTAGCGCCTATGTAGGTCAGGGAAAGCCGGAGGCAGGAGACGCTGTTGAAGACAGCCGATCCGGAGCCTCTAGCGCCTATGACCGTGCCTACTTGACTCCTGTGTCTTTGCTGCCGACTGCCCTTTTAGCGATGACGATCCAAGAAGCCTCGGATCCACTAGGTAAGCTAGATCCTAGGGACCTTCGGGACCCTAGGTTCGAACGGTCTGACGTCTGGAAGGCTGCTTTCAACGCTGGAAGACTAGCTAGCCCGATAGGAATCCTCAATGGGGAAGTCATCGATAAAGCTAAGCTGCAACGGCTGTTGAAGAAACCTAGGTCTGTTCATCGCAGTCAGCTGCCACAGCTGCCACGGCATCATCGGGATCTACGGAATCACCCAATGAGAGTCCAATTTGAACAGGCTAAAAGGGATCACTTGTACAGTCATAGGGAAATGGAGTCATGGATCGAGATTGACCAAGATGACCTAAGAACCCTAGGGAAACAGACCCTTGACTGCATGTGGGTCTATGTCTATAAGCTTGATAAGCAAGGCAGGTTCATCAAATGCAAAGCCCGGCTAGTTGTTCGAGGAGACCAACAGCCAAAAGGGCTAGATGAAGAGACCTATGCTGCAACCTTAGCCGGAAGGTCATTTCGGACCTTGATAGCAATCGCTGCCCGGTTTGACCTAGATCTCATACAATACGATGCGGTCAATGCCTTCGTCAACGCTAGGCTAGACCGTCAGATACTAATGAAATTGCCCCCTGGATACAAAAAGGCAGGAAAGATCCTACTGATCCAGAAAGCCCTATACGGGCTACGGGAGTCCCCCCTGTTATGGCAGAAGGAACTCACAAAGACCCTTCAAGACTTAGGCTTCAAGCCGGTCAGGGCCGAGCCTTGCTGCATGACTAGGGACGGGATCATCGTCTTCTTCTTTGTTGACGATATCGTCTTTGGCTGTCAACGGCACCGGAGACAAGAGGCCACAGAGATCGCAGCAGCCCTCAAAGGTCGATACGACCTAACGGGCGGACAGGATCTTCAATGGTTCCTAGGTATTGAGGTCATTCGAGACCGAACAAAAGGACTTATCTGGTTATCCCAATCTGCATATCTAGACAAGATAGCTAACCTTGCGGAAAACCTAGATCAGTGGCATGATACCCCGATGAAAAGGGAAGACCTTGTTCGGTCAGCAACCCCGGCCTCGATCCCTTCAATAAGACGATACCAACGGAAGATCGGATCGATCCTATATGCAGCTGTAATAACCCGGCCGGATGTGGCTTTTGCTGCGTCCCGGCTAGCTAGGTTCAATTCGAACCCAGGACTGGAACATCATCAAGCTGCGGATAGGGTCCTTCTGTATCTCAAAGAGACCAACAGCCTAGCTCTTCAATTCGGCCAAGACGATCGTTTCCTTATGGCTAGTGATGCCTCTTTCGCAGATAACCTAGAAGACCGGAAAAGCTCCCAAGCCTACGTTATGAGACTATTCGGAGGGACGATCGGATGGAGGTCTAACAAGCAAAAAACTGTTACGACTTCGACGACTGAGGCCGAGCTGCTAGCCCTATCTCAAGCAGCTAAGGAAGCTATGTTCATCTCCCGGCTAGTCAGAGAGCTAGGGATCCAGCTGGACGAGGAAAAGATTCACATTCAATGTGACAACCAGCAGACTATCCGGCTTGTGCACAATGACATCAATAAGCTGCAGACTAAGCTACGGCATGTCGATATTCACAACCATTGGCTAAGGCAGGAAGCTCAGAGGAACAGGATCCAGGTGGACTATATCCCTACGGAGGAAATGATCGCAGATGGGCTTACAAAGGCAGTCAGCAACCTAGCCTTCCAAAGGTCCATACAGCAGCTAGGTCTGATCAATATCTCAGACCGGCTAGGGCAACGGAGGCTGCGGGAGCTGAAGGAAGAAGACCTAGAGGGTCTGGGGTCACCCTAAGGATATTAGCAGCTTCAACCTACCCGGCTTCAGCTGGGGGGTGTGTTGGATTGACCCCTCGTGTGGCGACATAAGACCCGAATTTGCATAAACCTCTGATACACAGATATCCTAGCTTTAGTCAGATGACTAGAAAACCCCTCTCGAGAAAAGAGGGGGCCGGAGGCATCCCTGATCAATAACATCATCATCTTTGGGGTCCACATCGTATTGATCCCTATCGTTGTGATCGAATTTGCCGTACGCTGTCCAACACCTTACCTAAGTAGGTGAGTGTGCCCGCTCCTCGGTACATAGAATCCTCGTATTCGCACGTCGTATTCGCACCTTGTATCATCAATTGGCTCCGTAAACGTAAAGTTGTGGGGCAGGCAGGTGTGCTTGCACTGCTTCAGCCGCACTGTGGTGGTACTCTCTCAGGCATAGCCGACACAGCGTCCTCTAGCCTTATGGGGCGAAGCTCGCCACTCTCACCAGCCACTTTCACCAGCCACTCAGCTCAGTCAGTCCAAGATCCACCAAGCAAGCGAAAGAGTGTTCCCTGGCCTGGGCAGCCACTGGTTCTGTTAGTGGGACTCTTGTGTCAGGCCAGCGATCGAGCACCGTCCTCATTTCAGCCCGATTTGTTAGGCAGCAAGCGAAACGGTGATCCCCTGGGGACTCACCGTTGCGCCCGTTTTCCTAGCTTAGTCAGTTGCACAATGCACACGCAGTTATGCCAACAGGTTCCTAGTAACACATTGATAACTTAATGCAACCCGGGCAAGTTGGGCAACCACCAGCTTTGACCAAGTAACTAACTGGATTGGCCTTTTCTTTGTTCCTCCCGCTCCGTTGGGGGCATCGCTTTTCCGTGTCTTCTTCATCTCCTCGCACTTCTCCTATTTTATTCTCCATTTACGCCCATTGCTACTTCTCTCATCGCCTGTCTTGATTGGATTCTGCTGCAATGAGTTCTCGCGGGCCCGTCATCCCTGCATCACAAAGTCTCAAACTTACCCGCTGCCCTTTCCTTGGGAATGATACGCCATGTACACCTGTAATGCCCCTTCAATACTCTGAACCAGCCCAAAGAAAACCGTGAGCCCAACCGCAATCCACAGAGCATACCACTGCGTGCCCTCTCTCCGGTCATTCCACCACTGGCGCAGGTTCCCAGGCTTTGTCTGGTCAAAGACCTGCTTCAGCCGCACAAGTCTATCATGCCAGTAATTATAATCGTTGATGTTTGTCATAGTCAATGGCCCGCACGTCAGAACAGCTAGGTCCGTGTCCATTGTGGCAGGCTCAAGGTACTTGTGGTACCAAGCCTTGCTCGTTTTGTGCCACTTGTTCTGTGGGAAGAGTAGTGCGAGCGTCTGCAAAGTTTCGTAGATGAAGCCGTCCGGGAATAGCTGCTGCTCCTGGTTGTTGAGGAAGGAGGCGTGGTGGAAGATCATGATGGTTGTTTCGCCCTCAATATCAACGACTTCGAGGTGGTCGAGGAGGTTGTTGGTGAGCTCGACCTTGAGACCGCCGATAACGTCAAGGTTGCGAGCGTTGAAGTCTCTGTCGAGTTGGATTCCATCGTGTCGATTTGATCTTTGCACGGGGAAGATGCTCGCAGTGAAGTCGCGGATGGTGCCCTCGTCCCATGACCGGTAAGCTCTTCCCGTCCACATCCTGTTCCTTACCGGTTTCCCCACATCAACCATCAGGAGCAGTCTTGCAGCGAGATCAACTGCCCCATTCATGATCTCAATTTTGTCCAGCTGCGCATTTGATGCCGTTGCCGGGTATCTGTTCTGGAGGCTTTGAACGACCTGCTCTCGCGTCGATCCTTGATGTATCTCCTGGCCCAGCTGAATTATATCTCCGTGTTTTGAGAATGGAAGATTCGCCCCTAGCGTGTGGTAGAAAGTTTTGCATTGTTCGGCATAGTACTCAGAGTATGGTTGGAGAGAGTGTGGGGTGAAGCCTCCTGTCGGGCTTGCCGCCCAGAAGACATTTGCAAGATGGAGCAGGATGGCTGAAGGAATAGGGGAGCAAATATGGTCCAGCTGCACCATCGGCCCGGTGTTCTTAGCTAGGAGAGAAGGTACAGAAGCAAAGAGGCCTGGTGTAAGCGTTGGAAGATACTGGACGACTTGATGGCATCGCAGAGTTGGGATGGAAACTTGCAATGGGGTTTGAAAGACACCTTAGTGACCCAGGCAACCAAGGCGGATCTCTCAGGCCGCTCCAGAGTAGGGCTGACTGCGTCAAGAAATGAGGCTGGCTAACACGTTCATTTATCTCATTGGCTATCTCGGGGCAGGCTGGCGGTGGCAGTGCGTCAATATGCAACTCTTCTTCTGCTGCTGCCCCGCTCGACCTAAACCAACCCGGCTTCAATCAGTCCCATAACAATTCAATCATATTTCTCATTCTGCGTCACCACCTTCTCACGATGATATCCAGCGGCTACTCGAAGTCTCCAATTCAGTCCTTATCATGAACTTATTCAGGAGAGAAGAAGACCCTTTCGTCACCGATGTGGCGCAGTACGCCGGCAACTACAGAGGGATACAAGACGGTTTGATGTGCTGGGAAATTAGGGATCCCAACCAAGAGCCTTTCAAGAATATCCTCGAGGCGGTTTGCCTAAGGATATCGCAGTGCCGCTCTATCCCGCGATCGACTCTTCTACTTATCGATATTTTCCTCCGAGGCAGGACACTCGAGGCCAGTGCCGCATATGTAATGCTAGCGGGCTCAACCGAACGACAGAGAAAGGCGGCAGTGAAACATCTCAGACGAAGTCCCCTACTGAGGGAGTACGCTGGCCTCAAGATCGATCAGTGGGACTGGCCACCTCAAGCACCAAACATCACCATGACTGGGAAGAAGGGGAAAGCGCCCGATACGGACTTGGTATATGGATGCCCCAAGTTCGAGATACGGCGCCTCGCCTCAGGGACTACGAACGACGCCAGCGATGTCTCAAATGGCTCCCTCTTTTCGATTGTCGCAACGAACGACAGCGAAGACACCACCCGAGCTGGGACACTAAGCTGCGTCGTGGTAGTCGGCCATGATAGCTTTTTGATCGCACCAGCTCATATATTTATGCCTCACCCACCAGAGGAGCCTGAAGAAGAGGCATATGACTCAGAATCAGACGTTGGATCAGAGCCATTGAGGGCGGGAAGTGCAACACCGCCAGACCTTGACTACGAGCTATCGTCGTCAAAAGACTCCGAAGGCATCATGGACGACATCGTCCAAGCAGCACCCTCCAACATGCTTGAGGATAATTTCAAGCGGCCGAACTTGATTCACCCAACCCCTCCCTCTGATAACTTCCGCATATTGTCACTAGAGCATGACTACGCTCTTATTGCCATCCCTGGGGGGAAAGCTTCCATAAAGAGCTCTCTTACGTCTCGCCGCAGAACGTCCAGAACATCATCCCCGGCCAAGTCTCAGTCTCGGTCGCGACGCCGTCCCGCGGCCTCGTGTACGGCTGGCTAGACGGACGGCCCACGCTCATGCGACTCCCATACAGCAACAAGTTTTCGAAGTTCTACCCGGTCAAGTTTACTGATCCTGTCAGTGAGGGGGACTGCGGTTCGCTTGTGATCAACCAGAACACCAAGCAGATCTACGGCTTCATCGTAGCCGCGAGCATGGAAGGGAGAGTGGCATACATCGTCTCCGCAGACGAGATCCTCCAAGACATCACATCCAAGTTGGGCCAAGAATGTGCGCCTGGGCTTTCTCTGTCTGAGGGGTCAACCGTGCCGTCATATGCGACTGCTAATACCAGAAGTCAAGACGCTATCAATCTCTCGCCTGGGAAGACAGCCGATGTCAGCTCAAAGGAAACAGCCGTTGGTGCCACACCACTATCATGGGCTGCCATAAACGGGCATGTGACTGTTGTTAAGCTGCTGCTCGAGAACGGCGCTGATATCGAGTCCAAAGATACCGTCTATGGCCGCACGCCAATATCATGGGCCGCTCTGAATGGGCATACGGCCATTGTCAGGCTACTACTCGACATGGGCGCTGATATTGAGTCGAAGGATCAGGCGTATAGCCCGACTCCACTATCGTTGGCCGCTATGAATGGGCATGTTACTATCGTCAAGATGCTGCTCGAGGAGAGAGCGAATATCGAGTCGGTGGCAGCATATCCTATCGAGTCTACTATGCAATGTAGCCCGCCAAATCCTGCACTGACGGAAGACGCCTCGCATCCATGGCCGCCACTTCAGGCGTCCCATACGCCAGGAGATTTCCGGCAGCCCAAAACAATCCCACCAATCGAGCTTCCCGATCTGGAATGGAGCGAGGATGCCTCTTTGCGTACGACACTATTCAGATATTATTCCATCAAAGACGATGCCACAGGTGGTGATGAGACGATGAAGTCTGATCTGTTCCTATACTATGCGAGCATTCCGCATTTTCACCATCATAATCTCCCACTGGACACCCCTGCTGAGAACAACACGCCGTGCAATACGCTCTATGTTAGCGACCTTCCCGCTGACACCTCCGAAGAGGAACTCAAAGCCATATTCTCCAAACAGCCCGGCTACAAGCGGATGTGCTTCCGGACCAAGCAGAATGGATCCATGTGCCTTGTGGAGTTTGAAGATGTCGCGTTTGCAACCCAGGCCCTCCAGAAACTCCAGGGATATCATCTTCAAAATGGTGTTAAGGGCGGTCTCAAACTGAGCTTTTCCAAGAATCCCCTTGGCGTTCGCTCAACAGCACCCCCCGCTCATCATTTGAGTCCCGGACGTCATACAAACGAAGATGCGCCCTCTAGGGAGCACGACCTCTACAAAATAGCCACTCCTCATGAGGATGCGCTCTACCACTGCCCTTGGGAGGGACAGCCCAGCTGCGACCATAAGCCCGACAAGCTCAAGTGCAACTATGAGTAAGAAGCCCCCAGTTACATTGTGCCTAGCGACGTTACTGATTTATTTGCTACAGTAAATTCGTAGACTCCCATCTGAAGCCCTACCGCTGTAAGGCCGAGTGCTGCGAGGGTGCCCGCTTTTCGTCAACTGCCTGCCTGCTCCGTCATGAACGTGAGGCCCACGGTCTCCATGGCTACAGAGAAAAGCCTTTTCTTTGCACCTATGATGGATGTGAGCGTGCTGTACCCGGAAATGGATTCCCCCACCAATGGAACCTCCGGGACCATATGAAGCGCGTCCACAACGATCACGGAAACCCCTGTGATCCATCTGCAAAGTCTTCCCTCGGCAATACACGCTCTCTACCCCCGAGAGTAGATCAACTCCACACGCTTCGTGCCGACGAGGAGCTATGGGCTACCCGGCCTTCTCCAGATTTCACACAGTTCCCACACCTGAGCTCGGGATTGAACCCAGCCCAAATATCTGAGCTCCAATCTCCCCAGGCTAATGGTAGAGCCGAATCCTTTTAATATTTAGATCTTAGTTCGAATCTAAGATGAGATAAAATGATGTTTAGTCTGTAAAAATAGAATGATTTTGGCTACTTTTGCCCCCTATTATTGTTACAGCCCGGGTTAGGATCAGGCGGCCATAACTAGTAGGACTACAATAGATTTAATTTTAGAAAGCTATTATAAGATTGTCTTATAATCCTCCTTATTCCTTATATTATTCACCATTTATGAAAGGACTAACAATTATTAAACTAATATTAGTTCTAAAGTAATAGTACTATAGTATATATTTATAGTATTGCTAAGATTTACGTATGAAAGGAAGGAGCCTGTCCCCAGCATTGTTATTTCTCCATATTATTAAGTCGTTAGAGTACATACTTAGCCATAACCGTGTATAGGAGGTGACTTAATTAGAATCAACACCGAGAAGGCTTGTTGCAGCGGCCTCAGTCAGCTCGCCCTCCATGCGTCAAACATGCCCCCGGAAAAAGAGAGGGAAAAGAAAAGAAGAAAAAGACAATTTAGATAAGCCCGACGCATGCATACGTCTTTGCCCAGAGCCCAGTGCAGTCAGACTTTGCGGCCGGATTCCATTTGATGAAATTAGCGGCGGTGATGGTGTACTTTTTAGCGATAGAGGCGCATGTGTCGCCGGTTGCGACTAGATGGAACTTCTTACAGTTCTTCACCATGTTGGCTTGCGTGGGCGTTGGTGTTGTGACGCCGTTGCCCTTCGTGGTGGTCGTCGGCTTGGAGGTAGTAGTCGGCGAGGTGCCGATACGACCGATGCAGACGTATGCATTGGCCCAGAGACCCGAACAGTCTGATGCCACCGAGGGATTCCACGCTCGGAACTGCGCTGGCGTGATGCCATTCTTAGACGCGATGGTATCGCAGATATCGCCGGACTTGACAAAGTAGAACTTGTTGCAGTTGCTCACCATGCCGGGCTGCGTGGGCGTCGGAGTTGTGACGCCGTTGCCCTTGGTGGTCGTCGGAGCCCAAGTCGTGGTAGTCGGTCTCTTTGTAGAAGTCATCGTCGAGCCACCGATAACTCCGATGCAGACATAGGCATTAGCCCACAGGCCGGTACAGGTAGAACCAACGGACGGATTCCACTTTAGAAATTGCGCCTGTGTGATACTGTTCTTGGAGGCAATGTTGGCACACGAATCGCCCGACTTGACAAGATAGAACTTGTTGCAGTTATTGACCATGCCGGGCTGTGTGGGCGTGGGCGTTGAGATGCCATTACCGGCCGTGGTTGTCGGATGCTTTGTAGAAGTCGTCGTCGAGCCGCCGATGATACCGATGCAGACATAAGCATTAGCCCATAGGCCGGTACAAGTAGAGCCAACCGATGGATTCCACTTCAAGAGCTGCTGCGACGGAATTCCATTCTTGGATGCAATGCTATCACAGGAGTCGCCCGTCTTAATGAGGTAGAACTTGTTGCAGTTGCCCACCATGTCAGGTTGCGTAGGCGTAGGCGTTGAGATGCCATTGCCGGTGTTGGTGGGCTTGTACGTGTCTGTAGTAACAGATGGAGGGTCGCTGGATGCGGAGCCCTCAACGCAATATGATTTGCCTGTGATGTAGTTCCCACAGTCCGAGGTAAGGGAAGGGTTCTTGTTGCAAAACAGTCAGTATCAGTATCATCAGTTCAGCCAGCATGAACTTACCCATCGTACAAAGTCAGTGAGAGTAATGCCCCATTCTCTCGGCATATCCTTACATGATATAGAGCCATCATTATCCCACCACCATGAGCAGTTTGGGTCAGTGTTAGGGTCGAACGGCATATTGGGAGTCGCATCCATGACATGTACGTCGCCTGCCGAGCCTGTCGTTGTGGCTGCCGCTGTGGTGGTATTCCCATGGTACGGGCGACCTTCCACATTATGGATAGCGAGGGCCAAGACGCCCGCTAGGAAAATAGAAGACTTGATCATAATGATCAGACTTGAAGTGATCCAGTGTATTGGTAGTATTGGCCTTGACAATGGAGGTGAGTTACAGTTACACAATATGTGTCCATGGGAAAGAAAAGGCTTCTTATAGATGATGGCCTGGGGTGTGAGGAGGAGATTGAGGATAACTAGCAATATGAGGAACAAAATGCACCGCTTCTGGCAGCACGCCCATTAACTTCAGTTTCCATATGGTCTGAAGTCATCAAACAGACCATTAGAGCTCTGTGGGCTTCACCAGATGCGCTCATGACCGGCGCACATGGTCGACTATTCCCATCCAAAAACAAACAAAAGGCCCCAGCATGTACGGTATGGGTCGAGGTCAACCCCATGAGAGTTACTCTACTTGCCCCGGTACTCTTAAATAGCTCATTGCCCATTATACCTCGGTGTGGGGTCACTACGACTCTGAATGAGGAGATCGACAGCGCTGATAATGTTGAAGCTTGCCCACAATGCTTCTTGATAATCAATGAAACCGTCCACATCAAGTGTGCGCCTCGTATACGCCTCGTTCAGACATAAACCTAATGAGACTTTTATTTCAATTCTAATTGAACTGCCTAAGCTGGTAATACGGAGGCCCAGTTTTCTTTCCGAGGTCAGCGAGCGCATGTGGCCGGATGAAACCTCCGCCGCATAGTCACATCATACACGATTAATCAACCAACATCACATCATTCACCAGTCCATCTCTTCAACCGGAATCTGGTTGTAGTAGTAAGTACTAGCCAGGGGCGCAGAGGTCGTGGTGGTGGAGGGGGGGAACTGAACTTCATTGTAGTGAGCTGGCACAAATTCTGGGACTGTGAGGATGGATCGGGCCGGGCCGACGGATGTTAGACAATTGGTCATGGTCAATAGAATGGCGGGTTTGGGTCACCTCGCAGAGTACATGACTTCTTGGCCGTTGTTTGCCCTCCCTTGTTGTTGGTCCTCCCCTGTTGTTGGTCCTCCCCCGGCTCAACCCATGCTAATTATCCCAGAGCATCTATACATGACTGTTAAGCTTAACTTGGTTATCTGGGCTCTAGCTCTTCGGCCCGATATCATATGATGGCTCCCAATGTGAGGAATCGTGCGTGTCTGCCTCGGCATGGCTTCCACTAGCGGACTTCTTGTTGGACCATCCGACACCTCCCTCCATTGTGCTCTGTCACTGAGCTGTCTATCCTCTACAAACGAACCACATGTTGCAGCTCCCGACCTTCATCTCGTATCGCATGACAGGCCGCGGAATTAACACGTTTAACCAACACGTTGTCGAATGCTGATTCCTATCAGGTATCCCCCCTTTCCACGCATGACACTGGCCAAGCCCGGATACAGTCTGCCCAGGTATTCGGTCCGTGCTCATCACCATGGATGGATAGCAACTGCTACTGAAGATGGAAACTATAGAGAGAATGTCATTTTACATGTCCAACAGAGATAAATGCTTCCGGATGCCCTGCTAGAGTGCTTTTCCACGGGCTTTTAGTATGGGAGTCTCTGCTTCACTCAGCCCTTTTATAAACGTCTTTGAATCATTTGTTGACACGCCTTTTTACTCAAGTACCTTGTCCACTAGCCTCTCATCAACTTGCTTCTTCCCACCATGTGGCCAGCAGCCACCTTTGGCCTGGGACTGTGGCTACTCTTCCTCTCTGCTGCCATAGCCGACGCCCTGTCGCAGTTCGAGCGCTTCCAACTGAACTCAAGACCATGCCCAAGATCCTGCGATGCTAGCAAGAATCCCAACGAATGGTCATTTTACCACGACATTCAACAACTAGCTGTCTGCAACGAGCCTCTCTTGCTCGATTACAACCTTGTTACATCATTTGACGACCCCAAAACAGACATCACCATCCGCGCTTGTACCCTCGGAGATGCTTCGGACACAAACAACTATCTGCAAGACTCTGGCTACGTTGACCCTGATGCGCTCGGGGAAACTAACTTTGGCCGCCGCCTCAAGCGCCGTGATGGCCCAAGGAACGCCACCTGTGGTGCTGGTCCCGCGAGCAGATCCAGTGTCACCGCATATCTGACGCAGTGGGATACTAGCGGGCCATTACTCGGCAACCAAACGGATGCCGTGTTCGCGATCAAGAGTCTCAAAGAATACCTACAAGGGGAGTCGATCACTTGCAAGACGAAGGTCATCTTCGGCTACTTCCATGGTACACTTGTCGGTCTCTACTCCGGGTCCCTGATAGATACTTCCAGGACTTCCGAACCCATGCTCCGGCGTTTGATCAATGAATTGGATAGTGAAGACTCCACTACTTGCAAGGCCCTCGAGATATGCACCGAGGAATGTACCTCGAACAACATCTTTGGCGTTGTAGCTGATGCTACTGGCGACTTTGCAGCTATCCAGGGCATCATGCGGTCCTGGAGCGAGGGCGAACGCGTCTCCAAGACTGCAGATGGTCATGTCACGGCCATCGACAATACCGATGTGTGGTTCTTCAACAACGTCACAACCTCAATTCAGGGCCGCGGTGTCAGACACATCAACCAAAGAGCGGAATGCCGCAGCATCAGGGTCGGTTCCGGCGACACGTGTGCCACACTGGCAGCACGGTGCAGTATTGGAGCCACTGCCTTCAAACAGTTCAACAAGGGAACGAAGGACCTATGTTCTACACTGACACCTGGTCAACCTGTGTGTTGCTCATCTGGTACGCTCCCAGATATCACGCCCGATCCTAATCCAGATGGATCTTGCGCTTTCCACGAGGTCGAGGCGGACGAAGGGTGCCAGATTATTGCCACCAGCAACGGGCTCAAGATGGACGACTTGCTCAACTTCAACAAGAAGACTTGGGGATGGACTGGCTGCAAAAATCTGCAGATCGGCCTGCGCATATGCATCAGCAAAGGCCGCCCGCCCATGCCTGCCTCTGTCTACAACGCAGTGTGCGGCCCTACAGTTCCCAGAACAAACGCTCCGGATGAGGACAAGGAATTGGCCGACCTGAATCCCTGTCCCTTGGACGTTTGCTGCAACGTCTGGGGACAGTGTGGCACTACGAAAGACTTCTGCATTGAATCTAAGTCTGAGACAGGGAACCCTGGCACCTCGAAGCCGGGTGACAATGGATGTGTTTCCAACTGCGGCATGGAACTTGTCAGAAATGATGAACCGCCTAAGCAGTACCGCAAAATAGGGTATTTTGAAGGGTGGAACTACAACCGGCCATGTCTCAATATGGATGTATTGGACATTGACCATTCATATACTCACGTCCATTTCGCTTTTGGAGAGATATCTTCAGATCTTAACGTTGTTATCAAAGATGACGTGCAGGAGCAATGGAACCTCTTTCTCGGTGCGGGTGAAGACTTCAAACCCAAAAAGATCCTTTCATTCGGTGGCTGGGACTTTTCCAATTTGCCCAAGACATCAGGCCTCTTCCGCAAGGCAGTATCGCCAGGAAACAGGGAGTCCTTTGCAAATCGTGTCGTTGCATTTGCAAACGAGAACGACCTGGACGGTCTTGATTTCGACTGGGAGTATCCTGGAGCCACCGATATCGATGGTTCAGAGCCAGGAAAAGAAAAGGATGGTGAAAATTATCTCGAGTTCCTCAAGCTTGTACGGGAGAAGCTTCCGAAATCAAGATCCCTCTCAATTGCCGCGCCAGCCTCCTACTGGTACCTCAGGGGCTTCCCAATCAAAAAAATGGCCCCAGTTCTGGATTATATTGTCCTCATGACTTATGACCTGCACGGTGAGTTTCTCCTCCAAACTTGCACTTCCCTTTGGATATCTCGCGTAAAAAGCTCACTTCACTTTCCTTACCATCGCAAGCACACTAACGATTTTCCCCCCAAAGGCCAATGGGATGTCGGCAGAAAGTGGGCGATGGACAGTTGTCCCGCTGGAAACTGCTTACGCTCGCATATCAACTCGACAGAAACACACGAATCTCTTGTCATGGTTACCAAGGCTGGTGTTGTGTCACACAAGATCGTGGTTGGCGTTACAAGCTATGGACGTTCATTCAAAATGTCAGACGCTACCTGCCGCGGACCGCAATGTAAGCTTTGAGTTCCTTTGGTCGTACTGAGCGGCTTTCTTTCTATTATTTCCGTTTACGCCCCCTTTCCTTTGCGATTTGAGAGCTAACCAGTGTCGGTCGGGTGAAAAAGGTGCCTTCCTTGGGGAGAGAAACGACTCTCCTGCACAAAAGGGAAAATGTACCGAGACAGGCGGATACATTTCTAATTTTGAGATTCTCCAGATCATCAAGAAAGGGGGCGCCATTAAGAGTTGGTATGACAGTGAAACAGACTCAGACTACCTTGTGTACAACAAGGTCGAATGGGTTGCCTACATGACCGAAGTGACCAAATCTCGCCGGATGAGAGACTATAAGAAGATCAACTTTGGTGGAACATCTGACTGGGCTCTTGATCTTCAAGGTGTAAGTATAGTGTTCCCTCGATTGATGAGATCAACTATAAACAAATTACGATTTACGTTCAGTTGGCATTTACTGATTCCTTTTCTCTGTTCTTAACTTATAGGAAGGCGGAAGCAGCAGTAAAACTGGAAGACCCATTTACTTGGATCCTATAGTTTACGAATCCCCAATCGCCAAGTGCGAGCCACCGTGTATTCTTGTCTTCCCGCCCAGCTCACTTCTATCCTCGACGACCGTCAAGATCGATAAGTACACCACATCGCTCGAGTATGGCGCTTTAGGAAAGACGACTATTGGCGGCGAAGAGGTCACAAAGTTTCTAACGACGACGACGATCATCACTGTCCACATCCCGCCAATCACGATAGACAAAATATCATACTCAAATGTTAACATCACGAAGGGCCAGAAGAGAACAGAGCTCTCAGTGCAGCCTAGTGTCAGGATCCCTCCGATACCATTCAAGGTCCCGGACGGCGAAGGCAAAACAACCACCCGGACACTCACACTCCCTCCATGGCCGGCCATTACGAGTAGAACGACCAGTGGTTCGACCAAGACCAATCCTCCTGGTGAAAACGATACTAGCGAATCGCCGCCTTCACCTTCAGGCGAGTCGTCAGAAGGTCTCCCAGAGGTAAGTAAATGGCATTTCGCGCAGCGTTGGAGTTATATGAACTGACATATTACTTGACGGAGATAATTAGACCACCGAGAGTGAACTACCGACGTGGACAACGTGGCCGCCAGGTGTCATTACGCCAATTGTGCGTTACGATGAGGACGATGAAGATGACGGCGGCGAAATCAAGACATCTTGTAAACTATGGTTCTTTTCTGTGAGTCTCTCACCAGCCGGAACGCGGTGACAGTAGTAGTTGTTTGATGCTGATCCGATATAGCTCTGCATTACTCGCGGGAATTTGAAGATCCAAGGTCTGCGCTGGGTCCTCCCCCCAGGCATATATCCCCCGTGAGTTGTCCCCAGCCCCTTACTATCCCCGTGGAAACACATCCCTTGGAAAACGGGTCACTGACTTGATTCACTCTCCCTTTCATAGCGGGCCGCCGCCAATCAATATCATCAAATTCCCCGACCCCAAATGGATCATCAAGCCACCTTTGCCTCCTTGGCCACCAATCACGTAAGTCACCAACCGACCAGTTATTGCTTTGATGAAATGAGACAGGCCGCTTACGCCAGACTGCAGCATCGGCCGCGATAAGAAGATGATATATGATAAAGAACCCAGCTGTGAGACAGAGTCAGCATCCCTTTGTTCAACAACGACATATCTATCCGAGACGGTTGTAGGCCCAGTCACATCAACCATCACTTCTAGGGCGGTTGATTGTGAGACCATCTACGGCTGTTCACTGACAGACTGGGAATCCGCTACAACTGTGGCGTCGGAGGCTTGCCCTCTCCCCACGGCAGATTCGAAGCGCGATGTCGATCTCGTCGAGAATTCGGACTTGGTCAACCGCGCTGCATCTGATTGCGCTGCTCCTGCTATCGTATACCCCAGAGACTCATGGAATGTCGGCGAAATACCTATACTCTTGAACAAGTATAAAGGCAAATATATTGACATCAGCATGCCTGATCTCAACTATACTGCGTTTTACTGGATCCCCATGCTCGATCGAGATACCATGGCTACTCTCTTGCAATCTGTACGTGTCCCCTTGCATTTAAACTATGTATTACATTGAATTCATATCATGGAAATGAAACTAATTTGCAGCAAATAGCCTGATGTTGCTGATGCTTACTACTATGAGGAGTGGAATGCCAACGTGGGAGGGAATGATATCGACCCTGGCGCTTTCTCAGATGACAGTCTCTCAGCCACTAACTACGTCCCAGCGCAAGACGATGGCCTACACGAACTTGACAAAAGGGCTCAGAAGACGCGAGGAACAAAGTACTGGCCACCGTCCCAAGTCTCATTGCCATTCCGTAAAGAGTGGAAGGCCGACGACAGCGGGTCCTATGACGCTTCAGACCAGGATGCGGAATACAAGTTCCACTGGGACAACGATCCATCACAGGAGCAGTTTGTCTACGTCATTGCTGAAGCGGGACTCTGGAAAGACCACGTTGTACGTTGGAATAACATGACACTCTTTGGGGTTTTGCCGCGAGCTAAGACAACGACGAACAGGAATTCAAAAACAGGCAGGGAAACATTGAGTACCTCGCACCATCGGTCGAATTTGGGCCCGTTGCCGGACAAGTAGAGACACCAAATTTCGACCACGGGTCTGGAGTCTCTGCCATGATCATAGGCGAGAAGCTTGGCGTGTGCGAGAGATGCAAGTTGGTGCTCGTCACGACAAAACCCCCAAAGGGAACATGGTTCGATTCGAAGGATTATCCCAGAGAGAAAGCCCTGCAGAATATTATCGACTCTCACCGTGACATCAAACGAAAGGGCAGAAAAGGCAGGGCTACTATCTCCATGAGCTATTCTTACACGCCTCATTTGATGAGGTCTACATTTGTCCAAAAGCTCTGTAAGTGAAACTCTAACTCGCCACATCCAGCGAAATGACACGTTATACTCAAAATTTGTATCTTACTCTAACTAGATGAGGTCCTCGAAATTCTTGAGCGCGATGCCCAGGCCGTGTTGGTCGTCGCGGCTGGCAATCACGCTAAGAAGCGGTTCAAGGATGACCCTCTGTTCGACGGCCCTCTGATCAGTAGACACCCTGCATTGCTAGCAGATCCGGGACGAATTCGCGAACACCTGGCTAGCATGATTGTGGTAGGGGCTACAGATGAGAAAACCGTCCAAGGCTCTTTTAGCCAGTATGCTGACTTTCTAACTACATATGGGCCGGGTGTTGAGGTACCGGTTCCGGCTTGGTCACTCAACATGGACGGTTATACTACTGGCAGTGGTACTTCATTTGGTGAGTTCCATGCTGTCTCATATCCCCTGTCTCTGTCTCCTAGCAGCAATGAGGTAACCTCTAACTTTTATTCCCCGTGAAGCCACTCCGCAAGTGGCAGCGTTGGCGGCATACTTCCGAGGCTTGCCATCGCCCTGGCAGTACCAGTTACGGAACCCGGCCAACGTCAAGAAGATGATCAAGCTCTTCCATCGCCGATTTACCATTGATGGTGTAACCACCGAAAAAGCTCTGCGAAGGCCGGTCATCTGGAACGGCCAGGTTGGGGAAAAGTCATGCTTGACCGACTACCTCACCAAGAAGGAGTGGGATAAAGACAAGGCGTGTCCGGAAATCGATCTTGACCTCGACAAGATGCCAGATAACCCTGGGGAACCTGTCCACCCCTGCTCTACTGTGAGGAACCGGCAGGGGAGAGGCAGTGACATCTGTCCCCTGTTGCCGGGCGACGACGATGGCCTCACCAAACAGATCGACTGGGACGAAGGAGCAGACTTGCCCAAGTGTGCATCTGGCGGCAGCTGCGGAGGGCGACTGTGTACTGGTTACTACTGCACTCCCAACCCGAAGGGACATCCTCCCGACTTCCGCGACCCCAAGGATCCCAACAAGGACGGAGAGAAACCGTCAACCACTTCGGCACCTCGTCCCACCACCACCACTGCAAAGCCATCCGAGACAACCCACGAGGAGGGCCCACCCGACAATTATTGCATCAAGCTATGGGTGAAGAACAAGACTACGACTGGTGGTGGGATCGGCTCAGGAACCGTGTGGCATATGTACCTCGAATACAACGGCGAGAAAGTTTGCGATGACGATCCTAAATGTGAGGGCTGTGACGAGCAGGAGGTCAAGTGTGATGACGGCTTTGCAATGAAGGTCATCGTCTCGGAGGACCCCGCAGAATACACTGACGTGGTTATCTCGTTCCCCGGAACCAAAAACAAGACAGTTCGTCTGGACGGAGAATCTAACGGGGATGACTGCAATTTCAGTAAGTCCTCTTCGCTCCTCTAAGTTTGCTGCTTGCCGTTGCTGATATCCTTTCCCAAGGTACCAATCCTTACCGCTGC
The DNA here is from genome assembly GCA_003934905.1 of Neonectria sp. DH2. NCBI lineage: Eukaryota > Fungi > Ascomycota > Sordariomycetes > Hypocreales > Nectriaceae > Neonectria > Neonectria sp. DH2. Next base: position 1,414,716 of record RQWH01000010.1, on the reverse strand, counting down.
CCCGAGTATGAGTACGAGGGAACAGATGGAGGCTGCCGATGATCGAACAAGACTTTTATTATTCTCCTACTTCCTCGATCGTAAGGATTAGGAGGCCACTGGTATAGTGTTTCGTGGCCGCGTCTGCGCAGTCGTAAATCTTGTCTCCTCGGTTCTGGACGGATTTCGGGCTGGATACCCCTTCCCACCTGACTCAAGCTAGACCTACCTACTACGTCCCATACATGGAGCTTTTACGATACTATTAAACATGGATCAAGAGGCAATGAAAAATAAGGGGCTGTTAGAACCGCGTCACGCTTACAGCTATGAGAGAGCTCATCATCCAGCAACCTTGGAGCTTCATAGGCTAGCAATCAATACATCACTAATAGTCCCGCTTGCTTTGATTGCCTACTTAGTTCATCGACCACGTGTTCTGAGCTACTCTGGCTCTATAATTGGGGTGGACAGAATCCTCTTCTATAATTCCGTAGGTCGAAGACCGCTCGGACTTGGTCATTAACCGCCTTTGCTGGGAGGACACCACGCGGGGTCCTGCTACTCGACTTGGCATTAGCATTAACGAAGATAGAGAAGAAATGCCACCAGATGGAAAGAATAAAGGGTGGCGGGAAACAAGACTTCAAGCACTGGCGACGAGGAAAAGAATGTCAAACCCAGACTCACATGTCCAAGAAATCACATCATGTCCATGCGGCCATACGGAAGCGGACTTGCTGCCTGCGAGACAGAAAGCGTGATAAGCATGTTCGTAGAACCAACAGACATACTTTGACTGAACCTGAGGCGAGGCCGCCGCATTCCAACCAACCAGAGTCGGAGACGCATCGTATGGAAACCACAGTAGCAACCTTCACATGCGTCATGATCTGATTCTGACCATCCATCGTGCCACGTGCCTGCTGCGCATGGCGCAGCAAATGTCTATGGTGGCAAAAGAATCTCCCCGCCTTATATCATACGTTCATCCTTCTTCAACTTTACAACGCAGCTTCTCTCTTGGCCTTCTTCCAAGATTGATGCTTAACCTGCGCGACCACTCAAATTATTACCCTTCGCAATCGCCTTGACCATTCTTTCTCTTGCTTTCCCGCACACTTTCTGAATCCCATCCTCCACTCACACCTTCGTGGATTCATTCAAAATCACTCAGCCGTGGTCACTCTATGCTGTCTCGCCCGCAATGAGCCCCGTCGACACCCCACACACCTCAAACGCTGAGACTGAGATGCCTTCAACTAGTCCTCCTTGGCTGAAATTTATGAAGGACAGGGTCGAGGAGGAAATTGAGGGAGGCTTCACAGATATAGTGCACTATGACTTTGTTCGAGACATGCTGCTTGCGCCCGACGATGATGACAACGCTGTCACTGAGGCAGTGGAGAGGTTCCAAAAGGACTACGTTGCTCGCTTTGCTGAGGAAGATTTCAGAAAGGGAGGGGATACCGAGTACTCCGCGGACCGATTCTTAGCCAACATCACAGAAATCACCTTCGGGGTCAGTGATTACTTGCCTTTCACAGACATCGGACATGATAGGCTTGCCGACCTTCTGATTGGAATTAAGAACAGCGCAGCACAGGAGTTCAACATAGAGGTAATCCCCATTCCTCTCTTAATGTTTTATGATCTCTGCTAATATTGGAAAGGATCCGCACTTTGTTTACTATAGCTGGGGCCTTGAAGGTCCTGCAACTACAAACTGGCAGCTTTATGAAAGTGAGTAATAAGCCTCATCTTTTCCCATCTATGGAAACTCAATCCACTCCACCAATACTAACTTCTTGTCCCATCCTTTCTTAGCGAGTGGTTGGACTCAAGATATCCCATGTCGAACTGCACTCCACGCTTGTAATAGGTGGATTAGTACAGCGGCGCTGCTGGCAAAGCTCTATAAAGCAGGTGTAGTACCTTCTCGTGGACCTCTTTGGATAATAGGCAATTTTCAGGGAGCTTTTGAGGAACGTACTGTTGGCGAGGTAGCGACGAATATGGGTCGACAAGCCCAAGCCATGGCCTTAGCAAACTACATCCTTATTGCAGGAGAGACTTTGATGGAGAAACTGAAGAACCCCTCCTCGAAGTGGCGGGCTGAAGTCACTGAAGAAAGGTGGAAGCTTTGGGCCTCTAAGCTCCAGGAGGTTGCTAATGTGGTTAGTGAGGATGCAAAATGGGGCTTAAAGGGTAGGGCCCAGGAAGCTTATGATAAGATGGTGGAACTATACCCAGAGGCATTTAAAGAGGACCTGTAATTCGGTTGTTACAGCTATTACCTTAGTAACTGCACCTGTTTCCATATCTATGCCCTCAACTTCTGGATTAGACCGGTCATCCCATCCATGTCTCACGGAGGCAACGACAAGTAGAAGCTAGCGAGGCTTTATGAGGGACATGGCCTACCATGGCGATGTAGAGATGCAATATTATGATATCGCCGGTTGGGATAGCGTCAGGCTTGGCTAGGTGAGCAGTGTGTGCTTCTACTCCTTTGAGTACTAAGTAGTCACTACTTCTTTAGGCTAGCTATTCCCTATTATAAGTAACTGCTCATTCTTTGAGTAGGTAGTCGTTGCTTTTTTGTGGTAGCCTTTGGCTCGTCGGATAACTGTTGCCTCTTTAGTATGCTTTATGTCGCCTTAATAGTCCAATTTACATACCATTACTACGAGTGAAAGGTCACCCCCAACGCCTGCTCCCCGGATTGACAAGCTGAGAACGGTCAATTTATCGATACTCTGAAAGAATAACTGAACGTGAACTTATCAGAAGACTATAAACAGCGAACCGGGATCGACTATGCCCTGTGCTGTTATGAGCTGTGACGGAGCATCATCTAAGCCGCTCCGGTGCTGAGGGCAGACAGGATCGGAAGAGATAACAGGTTCACAGAGATAAACGAAATTCAAGTAAAATACAGAAATTCCTGCTTGCACTCTTGTGGTTTTAAGGCCAAGATCATCCGCTCCTAGGATCACTGACATGTCAGCTATACTCATCTTTAAACTATATGCGCTGCGTCTATGTATAGGTTGATGAATGATGCTTCGAGTTGTGACGCATCCCCTTTGGCAGTACGTGAGCGTATCGCGTCGGTACGATAATGTTTGCTTCCATTGAATGTGCCACAGTCTACTAGATCTTGCAGTGCTAGGAACGTTTTCTTAGGTTCCAATCACCATTTCTAAGGAGCCCATAATATCGCGACGCAAATACAAGAACCCGTGGCGCCTATTGCCGTCCAGTGTCATATCCCATGTACTACTCTGTAAAGCTTGCCACATTAATTGGGTCCGGAATGTGACGTTTTAATTATTAAGCGTACAGTAGGGTTGTTCACTGTGACAATGGCAGGGTCTGTAGGACGCGAGGGGTTTTCGAGTAGTTCTGAGCAATCCTAGCATTCTTCGCCCTGTGTTGAGGTTCGATTGATGGAAAACGTCAGTTGCCAACTCCCACAGAACAGGAACAAGGACTTCTTGTTACTGATAACGTCATGCGTCCTCGCCCTTGGCCTCTTTCGCCTTAATGGCCCACGCCAGTTCCTCGTCAGCTTGCACAGCTCTCCTCGTATCCTCTTCTTCTAACTTAACATTCTGAACCAAAAACACAAGCAGCAGCAACATGGCGGCAACACTAACAGACCCAATGGCCAGTGTCTGCTGCGTTTGTCTGTAACACTCATCAATGGCATTTCTCTCAGAACTGCCGATCTCATAACCTTGTGCCACAACGATAGACCCGAAGATGGTTTCACTTTCAGTGGCATTGAAGTTTGTGGCGAGCTTGCGAGGGAGAAGGGAGTTCCAGATGGCACCACTGATGGTTGTACCGAGGTTTGAACCAAACCCTAGCGAGGAAAGATAGACAGCTGTAGCGACAGCAATTTGGTCGTTTTCGAGGACGGCTTGAAGGGAGACCTGCAATGAGACCTGGGCAAGGCCACGGCCGACACCGAGGAGGGACTTTGAGGCGATAAAGGCAGGCTCATTGGCGATATGTGTGCCAGAAACGTTGGTGAGATAGATCGGTATGCCCGAGGCAAGGATGATCAAGCCCACGCCGAGGATGGTGAAGGGCTTGGTCTGCTTCACGAACTTCAGGCAGAGGCCAGAAAAGAGAGCCCCGACGTTGTAGGCAACGCGCTGGGCGTTGTCGACGCGAGTGGCGGCGCCTGGCGAATAGTGGCCTGCAACTTGCAGAAAGCTGGAGAGAAAGGGCCGGTAGATGCTATCAGACATGGCAATGACGCAAACAGACGCGCATGCGACGATGACGTTACGCTGCTTGATCGTGCGGTATGGCACGATGGGGTAAGTCGCGAACCTTCCGTCCCAGATAAGGAACGCAAGGAAGGTTAGGACACCAACGACAAGTAGAACAATAGACGAGGGTTTTTCCCACTTGTCGGTGTTGTTGCGGCCGGCGATGGTCATGGGGAGGAGCGTCATGGCGAGGCCGGCGATGAGGAGGAGCGCGCCGATGAGATCCAGTTTCACCGCGAGGTGTTTTGCCTTTCCCAGTACACCAGAAGGAGAGTCATGCAACAAAGATACGTGCTCGCCGATGAGGCCTAGACGCTTGGCTCGGCGGCCCATCCAGAGCATGGTTGTGATGGTGGGAATTGCGGTCACCGGTAAGATAATTGCCCACATGCCATAGCCCCATCTCCAAGTCGCGTTCAGGAGCATGTGCTCGCCCAGATAGGTGCCGCCGTACAGTGTAGGGATGGCGGACAGCGATTCTGGGAGGGCAAACAAGATGCCTCTGTTCACAAGGCTCGTCACATCAGCGATGAAGATCTGCTGTGTGATGTTCCACCATGTATCGCCAAACGAGTCAAAGATACCTCCAGCCTAGAGATGAATTAGCCTTGGTACTGCGAGACGACCTGCCGTTTAGTTACGAATAAGGCTTACCAGGAAGGTATCGACATTCTGACAGGCTGCAAACATGACGTTGCCCAGCGCCATAGACAGAGAAGCCCCAGCGAAACCTTGTGGGCGGCCGAAATGCTGTGTGTGTTTAGTCAGTAGCGGTTTCGATCAACAAGCTCATGTTGAGGCTTCACTCACGTCGGCAAGTTTGGCTAGAAGCGGGTACGAGACAATGCGCACGATGCCGTTGATGATGGAGCCAGTAGTGAGAAGAGAATGGCCGTCGAAGTGGCTGGTGGCATACGGCTCATAGACATTTTGCGTGTAGACTGTCAAGTTCATGAAAAAGTTCATAACTAGCAGGCTGCGTGGTCATCAGCGGATGCCCAGTCCCGTTGCTTGAGGGCCATTTACCATGCAATAGCGATGCCTAGTGCCCGCGGGGTCCAAAGCTTTCGCAGAGCTTCTGCGGCAGTCCCGATTCTCGTGTCTGTCATCGGTATCGTTGGCGACTCCTCCGCGGGAGCGCCTTCAACAGAAGCTGTGCGATGCGACATGTTGGTGGATGGTGCTTGAGAGAATGCCCCGACAAATGCGTCTGCTGCGTCAAGCCATGCTCTCCTTATAGGGAACAAATCCCACCAACGCGAAACGGTCCACCTGAACTTGTCTTGTGAACCCCACGAGGAACTCTGACGATCCTTACGATGTGGACCATCGCTCGGATCTGATTGTAGGGTTTTGCAACGGTCGGCCTTGGCTACCCACGCAGTTGCAACCTTCCGGACAGCCATCCGCCCGCTGTCTTACGTAGTAGCTTCGGACTTGTAGACGAAGCTCGCTTATGATGCAACTCTTGCTAGGCTTGGCTAGCCTACCACTGATCAGGGTCAGGGTCTTATAGCTAAAAGCCAAAAAGCGCTGATCAGTTCTGGTTCTGGGTTCTCTCCGAATTGTGCTAACTCCATTAGTATGGACATGAGCGATTTTCATTTCTTGGGAGTCCTGATAGTAAAAAGCCGCAGTCTGCAGTGGATAACTAAGCTAAAGGTATGTGCATTTCCGTTCCGTATTTAGCTTTACAATATAATGGGAGATAAATCAGTGACAGACTTAGCTACTTGAATGGAAGCATAGCTATATGGCTAGGGTAAGGAATTTGACAGAAGGGTGCTTGTGTGTAAAGAGGAGGGAACGCCTTGAGAGTCGGAATCTTATTCGTGGAGACTGCCAAGCTGACAGGCGAAAATGGTCAGAGCTTGGTACGCGGGCAGAGAGCTCTTGATCTTAGCTCTGTATTCCGGAGTGGCTATTACATGGTTAATTGGGTTCTGCTAGTCAGAGGCCACAAATAAACTACCAGGTTGCAATTTGTAAGCAGCAAGGGGTCAGCGACAAGTCAATAACAGACCAGCATCAAGGCCTGCGCTTGCTAAAGTCAACTGTTTCTTCCGAGTCGCTCGTCATAGCCGATGCCCCTGGGTAGCAGCAGACCTTATGCTTCTCATTCGAGGGATACCCTCATGATTGTTTCAGGGGCAAGAGCCTTAGGAAGGCTCTACATTACGGTTTAGCAATGAGTAGCGAGGTATTGAAAGGTAATGTGCACATTTGGAGAGATTACAGGGGAAGTCGCAGGACCTGGTGGGTTATTCTGAAGAAAAAACGAAGAAGGAGTACTGAATTAGACTAAGATGTGGGCGATCGAGACCTGTAACGAGGAATCAACCCCACGGCTGCCCCTACATGGAAGTTCTCACAGGGAGGGGAAAATCACCTTTTGAATATTGTTTTTAGCATGAATTTATAATGTTGTGCTTTTTGGATGGGTTTTACTAGAACTACATCCCATGTGATAGCCAGAACGGTTGCATATCAAATTTTGCGAGAAGCCAACTGAGCGTTGCAATGGTCAGCGGTATATATGTTGACCTATGCGTCGAACGATGAATGAGAGTAATCAATTTCCACTATCATTTGACCTAAGTGCCCATGCGATTGAAATACGATCCAAACCCCAGTCATCATCATTGACGACTCTGATAAAGGCGCGCGGAGAAAACATCATCGAGAAATTGCTGGGATACACCGCGCACTGAGCCGATACAAAACCAGGGCTTTTGCAGCGCCCATTGAGATTGATTGAAGTGTTGGCGTGGATCCTGTGGGGTTTCTGTCACATCCTCCCCGTGAAGAGATTCAGTTGCATATGTAAAGCTACAACAGGTGGTTTACACGGTTTCTATAAATAAGGCCTTCCCAAAGCCATGTCTGAATTTGTCACCCTGATTAACTTGGCGAAGGCGCCAGTATCTCTCGAACAACAGAATAAATAGGCCGCATGAACTACTACAGACTGGACGGATAAAAACGCTAACATTCGAAGGATCCAAGTCAATACTAAGGCATACGAGCTGTCCTTGAACAAGCTTCGCTGGGGGGGATCAATGCTCTTGAATCACAAAACTCAGCCTGTGGAACCAGCAGCTCGAATTTGTCAAGAACCCTATTTTTTCCTCATGGTTTTCAAGTCTTCCCAGTAGCCTTGATAATATTGTTTCACGCTTCTTGGCTGGGAAGAAATGAAGAGAGGAAGGACAAAGGGCAAACAGGGCTGAGGTAATTAATAGACTGAGATTGAGAATCTGATTGCATCCATGTTGCTTGTTTTTTATGTTTGATATCGGTGATCAGCTGTTCCAAACTTGTTATATTTATGTTCATGTCTTGAACCTCACGGCAGCGGATCACAGTACCGCATTTCAATATCGAGACGACGTAAGTCAGGTCCGCAAATAACCCTTTTGCCGATACTGTAGTAGCTTTCAAACTCAAGACACCCACGGGCAATCTAAGCTTCATCGACAATTCCATCAGTGTCCCATGTCTCCTCTGTTAGAAATATTTCCATTGTATACAGATGGGCAAGGTATGATAATGCTACTTAGTTTATTACATTCACTGACTGGCCGACAACGGAAAAATGATGTACGCATGCCGTCGTCCTACTCGGACAACATTTACTCTGCTGTTCACCCCTCGGACGATGAGAACGACGCTGTATTGCCTACTTACAGCTACTTCCACGCATCTTCGACGGACCCCGCGTCGTCCTTATTATAATCCCCATGGTCCATATATCTAACGTTTCTAAACGCCATCTAGAATTGGTTAGATATTGAGCTGTACAAAGGTGCTATGATAACCACAGGGCTCGCCCACATAGTAAGCTAAGAGGCGGTTCCTTGGAGGCTGCTCTTGGAAGACTATATTCTGGTTGCTCATCTGCTAATTGTACACAACGCCTCTCCTAAATGCCTCCTTCTACAGTTATAGGCATACCCACGGAGCTATGTCTCGAATTAGGGCGGATAAGGCGCCAAACAGAAGAACAAATGCTTCGTTTACAACAATCGAATCTAGGTTGCCCCATGAACTAGACGTACTTGCGCCGGTCAACTGGGTAGCTGGGCTGGTGTGAATGGGTGATGGTGTTGCGCAAGACCCAGTGATTGATGCCCAGAGCCATAAGCCTACCGAGAATCTCTGCGTAGACCTGAGCTTTGAACGCCCAGCGGGGAATGGTAGACCCCCGGCAGCTGAGCATTGCTAGAAGGCACTTACACCTGCTTCTCAAGGTATAAAAGCTTCTATTGTGTTCTAAATAAATCTGCCTGTGCTAGAATTCCTACGAATCTCTTCGTAGCCTGCTCATTATCCTAAGCTCAACCCCTAGATCTCTCTCTTGGCTTTTGTTTTCTACAGACACCTCTGTGCTCCCCGCCACACTATCAACCGTGGAAAATATGATCTCGAGGCTTGAATTTGAGCCATTATGTATTATGCTATTAGCTGAAAATGATGGGATACTGTAGCTTCTCCCGTGGCGAGTGTTACTGGATCGGTCCGCATTGACTGCATTGATGATGGGAAAGGCGCTTGGGAAAAGGAGATCACGCCATCTACTAAGTGACGCCTCGTTCAAACCATAGATGACTGCATCGACAAAGCCTTGGACCACGATACAGGACTAGAAGGGCCTAGGTCAGAGGACATCACATCTTAATTCAGAATATCCACTCACTTTATCAATGGTCTGAAGTGCGAACGGAGCTGGGGAACCCCGCGTAGTCTGGTAGATCCGGATAGCTGTGGGTAGTGCCCAAATGACCATGTATGCAACGGGATACATAAGCATGCGTCGAGCTATCTAAGAGGATCAGTTAGTGACATGTCTGAACACGATAGCAATAAAGGGTTACCCACTATCTTAAGGTTTTTACTCGATGCTCCAACATGGGTAGTGTTGCTGGTTGCGGCGATTGTGCGCGATCCAGTCGTCGGACCAGATGATGAATCTCCGAAGGAGTCAAAACTCCTATGCACACGGTGGAGTATGAAATAGAGACGAGCGTATAGGGCCAGAATCACCACAATGATGACCCAGCGTGGGATGAAATTGGCAAACAAACGGACTTCATCGGAGGTAAACCAACACCCTGCCGAGTTTGTTAGCAAAGCAACGTTGATTCAGTGTCAGGGCAAACTTGCAAGCTCCAATATCACCATATCCCGTCACCCTTAGGCCTATCCCAGCCCAAATGAGACTAAGTGCCCATGGCAAGCATAAGAGAAACATCCCATGGTCTTGAACCCAAGAGGAAACTCTCTTATGGTCCGCAAGAATGAAATATGTACAGATTGCGAGCACCAAGACCCAATAGTCTGTCTGAATGACAAATACTTGAGTCATAAATCCATTGAAGCTGCAGAATGTGGCTTGCTCGGCAGCTCCAATGGACTTGCCACTGATGTTCATGGCTGTGGACGAGAGGAAGTTCGCTGCCATGATGAAGTCGCTGATTGCAAGCCCCCTGTATGTGGTTAGTGGAATATAAAGGAAGTGACCAGCGTCCAACTCACAGGATGAGCTGGTGACGGAATGACCTAAGACTCTTCAAGCACTAAAGTGCAGTTAGTACATCAGAATAACTAGTAGAATACTGTGAGAGTGACGGAGTGAACCTACGGCGAAGCTGAGTATAATCCAACCAGCCCCGACGAGAGAGAATATCGAGACGATCATGATAACAACGCCCTGGATGTACATCTGTGACTGGCCTGTTGGAGCTGCTAGAGCTTCACGTTGTGAGATGTCAAATGGCAACTTCATTTTGGTCATGTCAAGGTGTAGCCCTAAATCGACAGATTCTCGAGAGTTCGACTGACGTGCCCCAGGCTCAAAAGTAGAAGATCAGCGCGTGTGGGGAGGTGACGTATTTATTCCTAGAAGTATCGCCTAGATTGCTGTGCTACCTTCTCATATCTCCGCGCTATCTGTCGGAAAACAACGACCTTGAACCAGAAGGTGATTCCTTTCAACCATGCTACAGTCCGATAGCAAGGAGTCTCAAGCACGTATGAAGATGCTGCATGGGTAGACAACTGGCTTCGCTATCAGCTAGTGCCGAGAAAAAGAAAGAAAAGGAACAAGGGATGTAAATCCTTATCTAAGATCCAAACATCTCCAGGAGCTGGACCACTTCACGTTTCACTAGCCTAGACGTGATCATGAGGTATCTTCATATCTATGTAGCTTGTAAGGGGTGGGCAAAGAAGGCTGTGAATCCAATTCATATATACTCATCATGACTGAAATATGGTAAAAGGCATGTAATTTTGAGAAATTCAATGAGATTCTTCCATGCAGCTCTAGCAGAGCAGGAATGGCCCCTTAAGATAAGAAAGCGATTCTCAATTTGGCATGTGGGGGTTGTGTGGGGGGTGAAAATAGCATCTCCGGTCAGCATCAGCGTGGTAACGTGGGAAAAGATAACAGGCAGGCGAGAAGACTGGGAAATACGAGGGCTGAAGAGATGAAACCCCCCTCACGGTAGATAAGACTTTCTAAAATTTGCAGAGATAAAGTAGAAGCACATCCTGAAGCTATTCCGGTAGGAAGGTAAGATACTTTGTCGTACGCCAGTGCAGGTAATATTACCAATGTTGTGATTTTGTAATGCAAGTTGAAGTTGGATTCTTTTTCTAATTAATACTAATGCTATCAATGTAAATATAAAAGAGATGAGACCTCTTAAAGCCCTGAGCGCAGCAAATTTCATTCTCATGATCATTGCATAGCATAACGGTTCTAAAGGCTGTATTCCTTTTTGTAAGGAAAATGTTCTGCTAGAACAAGATATGACAGGCCGCGCTACACTTGGGTGAATTGGGGCAGTCAATTATCGATAAATTAGACATTGAATGCGACAGTGGCACAATTGGTGACGTGAACCCGGTCCAGTGGGCATCCCATAACCCAGAATGAGAGGGCAGATTCCTCGATTAAGCCATCAACTCCTCTTCCGTCGTAGAAGTCACCCTCCATTGTTATCTACTTAGCAGGAGCATGCATAAATTGGATCCAACCTGACAATGTTTCATATTCTGAGAACCATACCAAGACACCCACATTCATTCCGTTGGCCGGCCCCTCGTTGGTTTCAGTGGCCGCTCGAGATTTACTGGGATTGGGGCAAGCTTGGCAGAAGAAAGCTTGGATAGCAAGACAACACAAGCTTATTGCAGGCTATATATTTGAAAGGGCTTGGGATGACACTTGGAATGGATTGGGAACACTGGGCCACGGAAAGTGCACCCTGAGGGGCGAAGATATCCTCAATTTACAATGTATTTATTATAAAAGAATTCTATCCGGCTCTGATAGCCAGCGTGATATTACAGACTTTCAAGGCCTTGTCGTATATGGCACTGCTTCCGAGCAGCTCTTTGGCCACTGAAATGGATTAGGGAGGCGCGACAGGCGTCTTCCTGACTTGCCGGAAGGCCTGTAAGTGAACTTGCATTTATCAAGGAGATCAACGGTGAGCTAGAATTAAGTACAAAAGCTCCAGACTCTACACCGGGGTTATCGGCTACTTTAGTCTTTTATGCAACCTAACACTTTTCATATAGGGTGTTGCTTGATCAGCTTGGCCCCTTTTGGACTCTACATTTTAACCTTCTCCATCTTTCATTCCAAGTTAACTTACCGAAGCTAGAACTGGACCAGCTGTAGACTACAGTTGATGCGAGGTCTTGAAGGCAAACCGGAGGCTCGCAATAGTCATGATGCACAGTAATGACAGTTCGGATGCTGTGGGAATGTATTCCGTTTCGGAGACTTTTATACTGTTTAATAGATGAATGCAACATAATGGGAATTTCGCATTGAAGCACCGGTGCTAATCTTGAAACTAGCATAGAGTATCAGCCACTCCATCGACTTCCGACATTCTTCGTACCCTCGCACTGAGCAGCTACTACTACGCCTCCCTGCGATCGACGGCCACGGTGGTGATGGAGTCGACTATGATACTGCGCTGGTTGCTTGCGGCATTGTCATGAAGACTTTTGATCCGCACTCAACGAGTAGGAGTGCAAGCCTGATGAGAAGAACGCGCGATCAATCTGGGCAAGGATGAAGATGGGTTTTCAGTAGGAGGATGAGGGCGAGGACGAACGGCTACGTGGACGCAGAGCGCAGCTAGGACTACGCTAATGACAATGGATATGCCCCCCTTCCAGAACTGGTCCCATCGTTCCTTTCGACCGGCAGACTAGAGCGAGGCCCACACGGTGTTCTAGATGACGCAATGGATGGAGGCTCCTTGGATGCTGCGGTAGGGCAGCATTGCGACGTCCCTAATAAGACTGAGGATGCGCATGTAACGGAGCGGCCTTGCAAGGGCATAAATATTAAGACAGCGGTCAAGGCTAGAGACTAAGGGATATGCTATGTGACTACAGTTTTGATTTCAGATCTCCTTCTCCTCCGTCTTTCCGAAACAGGACAGCGGACTCTGGGTAAGGGTCAATCACCACATCGTTTAGGGGGTTCACCTCGGAAGCCCTGTGGAACATATCCTCATAGACGTTGCCGTCATAGCGGCCCAACGAGCTGTCGAGTTGCCAGTCTGGGAATTTCCACGCATCAACTAGTCTCACAGCATGGGGGCGGATCTGTTCTAGGAGAGACAATGTCCTTTTCGTGCGCGCAAGCTGGATTTGACGCACAGTGGTGGCACCGCTGGTGAAGAACTCCGAAGCGTGACCTGTCAAATGATGCAAAGCGAACAGCTGGAAAAGCTTGAGGAGCACTGATAGAGTGCCAGGGTCAAGCGAGGACCTCGTCGTGTCGTCCTGGAGCGCCTCGTAGAAGTTCTTCACCACCTGATACTGGGCGTAGGCGGTGGACAGACGCCAAAAGTCAATCAGGAGGCTATTCCAAGACTGCTTGTCCTCATCTCTGTGCTTGAGGGCTTCGAAGGTCAAAAAGGCAACCCGCCAAGCAAAGGCATCGACAAGATTATGGTCGTTGTCAAGGACATCAAAGGCCGCACCGATATCCTGCCTCCGCCTAAACTCTTCAAGGACGCGAGAAATGCCGTTGTCGGTGGCTTTGCCTGCAAGGACGGCACGAGCAGACTTGAGCAAATATCGAGCGACTTGCTGAGTGAGCATGTAGTTATCCCCCTCCCACGTAACAGTGGGCAGATAGTCGGCGTACCAGCTCCCTATGCCGGAGAAGGCCGAGTAACCGTGACCGCCACAGGCACGTCGACACACCTCGAGCCCTTCAGCGGCTGTCGTGGACGCGAAAGCCTTGAGAGAGCACGAAATGGCATGGAGATCAGCCAAGAGATCGCTGCCGGGGCCTCGTTCAGCGTCGTTTCCACGACGCGCATCCTGCTCTTGGGCCATCTGTTTCTGGTTTGCCTGGTATAGATTGATCATGGCGCGGCCAGTGAAGAACAGGGCATAGGATGCTGCCAGCAACGGCAGTATGCGGTGTTGCACCATGGTGTAGTCGAGGACTTGGGTCTCACCGACCTCACCCTCGGCAGCGTCGCGGTCTTGGAACTGACGTCGAACCGCACAGTAACGCGTAGCTATAGTTACGCCTCGGGCAAGCACGGATCCTGACTGAAAGACAATGGAAGATCGGACAAAGGTCAATGTGCCGTAAATGAGGGCTGGGTTGGAAGGCCTGATGTAGGCTCCCGTTTGCGAATCTACCCCTGAAAACCGGCTAAGCATATTGACATGGGGTACCTTGACGTGGTTGAAGAGCAGGAATCCGTTGTCCATGGTATTGTAGCCGAACTTTGGGCCGATATCTCCGACGTGGATGTTGGGCAGAGGTTCGTGGGTTTCGAGATCTCGAACTTGCACGACAAACGGGTGCGGGCCAAACGACTTGCCATCCAGAATGAGCTGTGCGACTACCACGGCGTGGTTCGCCGCTTTACCCAGCGACCCAATCCACCATTTGGAGGCGGTCAGGTGAGGAGAATGCAGCGTGAAGGTCTTGTCTTTGGGGTCCCAAGTGGCGGTCGTCTCGAGACCTCGGACATTGGATCCATGACCTAGCTCTGTCTGCGCGTAACAACCGATGAATTTGTAGTTCTGGGCTGGCTCGAGAAACAACTTGTGCTGCGCTGGCGTTCCCTGTTCCTCCAATGTCTTCAAGAACATGGACGCATGCAAGCCGTAGGGGGTCGGCTCACTGATGAGGTCATTGGCGGCCTCGTACTCGTCTTGGCTCCATTGGTGCTTGACGGATAGTTGCCGCAATGTCTTCGCCCTCGCCAGGGCAGCTTTGAATCTCTCCTGTCGCCCCCGGAAGTAATTTTGCGACTTGTCAAAGACAGGGTGGGACGAGAGGATCTCGAGAAGCTTCGCGTTTCTCTCCAGAACCTCGCTTGTGAACAAGAAGACGGCAAGCTGATCCACATCCAGGTCCGACTTGGCTCTCTCTTGCTCGAGTAGCTCTGATCCCTGGGGACCCGAGGGCTTGAGGGCTTTTACCCAGTCCGGATTCGGCGGAGGCATTGCGGATGATGTCAATTGCTACCACGAATCTGCAGTTGTCGTGAGGGCGAAGAAACGAGGTTGTTGAAAGCGGATGGCTGATGCGAAGGCCTAGCTCAGTTATTTGTCGACCGTGGTATATTATTTATGGACATGAAGCCGACATCGGGCCTCGGCCTGTAATACTACACGTACTGCATCGTAATTGATATTTAAACCTCGGCAAGTTATTATATCCCCACAATTGCGCTAGCTTGGCTGGGGCACTAGTCTAGTACGGTAGCTTGGACGTGACCGACAGCGCGTTGCCAGGAGGAGGTTCGGGAGGTAGGAGGAGAGGCATCTAGGAGTCAGTAGAGTAAGAAGTCTATAATTGACCAAGGACTTGCAACAAGGCAGAGCGCACGTAGCGATGGTGATCCGGGCATGTACGACGGCGGTGGGGATGCCGTGCTTGTTGACGATGACGCATTAAGAGGTTCTGGCTTTGTTTTGATCTGTTGGCCGGCGAAATCCGGAAGCTGGGGAAACAAGGTTCGACCGTAGGTTAACCGGGCCCTCGTGTACCGCTCTAGGGTAAGCTCCACGGATTTTGGTGGCTATGCCACAATGGGACGGGAGGCAAAGGGTAATTAGGTGAATGGTAAGGAACCAGATATCCAGGGCATCGTTGGGCTGGGCATGATAAGAAGCATACCTCACAGAAAACTAGAAAATACAATCTGTGGAGAGTGGGGCTGGCATGCGCTGACTTCATTGAGAGCCCATCTTTGCTCTTGTTCTGGGGACTAATGGGTGAGGAGGGCAAGGGAACTCTTCCTGTAAAGTGAAACAAAACCTTCAAGCCTAGGAGCAAGACGGAAATATTGCCTCTCTCTGGCTAGACTTCGGCAATGGAGATGCCCTAATCGCAACAACCCTTATGATCCAGGGAAGGTCATGAAGTAGTCATCCTCCCTCGCAGCTGGAACTCTTTCCTAGAACACATTGAGCAGCGACTTACGGATTGTTATTTGTCTGACCTGCATACGTATCTCGCTGACGCGGGTTATGCGTTCAATTGCAGATATTAATCTTAGGATTAGGCCGAGGCATGCGAGCCATCTTGGCGGTGCACGAAATTCTGCCCCATGGTGGGGCCGGGAACTATGAAAGTGACGGCCAGTCACCGTACAAGAGAGACAATTTCCAAGACATTCTCAAAGCAGTCAAGTAAACTTTCTATGCTTAGACTGGATGGTTGATTGCTTCTCGCTACCTGAACGCTAACTGTCTGACTTTTGTGAAGAAGATTTTCATGCCGTATGGGAATGGTCGCCAGAAGGTTGACTTTAATGCTGCTAGTGACTGTGTATTAGACAAGGGGTTATCATACCGAGAGTCTTTTACTTTGATTAGGTTGACGTGCAACATACCATGAACCTTAGGAGCTTGTCAATATCTGGTCCAAAGCATACATTTCAGGAGATTTATATAGCTGAAAGCATCAAGTAACTCATCGAAGAGGAGTCAGAGGCAAGCGGGACGGAAATAATAATGTATCAGTAAGGCGCTTAATTCGACGAGAATGATTTAAGAGGTAGGGAAAGCTATTTTAGTGAGTTGGTATTTAGAACTGTGTCTAACTGATCAACTGTTCAAAGACGTCCCCAGATAGTCGTTTTCGTTTATCCATCGAAATTACCCATTTGCTTCCTCATAGGCTTTCAGTATCATTGCCTCTAGTGCTACGTAGAGACTAAACTAACAGGTATTCTCAAACATCCACTGTGTATGCCTCAGTACAACGCCCGGCTTTGCAACCTTCGCATAAATGTTTCAGGTGTGGGCCTTCACTTTTCCCAGAGAGCGCAGGTGGTTCTAACTGTATACCATGCCACTTCTTGAGACGGTACACAACTCTGTTCACATAGGATCCATCAAGCTTCGGCCGACTTAGGCTCCCGCATCCATTGCAGTGTTGATGATAGACTCTTGCGTTGTATACTGCCCCAGCGTACATGCGGATTGTAATGGGGATTTTCTTGCTTGACCATCCACCCTTATTGCAAGAGCGGTTGTGGCATCGGAAATGACCCATGACGCTGGTGTCGTACTCTTTGATGCAAGAGTTGTCATTGTCGTCGTCGTGAAAGTTGAAATGGAGATCGTCTTCTACCAACAGGCGAGACACATTATCGTGAAAGGATGGGTACATAGACCAGGTTTGGACAGACTTTGCCTTCCGACGCGTCAAAGAGGTAGAGTAACATCTGTATCTTTGACTGTGTTGCGGTGTTGGAAAGCAAAGGAATCGAGATCCAGAAGCGTCGAGAAGAAGACGGATCAAGCTCAAGCGCATTACGAAGGTAGAGAGCTTATGAGAATGAGCTTTATGGGTGTGAGGGGGATGAGAAAGAAAAAATATGAAGGTCAAAAAAGATGGGAGCAAAGGGCGGAGGGTTTTGTTTTGTTGGCCATTGTTTGCTGCCAAGCTTGGGAGACATCCAATCACTCGCAGATTTCATGCGGGAGGCCTACCATTCAACCAAACAATGCATTGTGTAACCATTCATCCCCGCACAGACTGTTTCAGTGTGAATATCTAGTACCATGGGCCCAATGTCTACAATGATACGTCTTTTTCCAAGTAGACAAGAAGCCGAAATCATCACATCAGTTATATGCTATGTGCCCTCATAGTGGTAGATAGAGTGGAGCCATCAAGTTGCTGGACATGAGTGGGAGTGTTGGAATATTAATCCCTTTTTCGTAGTGTTGTCATCTTATGTGTGGTACTTGGACTACAATCTCAAGATATGGAGTCTGTCTTGAAGTAGATGGTAAAACATATCAAAGTTGGAATAACTAGATGTTGGCATTGGCTCGCAACGTCAAAGTGAGAAGGACGGGAGACTCTGCTACAATGGCTAGGAGTGAACTCAAGGTTTCGGCGTCTGGTCAATTAGCAGCCTTCTATTGCTTACTTGGCCTTCCACACCTCGTCCAAAGAGAAGACTGCAATTCAGTCACCGAACACTGTCGCAGGCCTGATTAAGCTGGTACTTGAGTAGTGCGAAGTACAGAACTAAGTGGAATTATCGGCTGCGTTATTATGGAGACCTTTACGGCGTTCTCGAGTTTTGATTGCGAACATCATCTAGTCGGGAATGGATTTTGCGGACAAGCCACAAGTCTGGATATACAGTATTTTATCAAAATGTAGGGATTGCACGGCGACGAATTGTTAGAAGGACTTGGGATATGGTTAAAACCCGGGGTTTTCATATATATATCTAGCTGCCAGTAAATCAGGCTCTTGACTCATTGGTAGCCGCCTGATTCAAAGCCACAAGCTATAGTAATTACATTCAGCGGAGGTAAAAAAAAATAGCTGGCACTTCACAAGTCGAGTAAGTAGACGACAGGGGGCAATATACGCTCGCCAGTCTCCGAGAACGGTTAGACGGCTGTCTTTTGCTGCGGCTGGGCCCAGATACTTATAGTTGGTGGACTCCACCTGCGTTTTGACCGAAGCTCTCATCACAAATGCCTGGACATCGACAACAAACGAGCACGGCTTCATACCAACGCCAAAATATATCATCTGTCTACCCCGGGAATGATTCCTTGGGAAGTTTTCAAGTGCGAGACAGGGTAGGGAGTGGTATCTTCGGCACGGTTCATGAGGCCTGGGATTCGAGATCCCACCAGGCTGTCGCCATTAAGATTGTGAAAACTGAGAATTACATGGAGCGGGAAGAAAAAGCCATGCACCGGTTTAACCACGTGAGTCCCGTCTACTAGCCCTTGGTGCGTTCATCACATTCTGAAAATTGCTGTATGTGTAAGATTATATCATACTGCTTTCAGACATGGTCTTGACCAGCTCCTCGATCTATATCGTCATGCCTTTACGAAAGGGTAATCTGCGTCAGCTGCACAAACCTTCGCTCGAATAACACAGAGACCTTCGTCACTCCGCTGCGCCAGATGTCCTCGGCGCTAGAGTACCTTCCAGCCCAAGATCCATGTCATCGCGATGTCAAGCCGGCGACCATCCTCTGGGGCGCTCAAGAAGGGCAGACACATTCCAGCTCGCCGATTTTGTTTTCATAAATACAACCCCCAGCCCCGACAGGTAGCTATCTGGCAGTCCAGCCCTTATCACACCGCTAGTGCTGCAGCGTACACCAATGTCAATCCTGCTGGGTGTGCCATAGAGCACGAAGTGAGCATTCCTTCGGGTGTACCTGCATATCGGTGGAATAGTAACAGCAAGGGCATACCTGTAGGCAGGCTTGCAGCCGCTAAAGACTTCATAGGCTTGGCTCAGGGGCGTCAAGTGAAGAACACACACGCTCAACCTTGGTGGGCCAGCACCGGAAACCCAACTACTGTTCGGGAGCATATTGATGGATTTATGGCGTACTCCAGCGGGGCATTGCCGGTTGAGGGCTGCCATCCAGGTTGTACAGCAACAGCTCAGCCCGCCCAGGCAGGATGTGCTATTGTCATTACCGGCGCATATAGGATGTTATTTTCACTGGGAGTAATAACGTGCAGCAGGCCCTTTAAGTTATGTATATATCGTTTCACAATGAAATGGGATAGATATGATCATGCCCACCCTCCCCTTCATCGTCCTCGCCCTCTTCCTCTGCCGATCTAAACGCCCGATTCACAGATTGATTGGCAATTCCGGTCGCAATGTATCTCCATGAACTCAAGTTCAATCGCTGCTCCGAAACTGCATGCTATACCGTTGCATCACCCTCCCTCACCCGGTCACTCGCTCATTTTCGCTCTCGAAATCACCCCATGAACGCTGTCTCTTTTCTCTTCTTCCTCATCCTTGCCTTTGCATTCACTCCCCATCTTAATTTTCTTCCGGCTTCCTCTATTGAAATCTTCAACTTTCTATTCTGGTTGTAATATTTAGCGAGGCGACACGCTCTACAGCGGACACGGGCCCCCAGATATGTTCAGTGTTCATTAGCGCATCGAAGCGATTAGGCGAAGGCCTCAGCCGGGGGCTGCATTGGCACTTTCAGGCATGATGTCTACCTTGCAGGATTGACTTTTTTAGGCTTCTTGCCGTGAGAAGCCGAAAGGAATGCTCCACGAGTATCGTACTGAAGCCAACACCGCTGGCACTTTGGGACTTTGGCCATGGTTGGGACTTTGGGACGCTAACAAGCTGACCGCATTGACCTTCACAGCCACTCAGCTGCCTCCAAGGAGTAAATGCCCTCCATAAGACCCTCTGTTGACGTAGTTGGAACCATTGCATTCGGGACTTCTGTCGTGTTTGTTGGAGCTGCGGACCTCTCGGATGGTCAGAGCATTGAGGAGGGCTTGTCGCCACTGTGGTTTGGCCCAGTCCGTTCGATCCTGGCCTGTTGTCGCCAATGTCTTCATTCTCGAATTTAAAGACCTCGGTATCTTAGGCTCAACGATCTGGATCCCCCGATAAAAGTGAAGATCCCGCACGGAGCAGCGAGGCCGTCAAAGACGGGCACCACCTAGCCTATTCATCTACAGCGAAATTTAGGGTAGAGGATCAGCATCCCTACGAGGGATCAGCCCACGATTGAAATTTGTACCCTGATTCGGCGAGAGCTAAAAGGGTACTTTATTTACTCGTAGGGCCTGATGCGACTGAAACAATAGTAGGCTTTTGTTGCTCGGCGAGATGAAGGAGGGCGAAGTGACGGCATTTCATCTAAGCATCCAAAGTTCTCCCAAAATACCCGCCAAGTCAACCCAGCATGCATGCACCCGCAGGACTCCAGTAGGGCTGAAGTGATCAGGCGGGGAGGGCCATTTGGAAGCGCCCATGTAAAGCCCTCCAGTCCTCCCTTGATCCAGATTGCTCGCCCAGACTCCACCAATTAGTGCGTCCCACGACCGCTGACATGTTGTAAGGATTTCAGATGGGTCTCGTGTTTGTCTAAAGTCCACTAATTCTCGGAGACATACCTGGCGATCGGGGGCTGTATGCAGTGCTCAGCCTCAACGAAATGAAGTGGGGTTACACAATGCATGAGGCCTGGAGGCTGGAGAAGCTGACCGACATGGGACTGGCTGTGTGTTGGTTGTGTATGGTTTATGAGAAGCTATAAGAGCAGTTGGTTCGCACGATGATGTATTGATGAAACACTCGACACCAGCAACCCACACCACTCTGGGCTAACATCTTCCGAGGAGTCACCTGGGTTTCTGTGGAAAGCTTCTTTAGCCGTCTCGACTTTCCTGTCACCAAGACTCCAACTCGAGACTCCTGAAGCCGTCCAGTCACCATGGCGCCGCACGACATCATCGCCAGAACGAGCGACCTCTGCACAACTCCAGCATGCATCCATCTCGCATCTGATGTTCTCTGGAGCCTCGCTCCAAACTACACTGATATCGACCCCTGCACCGACTTCGACAAGCGTAAGTAGTTCGCCTTATGCGGTATGTATCCTCGCTGACATCTGGATTGCAGTTGTATGTGGCAGTTGGGCTTCTCATAATGGGATTCCTGCGGGCGACCAATATACCGTGGCCCTTACTGCTCAACAGGATGAAACCTTCAACGTATTGAGGCAGATCCTGGAAGGCCCATATCCGGACTCTGGCTGGATTACAGTCGACCTGACCGACGAGCAGGTCAAGGCCGACAAGCAAAACTTGGCCAAGATCCAGAAGGCGTACGATGTCTGTGTGAACTATACGGGACTTGTGGAAGATGGCCTGAAGCCTCTGGCTGCACTTGTCAAAACCATCGTCGCCGACTTCCCTACGTGCAACAATGCAGCAGTTCCATACGACCACTCCGCTGCCATGGGAAAGACGCTGGCCCTTTTCGAGGGCCTTGGTATCGCAACTACCCAAAGAATCGGCCCATCGCAGAATGACTTCAACCCCGACGAGTCTCTCATCAACATAGTACCCCCAACTAGCTCCGACGTTCCGGATGAGCAGTTCCTCGCCGAGTATGTCGAGCTCGCCGCTACACTCATCGCATCAGTGCACCCAGCCAACCTCACTCTCAAGCAGGCTGCGGCACTCATGCAATCGGTGCTGCTGTGGGAGGCGAGTGTCGGCGAGGTAGTAGCCAGTGGATTACTGAGCGGTCAAGTGACGGTGTCTTTGGCCGAGATCCAGATGGCCGCGCCTCAGCTGAACTTCCAGTACGTCATCAGCCAACTGGCTCCTGAGGGTTACAATGCGGACCGAGTAGTCGTTACGGCTCCTACCTACTTCCAGAACCTCTCCCAAATTGTCTCTCAGACTCCATCTGAGGTTCTCCAAGGCTTTTTCGTCTGGAAGGCCATCTCGGCCCTCTCGCCCTACATTGAATCTGCGCCTACCAATGCGTACAACTCTTTCAGGGCTGGCATTTCAGGAGATCCTGAGGCCCTCAAGCCTCGCTGGAAGGAGTGTATTTCGTTGCTTGACGAGGGCGTCAGCTGGATCGACGACGATGAAATGGCGAAGTCCACAATCGGCCCCAGTGGCTTGACGTGGATCATCAGTCGCTTTTTCCTGGAACAGAGGTACTCCATCGAGGCCAAGAACCTCACATCGAATATTGTCGACAGGCTCCAGGCTTCTTTCCTTGAACGTATCGAGTCTCGCAAATGGGCCTCTGACGACGTCAAGAAGGCCGCCGCCGAGAAGCTCCACGCCACCACGAAGCAGATTGCCTGGCCTACTGATCCAGATGCGGTCGATCCCCTCAAGACGAACAAGTACTATGAGGACGCCGTCATGACATCCTCTCACCCACTCAACGCGCTGGCCATGGCCAAGGTGAATGTGGGCAAGAAATGGGCGACTCTTGGGAAGCCGTTTTCCAAGGGTTTCTTCATATCTAGCACCCTCATCGTGAATGCATTCCATTGGTCCGGCCAGAACCAGATGATTCTGCTCGCCGGTATCCAGCAATTCCCGCTTTACGACGTTGACTTTCCTCCGTATATGCTATATGGAGGCATGGGTAGCGTCGTAGGTCACGAAATCACGCATGGATTTGACACAAACGGACGGCAGTACGACCTGACTGGCAACAAGACAACATGGTGGGATGAAGCCACTGTTGAGCGGTTCACCGAGAAAGCTCAATGCTTTGTGGAGCAGTACGGGAAGTTTACCATTACGGCCCCAAATGGAACTGAGATCCACGTCAACGGTGAACAAACTATCAACGAGAATATTGCGGATGCTGGAGGTGTCGTGTCGAGCTACGCCGCGTGGCAGAAGTGGCAGGCCGAGAAGGGCAAGGCCAAAAACCTCCCGGGACTCGAAGGATTTACCCATGAGCAGCTATTCTTTGTCAAGTGGGGACAGGCGTGGTGCCAAAACATCAGCCCCGAGAACGCGCTCGCCCTGCTCGAGGGCGATTCGCACAGTCCCAATGATGCAAGAATCAAGCTGACGCTTCAAAACTCAGCTGGGTTCAAGAAGGCATTTAACTGCCCCAAGAAGGAGCCTGTTTGTGAGCTTTGGTGAATAAATAATACATAGTCAGATCTGTAGACTATAACAGTGGCGAATTAACTGTTTATTTCATGAAGACTTGAGTTTCTCTTGTGATAGATAATGAGCGATTGGAGTAGCTAGTCTTGCAACTCTAGGTCTTGATAATAATTACATGGTTTTAGGAAGATTCGTGTTAATAACAATAATTTTAACCGTCTATTCTGATGCCTAAGAGCGCCAAGGCAGATATTGCCTTCGATCCTAATTATTGTGTCCCCTGCGAGCAAGCAAGTGGCCATCCAGAAACCGGGCGGTATTGGGGCCTCCGACTGAGGTAGCAGCACAATTCCCGACAGGATATTCAAGCAATGCCGCAACCTTATTATTTTCATTATGTCCGGGACGCAAAAGATTAATAGCTTTGGAAGTTCAGAGCTAGGTGAAGGAACGCAGCAAGAATAAATAATATGGGTTCTATAGAAGCTACCCTAAATCCCTCTTTGCAAACTCGTCTCTGCTAACTGAGCTATCTTTTGACTCAACAAGTCTGCGCGTCCCCAAGTCCTAGCTCAACAGCAGACAGCAACAACTCCATGAAACCAGCACTGGTTGCCTTGAGGTTCGAGTTGTACTGAGAGACTGAGGGGTAGAACGGACAAGACGCTGCGCTGTTGCCAAACCCAAACTCCACCGTGTACGCATGAACAAGATTCTTGCTGGTGTCAGCAAAGTGTCGCGAGTAGGCGTAATCATCGCTGGCGCCCGAAGTGGGATACAGGGCAGATGCTTGCATAGACGTGTAAGCGCTACCGCCACCTGCGGTCATGCCAGAGGTAATACGCTTAGCCGCGGCGACGTTGGCGTCGAGCTCCGTCTTGGGCGTGTACTCGCCGTAGCCTTTTCCGCTGCCGGGCGTGTCGGAGAGGACGCCGCGAACGCCGTTGTAAGTGCTGTTGAGAAAGTTCATGTACGGATAGTTGGACTGGTTCTCGTCGCTGCCCCAGCTGTAGAGCACGTCGCCCGCATACGAGTGCAGGTCGATGAACCAACGGATCTTGGAGTATGTGTCAAACACCCACTTGATGTTCTTGGTCTCCGGCTCCGAGAAGATGCTGGTTCCGTGGAACGTCTCGGAGCTGGGCGAGGTTGAGCCGACGCTCGACTGCACACTCGACGCGAATAGGGTGCGGAAGTCCCAGAGGAAGTCGAAGTTGCGGTTCAGGTCCACTCCGACAGAGCCCGAGGCAGGGTTGCGGTTCTTTCGCCAGCAGCTGTTGGTTGACTGATCGTACGCCACGCCATCGGGGTTGCTCAGAGGAATGAAGACAATTCCAGCTGACAAAGCCGTCTTGACTTGCGCGTTAGTGTACGTCTTGGACCCGTACGTCAGGCCGACGTTGTTTTTGTTGGCGTACAGCAGGTCGGAGATGAAGTAGAGCACGCTGTCCATGGATCCGCGCTCTCGAGCGTGGATGTTGCCATTGAAGAAGACGCGAAACACGTTGTTGCAGGTGCCCCCGGTGCCTCCAACCTTGGCTCCAAGGACTGTGGCGCCCTGGTAAGTCTTGTATGGGGTTGTGAATGTCTCAACTCCGTACGTAGTCACGAGACCTTGCAGGCCACTCTTGATCTCGTTGACGTTCAGGAGCGTGCTGAAGGTGGTGGATTGCGTTCCCAGTCCTCGTGGCGCTGTTGCGCCGCCGTTGAATCTGTCGCCCGTGCCAACTGGCGTTCCGTTGCCCGACTGGCGGCGGACAACTCTCTTCAGTCCATCGTTTTCACGCTCTTCAGGCAGAAGGCACCCTGAAGTCACAGAGGTGAAGGCAAGCACAACAAGTGCCCAGAGACGAAAGGTCTTCATCGTCACAGTCTGATCTGAGGCGAACAAACGAGGAGAAGGATGATTGATTCCACTAGGGAAACTATGGCAGCCACTCCAGCTTATGTACCTCTCGGCACTCACGGCATTAGCTGGCGTGGCGCGCAACTTAAGACGTATGGATTCCAGGTCTTAGATTAACTGCCTGTCCACTGCTGATCGCACAGAAGGCCCTCTACATTAGGAAGTTGGAAATAGATAAAGATGCATGCGTTTGTCAACTGCTTAATAAGGGTCATCGTCCGGCATGCAACGTCAGGATGCGACACCATGGACGGGACTTTTTCTACCCCACGCTTTAGCAGCCTCTGAATGCGGAAGGTGGCCGATTTGCTCAGCGCAGGAACCACTTTTACTACCTTACATAGGAGCAAACAACTAGTGGTCTACGCTAAATGAATAAGGCATCTTGAGCCTATTCGTTCGGGGAAACACATCATTATTGCCATAGTTCCTAAAATGAAACAGCGAACACGTCACTCTATTCCAGTTGGACGATGACTCCCTGCCGAATACGAATGAAGAACGTATTATCGTAAGTTAGTATGTCAGCATGTCAAAAACCTCGCCTTTGAGATCGTTACATCGCCTATTCCCCTTTTACTGTTGACTGACGTATTATAACAGCTTCCTCATTAGGGTCTTAGGAATTCGGTTGGGATTGGCCTTGAGCATACACTGGATGGGTTTGACTCGATTTACTATTTGACTTAGCCGGGCGAGGGCTGGGCATACAGCGGGCGGCGTGGAATGGGCCGGCATTCGACTCAAGCGCCTAGAGAAGGTCAAACTCGGAGATTGTCTCAAGGCCAGCGTCTTTGACCTCTTGAGCTGACCAGCACCGCGTTCCACCCGGACAGAGAACTCGACGTGAAGAAGCATCTCGTCGAGACCAGCACACGCATCTCGGACGGAAATTTGGTGCCAATGTAAGGGAAGTCCGTTATTGAGGACGAAAGTACCGCAATGGGGCTTGTTTTCACACTCAGCGGCATGGAAAAACTGATTCTAGATCTTTTAGGCAGAGTACAAGCTCCTGAAGCGGAAACCCTCGCCGAGCCATCCGGACCGCAGGTTGAGCTAGACACAGCACCTGCTCAGATACTAGCATACAAAACCGTAAGCTTGGCCTTTATAATTTACGTCAATCTTCTGTCATACTCAAGTGTGTTGGAACTAAACAATTGTCTAAACGATGAACGGTTGTCTCACTGTGGAACCGAATGATCCGCGAAAGGTAGCCCAACTTCCTAGGGCTTGCTCTGTTAAGAAAGAAACCTAAAAGCTCCCTGCGAGAACTCTGCTTATGACAGAAATCCTCAATCTAGTATGGCTCATGAATAGAGAGAAGGGCATGGGCGGCGTCTTATAGCTATACGACGAGATACATGCAAAAGTGAATAAACGACCAGGAGTTATATCAGCTGCGATTGAGACGATATTTACCAGAAGTATATGTGCCGTCGACGAGAATCTGGAGCAGCAGTGAGTATAACTTAAATTCACAGCCTAGCGCCGACGACGATTTTGAACCAATTTGATGCAATCCAACATTAGCTGGCTGCTGAAGGGGACTCTATATCAGCGATCGTAACTTTGGAAATCGAGCAATCGAAGGTGGAGGGCGTATACGAGGCTATATGACACTCGTTCGTCTACAATCCCATAGCCATGCCTATCTGGATCATTTAAAAGCCTAGCCTACACCCCAAGATTGTTGCGCGGGGCTTATCGACATCACGACTTCCATGGCTTATCATTACTGAAAGTGTGCAACATGCAGGGCTGTGCATTCTTGATCTAGTTATTTATAACACCTGTTCTATTCGATTACTGACTTGACCTTCAGCTCAGTGAAAGTTTCCTTCTGAACCTGGATGTTCGCCACCATCGTCAAAGTCACCTCCTGTGGCTTCAGCTCACTCAACGGGTCGGCGTCAAGGTGACCAAACTCAATGGATCCTCGATCAGCGCTCCATGCCTGTGTGACACTGCAGGACTTGCTGGTAGGGGCAGTACAAACTGTGCGCTCAGTATAACCCGAAAAGTCCGAGTTGGGGATCTCGCGCACGGTAAAAGTGTCCTTTGCAAGCGGGTTATCGGCCGATTCCGCGAGCCCCTTCAAGATATCACTGTCGATTTCCTGTCCAAGACGAAGACGCATCTTGACAAGACGGACACCTTGGCGGACGACGGTGATTTCGAATTCATCACCGCTGATAGCAATGAAGCGGATGTCGGCGAACTTCTTTGCCATGCCGTAGTGGACGGCCCAGGAGATCATAACGTCCATCTCAGTCTTATCTCCTCGCAGCCCGTCGATATACTCCCAACCAGCCATTCCCTTCACCCCGTCAAACTCAGTGTTGCCTCGGAATTGGAATCCTTGGTAAGGTGCAATGCTCCCATCAGGGCCCTTGCTCTCTGGACTGCTGAAGTACCAGACAATAACCTCAGGAGGGAGGCTGCGGTCGACCTTGAGAGGCGGTGGCAAGATGTACTTTTCAATGGCCTCGTATGTGCTTATGAACTTAATGATATAGCACACCTGCCTAGGAAATACTGGATTGGGAAACGAGAACGCCTCTCCAGGTCGTGTTCCAGTCATGTTGAGGACACCGCCAATATACGACATTTTGAATGTTTGTAAGGGTATAAAGATTCGTAGAATTGTTGAAAGAAGAAGGAAGAGTTGCTGATGGGGAAAACATGTAGAGACATATGAGTCATCTGTACGTGCTTGGCGCAGTATGCTTTGAGGTTGATGAGTTCGCCTGTCGATCTACCACAATAAATTTCGACCCCGAACTAAATCCGTGACCTAAAAGTCCCCCACTGAGTTAGTCGTACTACATTATGCTTATGGGTGAACGTAACGTCGAAGTTTAAATGCTCCATCTAACATTAGGTCCTCGCAGGGCAGAGCACGGCAAATGCAGCCGTTCGAACAGACGCCAACTTCTTGGATGTGACAACACATTGAAATTAGGCTGCCGCAAGTGTCCCAGACCTAAGTCATATTTCCGAGGCACGGATCTCAAGGCATTGGTCTGGAGTAGAACCCACTCTTATTTCTATAGCGCAGTTGAGAAATGCCAGCCTTTCAATCTAACATCCCTGGAGATTGGTGCCCTTACGCATTAGCATAACGGACGCAGGCAGGTAAGGACTGTTCCGCTTGGAACGGCAAGCGGCTGATGACAGTGATCCCTGTTATTCATAACTCTATGTTAGTCAGGCTGCTCTTGGATATGATCCTCTTTTCCGGGCGATGAGCTATAAAGTGCAAACCCCTGCCAGAGTTTTAATTGAACAATCCGATCGTCCTTCCAGTTATCCACCATCTCACCCTCAAATGGAAGTCTCGATGCTCCTATCGACGGACCAATCTCGCCTTCTAACCCGCTTTAAACACCAACTCAGTCGACAAGATACAGTGTCCGGTTGCATCAGCCGTATCGTGGTCTCATTTCGACCATGCCTCTTAGGTTTGTTTCCATTTTGCTGCCAACGTCCACATTCCACCTACAGGCTAAGGCAAGATCAGAATGGTCCTTACAGCAGTGACCGAAATCTTTGAAATGTCTGGAGACGCGGCCGCGCGAAGCAGCATTTACAGCCTGGGACTGTGATCTTACATTCGAATCGACCGCAAAGGAAGAAAAACACGGACTGGCATTGTGACTGACAAGTAGCTTGCCTTAAATATGTAAGCTTGCTCCACTGGACGTGGAAGGGTGGTGCTTGGAAGATTTAAGAAGGAGTATGGAAGTTTATGAACGAAACCGAAGAGAATTGGGAGCCACAACGCAGAACTGTAGCCTGACGGTATAGTAAGCACTTACCTGAGATTTCCATATCACCTAAGACATGCCTTATCTTACTGTCTTCCTCGCCCATGAAACTTCATTATGTGAATTGGCCGTGGTTAGTGGAATTTGTCGTTGTGACAATCGGCGCAAGCCACCCAATTTGTCGTTCAAAGTCGTCCTAGGGCCTGTATTTAGGTAATGCCAAGCACCAGTCTCCAATTACGACATAGACATGGAGACTTTTGAGCAGGAAACTTGAATAAGAAGCTGGGGTTCGAGGAGAAACTGGAATTGCCTGGCGAGGCCATGACTGAGACCTGACACCTATTGTCCGTCGTAAGTGTTGCAACATAATTCGTACAATCAGCAGAATCATATCGTGATCGACTGTAAATAGTCAACAGTCCATCAAAGAGAATCAGCATCTCGCCAGTTGAAATTGTCCACTGCATATCAAATCCACTCAGTATTCTTCAGTCCAACCAGCTCCAGTGACACGTCCCAAAGCTTTGCCGCCTTTTCCTCATCGTATGCCCATGGTGCATAGCCGGGACCAATTTCTCCCGTTTCAGGATCATATGGGCCAATGATCTGGCAGTCATCCAGATACTTCCCACCAGTGCGTTCCAACGCCTTTGCCACAGCCGCCCACACAGTCGTCGCAGCGCCCTGTTCTGTGTTCTTTGTGGAGCGAGCAATTCCCTCGTCCGTAGCCCAGTGATCCATCATCTCTTGTGGAATATTCTTTTGAAGCCCAGTCATGATTCCTCCCGGATGCAGGCTAAAAGCGTGAAGGCCCTCGGACCCGTATCGTCGCTCAATTTCGTTTGCCGTCCAGATCGTAGCCGTCTTGCTCTGACCATAAGCTTTCCATGGATCATAGCTTCCCTTCGAGTTGATATTGTCAAATTGAACTTCGCTAGCACGATGTGCGCTCGAAGACACCAGGATGACGCGCGATGCGAAGCTTGAATCAGAGGTGGATAGCAGTGTTGGCTTGAGCAGCTGAAATAGCAGGAAAGGTGCGAGGTGATTGGTTCCAAACTGAGTCTCAAATCCGTCTGCTGTCTGGCCTTCCGGTGTCGCCATGACCGCAGCGTTGTTGATGAGAACGTTCAGAGTCTTGGACTGGGACATGAATTCGGTAGCACAAGCGCGGACGCTATCCAGGGAGTTAAGGTCGAGTGCCAAGAGATGAACATGGTCGAGTTCGAGAAGGTCACCTAACGCCGCTTTTGCCTTATCTTGATTGCGAGCGGTAACGTAAAGCGTGGCACCTGTCTTTGAGAGGGCGCGAGCCGTCTCAATTCCCAAGCCAGATGAACAGCCAGTAATAAATATGACTTTTCCAACAAGCTTCCCTTCAAGCCCCTCGTCTTGGATAATTTGCAGAGCTGTAGGACGAGCGTCACCAGGACCCTCGGGGAGGCGTGAACGGCAACGTACTTGGAAGTCATTGTGGAGAAAATATCGGAGTTTTGAAGAATAAATAAAGGGCGTGATGTATTCTCATGTCATCGTGTTGATAGTGCGACAGACTTAGTTTTTATAGTAGATAGAAACAATCGGTACCAATCCGGAGTTAAGGAACTTTACATCCACATCGTGCAGTAGCACGAACTTTATTTTACGCTGAATATCACTACTCTATGCTAGTAAAGTCAAATATAACCAATAGACTAGAGATGATAATTCGAATACTGTTTCATGCTCCGTCATAATTGCCACATGATGACTGTTCATGAAACATTTGCTGCCCCTTCACCGCCTCTCTACTTAGGTGTTTTCTAGTAGTTGCCTAGAAGTTTAGTAGAAAATGGCAAGAAGATTTTGACAAGATAGCCAGAATTTGGTTGGATTAACCTTTAAGTTGAGATTTCGCGGGGAATTATAATATCTGGAGATATTATCCCACCTCATGTTCATACGCTGCCAATTGTCTTCCAAAGCAGTCAATAGCTGCTGATGCAAGAATAGGCACTGTGCCAGATGCAAGCTGGTGGAGAACCATGCTGGTCGTCTGGGGGTGGCGCGCTCCTCCTAGTCAGTCAAGAATTTCTCGGGGGAAAAAGGTAAGAAATGGTCCTCATCTGAGAATATCAGCTAAGCAGACCTCCCTGCTTCTATGAGGAAAGGTATCTCAGGGTCACTTTGTGTATTTAAGGTTGAAATAGGTCAGCAATCTAGAAAGGTAGAGTGACATAAGCGTTCGGGCAATAACTGGCTTGCCCTTTGTGTGTAATTAAAACCAGGTGTATGGAGTAGCTAGCATTAAGATAGAGTACCAAGACAGTTCAAGATCTATTATTCTTTTCGACTCTCTAAGGCGCACTTTTGCTATAATAATCACGTTATATATACTTATTACGCAATTATTTGATGCGCCGGACAGAGCGCAACAGTTGGCTATAGGGTACGCGGCCGCCTGTACCCACACGCGGCCGCTTGTGCCCGCATGCGGCCGCACCCGCCGCTGCCGTCCCGCCTGCTTGACCGCGCCGCATCCACCATTCACCATCTAAGACCGACTCGTGCATGAGGTTAATTGAAGCTTTCAGCGTTCCTGTGATGAAAGTCCTGGTCCCAAGTCATGCAGTTCCCGGGCCTAGAATAAATTCCGACCTTAGCTCCGAAGTTCTAGAATCAGACGGGCCAAATGCTGGAAGATAAGATGATGTACATTTCCCAGTATTTGTTGGGCATTCCTCAATCTCCAACCCTTTACATCACAACCAACTCTCATCTCAACTCATCATCATCATAACATGTCGCAAGTCTGGCTCATCACAGGGTCTTCCCGCGGCCTCGGCCTCTCCATGGTTAAAGCAGCGCTCCAGGATGGCGCAAATGTCATTGCGACTGCCCGCAAGCCGGAGCAACTTCAACACCTAGTCGATGAATACGGTTCCGATAGGATCCTTCCGGTGGCCCTTGACGTGAAAAACAACGACGACGTCATCGAGGCTGTCAAGTCTGGCCATGAAAAGTTTGGCAGAATTGACATTGTCGTCAACAATGCTGGATACGCCAACCTCGCTGCCATTGAGGACATCGCCATCGACGACTTTCGCGCCCAAGTCGACACCAACTTTTTGGGAGTCGTCTATGTCACCAAGGCAGTGCTCCCTATCCTCCGTCATCAGGGTTCAGGTCACATTTTCCAAGTCTCTTCACTCGGCGGGAGGATGGGCAGCCCCGGCCTTTGCGCCTATCAAGCTTCAAAGTGGGCTGTTGGCGGCTTCTCCAGCGTCCTCTCTTCGGAGGTCGCTTCGCTTGGCATCAAGGTCACTGTTCTCGAGCCCGGCGGCATGAAGACTGACTGGGCCGGCCCTTCTATGCATATTCCCCCAATCAGCGTGCCGTACAAGCCAACCGTGGGTGCATTTGCCGATATGCTCCGTACTTTGTCTGGGAATGAAGTGTCGCTTCCTGACAAGGTTGCCAAGATTGTTGTCGATTTGACAAAGGTTGATGACCCCCCCTTGCGCCTGTTGATTGGAACGGATGCTATTGAATACGGCGGTAATGCTGGCAAGGCTCTTGCGGAGTCGGATAAGAAGTGGCATGATGTTAGCATCTCCTCCGTTTAAATTGTTACGATAAGCAGCCATAAGTAGTGTTTAGATCCAATACGTTTATGTTATTACGACTGAAACTTCGATTACAAACCACTCTAAGTAGGGAATGTTAGACGGTATGCCCAACCGATTGCGCTAGTAGCTGAGATGGGTAGGCGGAATTGAGCATCGATGTAGTTGATTACGACCAAACACGCGAAATGACATTACCTGACTTGCTTCATTCCGTCATCTGTCTGCTTCTACTTTCCCTCGGCGGACAGTCTACCCTCTAGCGAAAAGGAAATTATCGAGCTGATGAATGAAATAGTTCACCAGCACACCGGCGATTCAAACAAAACCATCCGCGCCGGGCTGATGAAGACAGTGGACGTCGAGACGAGGAGTATCGCAACCAACACGTCACTCATAGAAACACTCCCATTTACTTGATGAAGACCTTGAGTAATCTTTAGACCTAGTGCAGATGGATGCGGGAGCATGATAAGGTTTATCGGAAAATGAAGAGCTGACCTCTGATGTAATGGTAGGCTTGTAGAAATGAGGAATTATATAGACGGGGTAGGGCAGTGGTTTGCTTGCCTTTTCAACATTAATACTGAGAGCAAGTTCCATGATTGCGATTGTCGGCGCTTGCATTGGGTAAATACAAGACAACCACTGACCATATTGCCATCGCATTCAGATTCTTGAAGGCAGTAATTGCAACGCCTGGCAACTTACCAGCTGGATACTACGGTAATACACTCTTTTCAAAACATTCAAATCGGATTGCATTGATATGCCGAAGTGCATTGCCTAGAAGTCTTCTAGAGCCGGGCAAACAAATACTTCATACCGGCCCAGTTCTCCTCGCCAGACGGCACGATGTTACTCGCCGGGACGGTGAAGCCACCGCCGCTCGAACTTGCCGGTCGCAGCTCAACAGCCCAAGCAAATTCCGCCTTGGCAACATCAAACACATAATCATTGCTTCCTCCTGCAGTCTGATAAATAGTCGTACACGTCGGCCCATACTGAAATTGCAGCCCGTTGACGCCCCGGATCGCGCTTGCAACGCCGCCAGCCAGAGTCATCTGGGTATTCAAGTTGCTCGCTGTGGCACTGCAGCTGTATCCATACGGCAGAAGGATAAGCTGGCTGTAAGAATGCCAGTCAACGTAGAACTTGATACCGGTGCTCTCAGCGATGGTCCTGGTATGGTTGACCAGACCGCGGTTCTCCGGGGTGTCGCCAGCGGCAAGGCCACGATAAGTTTCATCGCAAGGATTGGTGGATGAACCGCCAGCGACGTTCCACTGGTAGGGCCAGTTACGGTTCACGTCTGTACCGACGCAGGACTGGCCGGAGCGCGTCTGGCGGTTCTTGCGCCAGAGACGGTTGCTTGTTGTTGTGTAAACGAAGCCTGCGTGAAGTTACATGTGAGTCCTATGTACCATCGTGGGTGAATTATCAACAACTTCTTACCGTCAGGGTTCACAATCGGGATGACATAGATATCATAGCTGTCCAGCGTGCCGCGGATCACAGCGTCGTTATTCTGGTAGCCCTGGATGATCTTGTACGTCATGTACTCCACCGTCTTGTAAATATTAGCAAATGAATATCACAATCAATCGGTTGAGGAGCGTTTGTCTTACCGGTGCAGTGATCCATTCGCGGGCATGCACATTCGCGTGCCATATAATTGCAGGCTTGGTTCCTTTCCCGCTCGAACCCCAAAGATGAATGCCACGGATGGCTCGGTTCTGCACCGAGCTTCCAGCAGTAAAAAGTTCAGAATTGGTGGAGAAAGAAGCGGAGAGGTCTGCCAGAAATTGAAGGTGTTGCTCAAAAGTGTGGTAGGAGTTGAAGTATGAGATATCAGGAAGCGCCGCGACGGTATCCATGAGTTTCATCGTAGCTAAGAGTCAATAATTAGCACACGACGCAACACGTTCTGACCTGGACTTGACTCACGCTCATATGGTTCAAACTCTCCCTCAGCGGCGAACTCGACGCCCAAGTCCTCGCTGATCACCGTGACGTTGAGATCAAGAGCCTCGAACGCTTCAAGACTCTCAGGAGGGATAGCCACTTCAAGGGTCTGGTGGTTGCTTTCGCAGCTCAGAGACACAAAGTTGAGGTCCGCCAGGATGCCTTCCAAGGCTTCGTGGGCGTCTCCTGTTTCAATGCTGAATGCCTTGAAGCCATCGTACGAGACTTTGGCTGCGGCGACGGGCAGCAAGAGCCCAAGGGTGGAAGAAAACCTCATTACCGCTTGTGTTGCCGATGAAGATTTGGTTTCAAGAATGTGCAAGATATCCCAACGATACAATACAAGCGATAAGAGAAGATGGCGTGTATATATATAGGAAGTTAACTTAATCGAATGTCAATAGGCATTATCTCGACTGAGACAGCGCAAGCAGACAAAAGGCCCTCGTCGGCGATAACATGCAACATTGGAACTTTTTTCCTTTACGCTTGGCAAAAGTTTTATCTTGTGGCCTATCAACAGTATCACGCCCAGACAACACCTGCCAAAAGAGTTAGGTGACACTCACCGCCGATCAAAAAAGGGACCACCATCGGAGCGGAGGAAAAGTGCGGGCTCTTTCTAGAAGGTCGCGCCACTACCAAGAGAGCCTAGGCAAACTGTACATCTGAAACACGCTACATTCCGAATTGCGACCTGCCATATTCAGACAAGTCCAATTGACAGCTTGCAGGTGCATCGGCATTTACCTACGCATGGGGAAAGACGGACCTTCGGCAGATGCGGAGTAAGCTCTACAAAGATTGGCTTTCTATATTGAGATAACTCCGGGTCAGGTGAGGCTGTGTGTCCCCCGATAGCTAAGCTGATGGAGTGAACCCAATGCAGACGGAATCGAAGTGAAAGGCAACCCCCACAGTAGGCTAGCAGACTAGGGGTGATAGTTGAGCGAAACTGGAAACAAAAGACGAATACTGACTCATAACCTTTGGAAGAAGGAATCGATCCAGCCTAAGTCAATATATCTAGACCACAAAATATCACCACAAACAGATATCCCAAATTTGATAGTATTCATCCTCCTCTAGGACAATATAGATGGCTGATCCTAACATACCATTCACGACCTGTTCCACAGGATTCACAATAGCGAGGAACGGTGCCATTTCCTATTTGGACTAGGAAGCCAAGACTGGAACACCCCGATGCTCACAATTAAACGTTGGAAGACTCCAGCTCATGGATAGAGTGACTAACAAGACAGGATTAACTAGCAGTTGAAAGCATAGGCTGAAAGACTACTGCCAGGTGGAAGCGAGAAGTTTATGAAATACAATGGATAATTATCAGCTAAATGCTGATTTTACTATCACGATAGTAGACTTGTAAGTAAGTCGCGTAGTTTCCCAGCTTCATTTATTACTGCTGACCTATAGCCTAATATAAAGTAGGCGGAAATTACGAAGAGATGGGCCTGATCACTGCACTCAACACTACTCAGGTCCGATACCCTTCTTCCTAATTATCCGAGGGAAGCGCTCAAGTGTCTCTGGTTTCTCTAGCAGAAGTTCTTGAGTCTTGTTAAATCTGGCACTTAGGGAACGGTGGAAAGGTTCTTGTAAGGTGATAAAATCTTTCACACAAGTCTTAGGTTCCGGAAGTTTGAACCGATACGTTTCTACCCACCACCTTGCAGACATCAGGCCTCCACATTGGAATGTGACAGATGACATTCAAGCCGAAAGGAAAGGGACATTTTGATGAATTTGTCAACAAGGGGAAAGAGACTTGCGTGTCATATTCCCGTTTATATCGCTTAGCGGATTTCATGCTAGAAAATGCTCAAACTTTTGCGGAGCATAATTACACAGTCAAAGAACACACGGCGATTCGTGGTTGTATCGCCTTTCATCTTGCCTATACCAATGGCTCTGACTGAACCGATGCTGTTCACGCATCAAATAAATCTAGACCCATTCATGGCTGTTCTGAGACGTGCTGTTGAAGTGATTCATATAAGTCATCAGTATAAACTATACCACGGTCACGGAATATCGACTCAAAGGCCCTTCCATTCCCAATGCGAGGAATCCGAACGAAAGCCTTCCAATCAGTCGATGCGCCACAATTCCTGATGGATTCAACCAACGCAAACCCGCACCATGCTACTCGCTCGGCCTGCGCTCGCTCTCTCGCTCGCTGGCTTGTCTCCGAGAGCCCACCTTCTTGATGCTGCTGACACTCTGCTTCAGGGACATGACGTGGGCGTTGACGCTTTTCCCAGCACGATTGATTTGGTCATTGAACCCTTTCTCCAGACGCGTTAACCGGTTATTGGTTCCCCGTTCGATAGCGACGCCGCGATCCGTGACACTCTGCTCCACTCGGGCATATCCCTCGCGCATGCGGGTGTTTGATTGCGTGGTAAATGTCGACAAAGCCTTCTTGCGCTTCTCAACGGCTAGGCTCACGCTATCGAGCTGGCGCTGAATGATAGAAGCCTGGGCCTGATCCTCATCATCTTGAGTTTCTATGGATTGTTCCGATCTGGCCACGTGTGCTTGAGGATTGTAGACCTCTTTCTCAGCCATATGGACATGCCCAGCCTGAACAGGCAAGGTTTTAAGGTCACAGACCTCTTTCCCGACTCCATCACCACTGATTCTAGGGTGATGGACTTCCTTCTCGGATGTGCCGACGCGCTGAGCCTGGGCAGCTTGGATGCCAGGACCGTAGACCTCTTTCTCGTCTTCGGCGTAAACTTGCTTGTCGTCGGGAACTTCATGTCGGACATGAACCTCTTTCTCGTCTTCGGCATAAACTTGTTTCTCATCGGGAACTTCTTGTCGGACATGAACCTCTTTCTCCTCGGCTATCTTGCTGAACTGAGTGACCTCTTTATGGGTGTCATCTTCGTAGCGGGCAGAGCCAGCATCACCATCAATGGGCGTAGGAGGAGTGAGGATGATTTGAACGGGGTGTATGCCAGGCACAGACGATATCTGAGTGTGATGGCATGAGGTGGCGGGTTCGGCCTCGGAAGGCTGGCGCGACTCCGACATGTTGGTAATGACCTCAACGCGCTTCTCGAGGTTGGGAATCAAGCTTTCGAATCTGGTAAAGTCTGTGCATGACGATTCTCTAAACCTAAGCTAGACTAGGTTCTTACAATAATATCTTAGTTGATTAGGTAAGATATGTGGCATTTCGTCATCATTCTCATTAATCCCTGCAGATCATACCGCCTGGAGTTTCTCGTATGATATGGCACTTTGGCACAACGGCTTTCAGAAACCTCCTCGTCTACTTTCTGGACTTGATTCAATTGTTGAAAAATGCACCAAAAAAGCGCTAGAGTAGAACACATATTCCCAGGTCTTGCTATCGCCTCTGTTTACAAGTAATGGATGGACTTTAAAGCTTTGCGAATCTTATGCGCTTGCAGCGGCCACCTTGCCTACCAAACCCAGGATTCCAGCTGCTGTGATAACCGTATCAGACCTCGTAAATCCTTCATGGAAAGGCAGTCGCTCTTGTTCTGGCGGACCAGTGTTAGTGCTTTGGTTCGACATGGCCAGAGTTTGGCTAGGGTTTCAACTTACGAAACAAGACCTTGACCCATTCGGTGACTGCATTGCCGTCCTGAACGCTTCCAAAGACCGAAAGGTAGAGGGCTGTCTCGATGAAGCTGAATTGGGTGCCGGCGGCAGATAGTGAGAACTGTGGATTCGCGGCTGCGGCTGCTTGAAGACGCGATTTGCGGGCTACGGCGGCGGTCTTGATGGAGATTGTTGACTGGTTGAAGTGCGAAGCTACCGTGTTCCAGATGGTTTGGTTGAAGCTGTGGTTGTCGCCGAAGTAGAAGTCGTTGCGGCTGAGACTGCCGTCATGCTCAATAACTGCGGGTTTTAGCTTTCATACTTCATGAATTTCGTGGATGTCTTACTATCATGCTTGCTCAGCATATCGAGATCAAAGGTCTCGTTGTTCCCCGTGGTCAAAGCCTTCTGTCCGACCAGAGCAGTGGCAGCTGGGTCTAGGTTGACGGCCGCGGTGAATGCAACGATCAAGTCGGCCAAGGAGATATTCAATCCATCATGAGGCAGATATCCATGGTTTGCCAGGGCATTGACCATCGGGCAAGGGCTTCTATCTGTCCTGATGTAAATCTTCACGAGCTTCTGTTGTCGAATTGTTGTACTTACGGTCAGTTTCGGCGGGGGCTTCCCATTCATTGCTCGCGCTCACAGCCAGCGCTGCTGAGAAGAGGACGGCGATATTGAGCAGCATTTTAAGGTAGTGGAGAACGTAAAGAAAAGAAAAGGTCAAATTGAGGATTCGCAAGAACTGGGTTTTATCTGTTTTTACATGGGAAAGTAGGACCCTAGCATCAATGCATGTGAACGAATTTTTCATCTTCCACTATGGATTCAACGCCCGGGCAATACACTCACGTCAACCCTGCCGAGCCTATGGCATTAAGAGTGCAAGTGCCGAGGTAAGTGGACGGATGCCAGATGTAGGTGAGAAGGCCGACACCGATATATCATCAGGGGTGAGTCCGGGATTAACACGAGCCTCCCTCTGGATGCTACACCAATCGGAAGGGAGATAATTATGATTTGATAATACTATGACGATTAAGATGGAGACTCCGGCATCTAAATATTAACTTACGCTAAATACGGTGTCTAACCCCGGAAGCCAGCCGACGGAAATCCACTTAACCGGAAAGGTTACTGAATACGGCAACGCTGGCCGACTGCCCCTTTTCTGGGCCAAGTGTATCCGTACTCAATGTCCGTCTGTGTTTCGAATACAAGCAGCCAGGTAGTACTTATGCCCTACTGTATACTGGGCTTGCTCGCTACCCCTTACACCTGTACGATCCTGTGCCAGAGCCAGAAAGTTGGTCAGCAGAAACGCCTCCGTTTCAACTCGGACTATGTTGAATGGAAGAAAACGACCAAGGCCATGAGAGAAACCTGAAGGTCATGGAGATTTTCAAAACTATATCAAGAGGATCACTCAATATGCCGTAGTGGAATTCGATCGAGGCGCCTTTGAGTTTATACACACGAAGTGTGAAAGCAAGTAGAAATGCTGATCGTGTTATGACACACGGAGGAGCGTATATCAGACCACAGAAGATGCTCCTGAGATTTGAGCAAGAAGAACGAAATCACGATGGCGAATACTCTGATTTTCTGTACCCTTCTCCGGGATCTCAATAGTCTCGTTGACCGGTTTCTGCAGGAGTTCTACTCTCTCCAATACCAACTGCAAGCTATGCAGACGAAATGGAAGCCTCTTCAGCTGGGCGTCGATGCTGGGCGACTCTGTACGAGACAATCCTTCTCGGCTTGTGTCAGTGACACTGAAACAGCCTGGCGAGAAAGTCCTCGTCATTCAAGACTGCCCTATCCTGTGAGCGCACCAGCATGCCTAGAGTCTTCAGCTCACCCTCGAGGCAGCGAATGTCGAGAAAGACCCGCCACCGGGGTCACCTGCTAGCTCACTATGGAAGCTTTAAGATGTACTTCTAGTAGACAGCGCTCTCAGATCCCGTACCTAAGCTAACTGTTGATAGTTACGAACATTCTAATCATTGTCGGCAACAACAAGTGATCAAATAAGTTTGACCACTGAATCCCCCACTCCTTTTCAAGCCATGTTCATCAAAGTCGTCTTTACTGCATCCTGACCAAAATGGTCATCATCCATTGCGATGACGAGCCTTTGGTATAGCTCAGATTATGGCATCTCGCTTAGATTCTCAAAATATTTATTACATATGAACAAATGATAATTGATAGCGGACTGACTTTGGGAGAGACTCTTTAACACTCACACCTTGTACGAGACCAATATTAGTGGTAAAGGATGCCTGCGAGACTTTCCCACCCCGCGTCTTGCTCCTAACTGATGCACCGGGTTGGCATTTTTCTTACCAATTGCATCTGCTTATCTGGGGAACGATTCAAGTTACTTAGTATTGTGGGTTCTTCAGGATTTTAAGCCAGGAAATTGCCTCAATGTATATGCTTTATGGCAACCGTCAGTTAAACATGGACTTGTGGGTATGCTGGGTTGATGCGAGACGTTCATCGGCTCGATTAGAATATGTAGCATACATGTTGAAAAAGAAAAGTTGGTGGTGCAACAAGAAGATTTGGGCCACTTGGAGGTGACGGATTAGAACGTAGGAAAGGGAGTTCACAGTCAGACTATTTTTCACGACTCTCGAAATGGCTTAGTCTAGATGGTAACGACTGTGATGCACCATGAACTTGGTGCTCATTTACCATTTCCTCGCTGCCAATCAATGTATCATGAGAATAGTTGTATGAACCTTTAGCCAACCCTAGAGTTTTCTCAGCTGAGAGGAGACACAACACCTCTAAGTGACATTATTGTATCTGCATCCGTTTCTAGAGTCGGCCTCTGCGCTGGTAGATACGCTAACAGCATGGAGCTTGCCAGCACTAATGTCTGAGATCAACATTCCGTCTAATTTGTTGACTCCAGCGACTCATAAACCTGGAGTGCTTTGATATACTCTTCTAGAGTCAGAT
This sequence comes from Neonectria sp. DH2, assembly GCA_003934905.1. Classification (NCBI taxonomy): domain Eukaryota; kingdom Fungi; phylum Ascomycota; class Sordariomycetes; order Hypocreales; family Nectriaceae; genus Neonectria; species Neonectria sp. DH2. The sequence continues at coordinate 1,373,696 of RQWH01000010.1, read as the reverse complement.
TAGGAAAGGCGGCACACCACGTAGTCTCTGCATGGTGCTAGGAGTACTTACTTGCTAATTTCCACCGGGTGCCAAGCGACTGAAGGACATCCTTGATCCTGACTGCTCTGGAAAGAGATTCATGATCCCCTGTCTCGTGTACTACCCACAGATAGGTCGCGGAAGCTTGATACAAACAGTCGCATATTAAGGGACTCGCTCTCAGCAAACCACCCAGCTCTATAACTGCTGATATCTCATTGGCAAAGAGGAACACAGCACTAGATACTTCTTTCAGATCTGCCATAGCAATTTTCTGCATTTCCAAGAGAGCTGGACACCCCAACTGATTCACATCATTCTTTTCAGGACAAGAGTACTCGTCGTAGAGGCTGAGCAACCCACTATAACATAAAGCTCTAGCAGTGAAAAGGGGCAGGTGAGCTGTGGGATCATCTGACTTCTCCAAGAGTTCGTCAGACTTGTTTGAAACGGTGATTTGTAACGCTTTGAGGGTGTGATGAAGTTGAATGGCTTCTTGATACCGAAAGTCAGGATCAGTGTCTCCATCGCTAACGTTTCGCAGGACACGAGACAGTAGATGAGATGCCTGACATGTTCTAGCGAAGGGGCACACCTGTGCTGTTGTATTGGTTGATACTGCAAGCGGTTGAATATGAGTGAGTTCCTGCTTAACATTAGAGTGGTGAGATTATATGGAAACCATAAAGCTTACCCCTCTATCCCAAGACTTATCGTCGAGGGGAAGAAATTCATCTGGACGGGCATCTTCGCAGGCAAAGGGACGATAACTTCCACCGATGTTGACATATCTGAATGTTTGTAAGCCATTGTCTCAATACCCGGTGTAGGGATCTCATAAACAATAGAAATATCAGAAAGGGCGGGGTAGTTTACCTGTCGAGGAGGATCACAGCCCACCAGGATCTTCGCCTTTCTTCCAGCTCAGTTGACGTTACTGCTTCTCAGTCAGAATGGGAGACACATAATACAGACAGGGTTGATATTTACTAGGCGGGCTGAGCATCTGTGGCGCCTTGTTCTTGTCATTGACGCCCATGGCATACCCTAGCCTTGCACAGTGACCTATGGTGAGATACGCGGCCGGATAAATTGCATTCGATATCTCGTACAAGGCGATCAAGAGATTGGCTTGCAACAACCGAATAGAAAATATGTTGCATCTCTCAACGTAGGAGCAGCATGATTTTGCAAGCCCATAGACATCTCGATAGGATAGGTCGCTGTCACCGGCTTGGTGGGTATGTAATTGCATTGCCATCATTAACAGGGAAGTATCAGCGTTGAGGGAGCTCGTCGAGCTGCGTAGTTCCCGGTACAACCGCAACTTGGAAACTGGTTGGTGAGACTTGGACATTGCGATGGTGAAGAATGAGGTGGTTATTTACCGATGGGAAAGAAACTGTGGACAGAGTTGAAATAGACGTCCGCATCGTATATTGGCGACTGGCTTCTGAGGGAGCCGAACATTTCTTGAGGGAGATTGGCAGTTGCTTTCCACGGAGGGTGCTGCATGTGCTGAAAACCTTCGAAATCAAGGAAAAATAAGGCAGGAAAGTCCTGCCCTTCGGTTGGTGGGCTCGAGTAAGATGCCCTGTCAAGGTTGAGGGCTAATGGAGAAGCATCACTGGGGCTTTGAGTTGGGCCTGGTCGGTTGGCATGTGGTGCGGAGTTGCCGCTGATGCTGTAGTCACAAGACCGCCCATTCTTCTGGCACAGTGAGCACTCGGGAATCTCCTTGGTGCATTTCCGCTTCTGCTTGCGACAGGACTGGCATGCGCGGGGAGCCAATGACGGCATCGTGCCAAGTCACAACATGTACTTTCGTAGTCTAGATGATGATTGTTTGGGCGAAGTCGAGCGGAAGCGGGGACGGACGCGGGCGGGGTGCGGAGTGCGGCCGCATCTATATCCGTCCCGCCCGCAAGCTGCATATCCACTGCATGTGTAATTGGATTTCCCCTCTTTGCGGCTTTCGCAGTTCTCTATATCTATATTGGCGGTCAATCCTCTGCCAATACCGGCTTGACCAGACAGGTACCTGTCATATGGCTTCAAACTAATTATTTACCAGGGATCCGTATCCTTCGAGTTTCAGCTACTTGAGAATGGCGATACAGTCGTACGCATGCACTAAACTCACCCATCACTCCCGGGATTTCCCATGCTTTATAACTTGGGGTGCTCTGAACGTGTCGCTTCAGAATTACGGTTTCTCCTTCACCAAGCCTACATGCTGAGCGTTGATTATAGAGACTTTTGCAGCTACGTGGGGGATAAGGAAATCCTCAAGCGCAAACCGGGCAGCTTAAAGCTCAATGGCACTGAAGTTGCAAGGAGCCTTTCACAGCTCTTGATGCAAGATAGAGACAGGAAGGTTGGCCATTTTCATCCACGATGTCGACTCATTAACCAAGGATGTGATTATTGAGGAGCCCGACAAGGTGCCACAACTTGTTCCACTCGGTTCCATATTCGATGATAAGACCGAATATTACGGTACGGTAACAGCTCCAACCTCGTACCCCCACAGCCCTCCCAACAGAGATGAGAAGAGAGCCTTGCTAGTCTTCAGTGTGGCAACATGCAAACTCGCCTAGACCGTATTGTATCCGCAACCGTGCGCACAAACCACTAGATAGTAGAACCCATGCTACGCAGCCTGGCAATGAGGGTCATGTTCTGCCATATGGATCTGTGGGAAAGCGGGAAGCAGCAAATCTGTGCTCGCAAAGACAATGCGAGATGGACTACTGACGCAAGCCAGTGTGACGGAGTCACTGGTCTGCTCTTGGTTCTACAGCGCTATAGACAACCTCACACTGCATGGACAGATGTTCTCAGCAATACTGCACCAGATGCTGTCTCAGGATGTCGACCTATTTCAGTCCGTCAAGGCACCGATAGGGAATTGCTGGCTTCTCAAGACAACACATTATAGCGCTATCCTCTCACAATCCGACGATATGGCCGAAACTGACCGCCGTTCTAAATTAGTCAGAGTGGCGTCTTGTCTGTAATGTTCCGAGGTTGTGCAAAGCTCTCGCTTAATGTCGACAGAGCTAGCGATACAGGTTCATTAATAAACACTCTCCTCTGCCGACCACACAACTGCTCAATCAAGCCCCCTCCCTTGAGACTCAGCTGATCCTTCCTCTCAATTTCAGTGGATCAACATCTATTCTTCGCCATGGCCAACCACATTCCCAAACCGCTGAGCCTGATTGATAAGGCTCAGCTCGCCCTTATCATTCCTAGGGTGCTGGTGGTAGGGATATTCGACTTCATCCGAAGAACGTGGATCAGGAGATCCATCAGCTGCAAGACCGTTAAGCGCGACCTTCAAAGAGCCTTTCTTAGCAACTATGACCTTGTGCCGACTAAACAAGCTCGTGCATTGATGTGTAGAACAAGCGGCCAAGCGATTATTCACGATTGCGAATCGAAGCAGCTACATCATTCATCGATACCACTTGAGGATATAGACGGCTTCCCACCAGCCACATTGCATTTCGTCGACTGCAGTCCACAGGACGCAGGTAGATTTTATCTTTACTTCCACGGCCGTGATTACTCCATGCCTTTTCAGACAATTGCCTTCTCTTTGATGGAAGCCACGGTTGCTGGTGCTTCTTTGGTAGTGTTGGAACACTCTCTGGCTCCCGAGAGCAAGTACCCAGTGCAACTCGCTCAAGCTGCTGCGGCTTAGCGCTTCTTGTTGAAAGACCACCTGATGTCCGACATCATCATAGGAGGCGACTTGGCAGGGGGTAACCTCACACTTTCTCTGCTTGCCCATCTACAAAAGCCTCACCCTCGCATAACACCGATCACCTCCCTGAGTGGAAGACCGGATTAGCTACTGGGTTCCATTGCTATTAGCGCGAGGGCAAGTGACAAAACAACCTATCCAAGCATAACTTCCAATGCAGGTAAGGATTACTTGAGTGCCAGGAGTCTGCAAGCCATTGTTGCCAACTGGAGCCCGCTGCAGGAGGTCTGGGCTGGAGCATGCTACGGTGACGCCGCCATCTGGAGCAATATCCGCGCCGAGCGCGTCCTCCTTTTAGTGGGAGGAGACGAGCTTTGCCGCGACGGCGTTATAGAGGCGGGAAAGCTAATGGGAGCGCGAGAAGATGTTGGGTCACCAGTGCGGATTATTATCTGCCCCGGCGAAGTTCATGTACAGATGCAAATGGACTATATACTAGGTATTACAGATGGGCATATGCTAACTGAAGAAACGCCGGTCTGTTATCTGGGTGGACTTTCGCCACTCACTGATGTGTCAACCTTCGCACCAAGAGTTTGGTCACACCGCACTAGGAGATACATCACCCAAGGTTGATATTTGCAAGAAACTCGAGCTCGGTTTTGCCGAAATATGTGCCAAGAACGGCGTTTTGATTGCCCCTGATGGTGTGTATCTATCCGAACAGTTTGGCTGGTTCTGGATCACCTTTACGGTAGGAAAGGAGACATGAAAGGAAGGTACTGTAGAGTGTGAAAGTCGACCTGATGATTGAGTACTAACTAGTAAACTAAGCCCTTCTACTTGTCAAAAGGTGCCCTAGTATATTCTTGCAAATTGATACCACAAGGCACCATCTAACATTTAGACATCCTTAGTCTAATTCTATCACATCTAATGGCCGGGATTGATGGGGTAAAAGCTCTTGATTTCTATCTATCCTAGCGGGAAAGGAAGGTCTTGAAGTACATGATTTGGTCCGTAGGAAGGGATAGGAATCGTGTCATCTAGAGTGATGAGAAAGGAAGGGAAACGTGTCATCTAGGGTGACTAGGTTGTTGAGGGCATCAAGGTTCGTAGCTAGGTTGTTGAGAGAGGTCAAATTGGTCAACCTTTGTGAGACCATCGGGCCTAGGAAGCTTGTCATGTGGGGGAACCTTGTGATAGCCAATGCAATGTGACACATTCAGCAGTAGTCACTCTTGCCATCTCCACCATCATTGCAGGTGCCACAGTACTTCTTAAAGTCAATATCGCCGTTGCTGCCACCAATACAGTTGAACAAAGAGTTGTTGATGTGGTTGGCATCAGTCGACTGCCCGTTAGCCGAGAGTTCGGCGCTGATCTGGTTGTAGTAGTTTCCTATAGTACCATAAGCATGCGCCTACGATGTGGTAGATTGATTCAGCAATCCGGGAGATAGCTCTTACCCCTCCTCAGGAGAACGTAACCACAGTAGTTGAGGCCCTTCTTGCAGTTCTTTGCTTCAGCGATAGGAGCAAAGATTGCGAGAGCAGCAACGGAAAGACAAGCCAGCTTAACCATGGTGGAGGATTGATTGATGTTGAAAAATGGATTGCTTAGGATGACAAGGTGGTGTGAAGTGCAAGATGATGATGGAGAGTTTATGAAAAATAGGAGCCAAGACACATCTTATATAGATATTGTCATGCGATATCAAACATTTCTCAGGCTAGTTCGCCCGTCATTCCGGTCTTGACTACTGGGAGGCCTGAGTGCAAGAGCTGCGCCGAGAGGGGCGAAGCATGGAGTCTGGTCTCCAAAGGTTCCATATACTAACCCAGAATGAGAGGTTCAGTTTCGACGACGTCGACCAACATGCATATTCAACGTACGAGGGTCAAGTCAAAATATGCAGCCATTATTCAGGGAATTCTTAGCGACGCAGCCGGCATCTTCCCGAAGGATTGCAGGGCGCGATATCCGGCAGGCAAAGTAACGAGCCAATTGGAAACGTCGGCAGTGTAGCCATAGAGGCAACAGCAGACAATTCGAAAGACCCAGGTAAAAGGGTAAAGTAAGAGAAACCACCGCAACAGGGATCTTCTTCCAGATAGCACAAGAGCTTGTGACGAGGCGGTAGGGACAGCAGCAACGTTGCGCTAGCGAATTTCAGACCCCGCAACAATATAGAAGGAGTCGGCGATGAATGCTGATGGTGACAATGTAGCAAACGATCATGCGTGAGATGGTAGTGTCAATGAATAGCAACTCATCGAATGCGACCAGTGATCAATACGATAATTTCGGTCAAACCCAACGCTGGCTTCAGGCTCTCCATCTGTAATACCATCCATACAAGTACGAGCTAAGCATGGCGGGACGGCCCCGCCTACCTCGGCGAAGTTCTCGTCAATCTGAGGACAGGATCGAAACATTCCTTTCGCAGAGGTGGAGCAACGGTACGGAAGGCGATCCGCGGGCTCAGCTCCTGTGGCTTTGACACAACCTGGACGCCAAGCACCAATCCGGACGAGGTCTCCAGAAATTTGTCCCACCAAGTACCCTATTCCTTTGAGTGTCGTAAGGCAACACTTCCGTAAAGATACAAGCAGTAACGTTGAGCAGCCGCTGATGTTGCAAATTAGCAGCAGAAATAGCAATCACTGCTGAGTTCAATGTATCTCTATGTCGATCCGAGAAGTGTGAGGACTTGTATTTCCACATAAATTTGTGTGAGGTCTAATCTACCTTTCAATTGTTACTTTCTGGTTTGGATCAAATCCTTGCTCGTGACCTAAGTGTTGCCTTACAATACTCAACGGGACGATTCGTGTTGAAAGCGTGCTGTGCTCCGTGCCGTGTTCCGTGACACGAGCCAAAAGTGGAATGGGCACACGACCTGGTGATCTAGACTGAGGATTCAAGCAGCCAGAAATCAGGCAAGACCAACCTCGACGGGGGTGTCGGGGTTAAATTTTAAAGCAAATCCTTGCTGATCAGGGATCAAGGAAAGCAAACCAATCAGTGTCAACTGCAGCAATGCATTAAGGCACGAACCCCTGCATTACTCCGTATATGCTGTCAACGGGAACAGCACACACCCGCCCGCTCCTGAGCAAATCTGCCTTGAGTAAGCCGCGGAGCGGCGACAGCCCGAGATATGCGGTTGGTTCTTAGCGTATTTGCTTGGGGCCATGGTAAGCTGACCGGGGGCAACCCCTGATCATTGGCTGACGTTCGAGGTGGAATGGCTCGTTAATGAATTGTTTCAATTCAAGCTTCGTCGTAAGCTAACCCAGGTCTCCGATCAGCCGTGGTGCGCAATGGGTGTCACATGCCTCCTTGTCTCTGCCTTGCCTCGACACAATCGTCTCCGTGCAACCTTCATCAATGATTCATGGCATATACTCAAGGACTTATGCGAATTTACGTAATACCAATGTTCATTTGTTGTCCGCCTAAAGGATCCATAACCAAGTAAGCCCGATTACGGTCGCTTGAGTTGTTCAACTGCGGAATAAATTCCTTTGCAGGAGCTGTCATTAAACCACGCAAGCCCGGAGCTGTGCCTCACTGTATCCTCGCATTTAGAGCCAACACACAATACATCCCTGAGGGAACATTGGTTATCGATTTCGCACTGTACGATCCAGTTCCCGCCCCGCCTTCCCATCACCCGCCCGAAGTCAGAAATGGAGGCTTAGGGCAATTACGGTTTGGCCAATCTTTTTGCCCCACGTTGGCTATGCGAGTATTCGTATTGACCCCTTCCATGAAATAATTAGGACTCTTGCTATTACGTACACAACCTTCCGTAGTGGCGTTGATCAGACTAAAGTGTTCTTGTATAAATGGTTTGGAGAGAAAGCCATGCTGAAGACATGTATTGTATGGTTTAAATAAAGCTAAAATGGAACGGCAGCGTTGAGAGAGATGGGATTGACTGACGTTGTCACCCCATGGCCTATCAGGGATCAAGTGAGATCTCAGGATGAGGGAAGACGTTCGCATTGAAGTACTGTAAGATATTATAGAGCTCACACGCGATACTCGACTTCCAAATGCAATCAAGGAGTCTGTAAAGAAGGCAGTCGAGGCTGATGAAGAAGCCGACCTGGTCAGATGGTTGGGGTCTGCTCTCTTTTATTTTCTCTTAACTCCGTACGATCAGACATCTGTGAGGAGAGTTGAGCAATACTTATATGGACATGCACTGCGCGTGCCATTGCTCATCTAGGATTTGCTGGAGACCCAAACATGATATCAAGCTCCGCCTAACTTCCAATCTGCTTTATTTCGATCGTCCTTTATGTTGATATTTCACCCTTAGCCCGTCGAGTTGAGAATGCACACTTACTAAATATTAAGACTCACTGCTATGAGCCCACCCTCTCCCAGCTTACAGGCATGGACAAGGGCATGCACATCTTCAATAAGCCTGATCATTATTAGGTCTATCGTCTACATAGAATATCTTTTCCATCGGTCGCTGATTTTCTATATTTCTACTGTATTCTTTATTATAACGTTCCTTTCCCATACTTGTTCCTTGAAGTGTGATGCTGTATCCTATGGCTGGCGACTAGAGCTTTCCTACTCTACTAGGTATGAGGCTTTTTCTTCAAATTGCGGTCTATAATCAGGGAGTAATGAGCTCCGCGGCATGGTAGCTCCCCTATGAAAGTGTACTAAATAGAAGGCTTTTTCATACCCCTTTTAATGCTGCATTGAGAGTCTAGGGTGGGAAGCCTCTCATTCCTTTGACTCTAGTCCTTAGTTATTGAGATTTCAGAAATATCAAGAAAATACGTGCTAGAGTTTCTATTTCTTTCTATATCGACAAACCCGCCATTTTATCAAAGGCCGTTACTCTTGCATGTGAAGACTCCACCCACACCTCCAGCTTCAAATTGGTCGATAATACCCTGCACACTCACATAGGTGCCTAATGTAAGATATAAGAAGCCCGTGAGGATAATGACCACGTTCAAAACAACAGACAGGGCGTCGAGGATGGGCTGTCTTTTCCTTCCGATTTTCAAATCGGCGTTTCGCATGCGGAAGTAGGCAAGACCCCAGAAGATGAAGCCAAACCAGCAGTTGAACAGTGATGACATGACAGACAATACTAGAATGACGTTAGCAGTGGGAATTTGATATCAGGGCGCTGCACACAACTTACAGGAGGAAAAGAAGGGAATAACTTCAGCAATGATGAAGGAAAATATCCAACTCGCCATCAAGACAGCGCTCCACCAGAACCAGCCCTTTACCGTGTGCTCAGTGACGTGTCGTGAATCGTTGAACATGCGGAAGAAGATGAATCTGCTGGTGACGGAGGCATAAAGGCACCCAACAAAGATAATAGTCGGCACCATGAATGAGTAGGAGACCTTCTTGTAGGTGTCGGTCAAAATGCCGAAGGCAGGGGCAACCATGTACTGGTTCCCGGTGTATGCGTAGATGACGGAGCCTACAACACTGAAGGTGATGATTTCAGCAATTGTGCATGCCCACAATGCTTTTGGGAAGTCACTGGAGAGAATTAGTCCTCGGTCAGACGCATATTTTCGGTTTCAACAAGTAAGCTTACCGTGGGTCACGCATCTCAGCGATGAAGCTGGGGATCGTGGTTTGGCCGATGAACGTGTAGCTCATGTTCATGAACGCCGACATACCCGTCACCAGGGTTGTGGTTTTGGGAGTCCAGATTGAAATAATGGGCTCACCGGCTGAAGGATACCCAGCGGGTTTTCCCTGAGCACCAGCAAACGCCGTGGCCAAAAATACCGACAGGAAGGTAAAGAAGGCGGATCCAAAGCCCAGCTTCGACAGCATGTTGAATGTGCGCGGCAGTGAGCCTAGCCAGCTGATGATAGTGACGATGGCGGCAAAAGCGACGGTGCGACAGGCGTGGATCGTGTCGGCTTCTGTCATGGTGTTCATGTATATCGCGCCGACGAGCACGTGAAGTGCCTGGATAAAAGTATTGTTGAGAACGAACATGATGGCCGTCCACCACCACGCCCACTTCTTGTTCCACCACAACATCTGGCCAACATCGCAAACGTCTCGAACTTCGGGATGGCGCAAGCAAAACTCCCACAGAACCAAGCTGGTATACAGGACGAGACCCGCGACCACCGCTGTAAGAATCAGCCCAGGGACGAGGCCGAGTAGGCTGTACGACCACGGGAAGCTCATGATGGAGAGCACAATGTACTCGCTGAACAGCAACCCGGCAGTCTTCTGCCAGGAGCATGTTCGGTACTGGATGCCGTTGCCCTGCTCCGAGGCGAGCTGCTTGTCCACAATATCGATGGCGGTGGTGTCGCCATCGTCGACGTCGGCAATCAAATGCTCCGCCACTGGCTCAATCCGTGGGCCAATGACGACCTTGTTGCCCCCGAACGCCGACGCAAGCCAAGGCGACCGCTTAGGCGGCTCCGCGACCTCGGGATCGAGACCAGAGTCGGAGGTTTTGAGTTGTGACACCATGGTAAATTGCGACAATACAGATGAGTAGAAGAGTTCTCCCCACGTGCTACTATGATGGAAAGTTGTAGGCTGGCCTTCAAAGGGCGGATTATAGAAGGTGGGAGTAAAGGAAAGCAACGAGGCTGGTGTGAAGCCGCAAACTGACACGGGGAATTGAACTTTATATATTCAGAGGGCGTCGTCGCCTATGATGTGCCCATTCCTGCTCCTCCCCCCACTTGGCCAAGCCAGCCAAGACAGCCAAGACAGCCAAGACATCCAGACTGGGTAGATTGCTTACATCCCCTGTGGTGGTTGCGCCGTTCAGGCATCGCCGACGGTCCGCGAGAATGCGCGGCTCCCCAATCAATCATGGGAGCGATCAACCGGCAACTAATTCAAATGTGTACGAGCACGTCACCGGGGTCGAATGGTTCAAGAGACTAGCAGAATGCAACATGTCGACTGGATCTTGGCAGCTGGGATGGCTGGCCAGCTCTTACGAATACTTCATGCTGCGATGGAGGTGGCATCGTCGATCCCGACACTTAATTAGCCTAGCTGCAGATGGTGTGATCCATGCCAAGGAAATCCCCGAAGACTGCCCTGAACCAGTGGGAATAACGCAGGAGACGCGACGTGTAGTTTACCATCCTTATATTGGAATACAATAGAAGATGATATCAACGGTCGCATGAAGGTCTTGAGGAGCTGGCGGACATGTTAATCATACATTCTCGACAGATGAGGGCCGTGATCGCCGCTTGCGAGGCTCGGCGCATCGAGTGAGGAGTGGCGCAAGGTGGGTTGCACGGGCCGGAAATAAGCTGCCAGGTTTGGGCAACGCAATCGGTGCCTCTGGTCACGCAATAGGTCATTTTCGACCTGCTTTCGTATCGGCACCAATGATGAACAGACGTGGATTGGAATCCACGCGTAGTCAACAGCGAACAAACTGAACTAGCAGTAATTAAGCTTGATTCTTTCGTAATAAGCTTAACTATACCTTGTTTTCTTTTGCCTCCCTGGGCGGTTTGACACTTGCCACCCACGCTGCCGCGCTGAAACTGGTGTCAGCATGACGTGCTTGGAATAGGAATGCCCCAAGGGAGACTACTGGTGGCTCGCCTTGTCGGATCATCCAAAATTGCTATCAGGATGCCATTGAACATTGGCCACATGTAATGACCTGGCTCCCATTCACTCGACTCAACGGATGCAGGCGGGCTTTCTTAGCTTGACAGAACTTCGTGAACTAATCCCTGAACCTTCTTGAGTATTAATAGAGGCCTGTGCCTTTTATTTTACCAAATTACAGTGGCCGGGAGTGGTCCCCGCGGCACTCGATCGGCATGCTAACCAGCCATCCATACAAGGACTGGTGTCCCTCCACTAGTCTACTCCCCAAGTTCCCGTGGCCACGACAAGCGGCCTGTGCCGGACTCAAAGTTGAGTTGAGCAAGTCGCCTATGAGCGTCAGTAGCAAGCGCCATGTCAAAGGCAAATATATTGTACTTGAAACTAACCGGTGCAAGAGGGTGGCCATCTTAGTTTGTAAATTGATGGATCACCTTGCTGATCATCAAGTTGCGATACCTTTGCATTCTGGAGTGCTTCTTTCTGTTCGGTTTAGTGATATAGGTAGTTTTTCTATTATTTATACGGTCGGCTAATAACTACACCCAGCATTTCTCTGGCAGATTTCTGAAACTTGAAGGACATACTATTTTTCCATGCTGCTAACAATTAAGAGGATGACGGATGATGCAAGCCAGTCTTTCGATTTTGATTCAATTGCCGGAGTAGTCGCTACAAGAAATTCGTTTACACAACATCAATGCCCTTTTACATCTCGCCCGGATCACTACAGACCGCCTAGGTAGAACAAGTATTGGCTAGGCTGTCTGCTAAAGACTCCAAACCGAACCCGCCTTACCACCACACTCCCCTCATGAGAGATGCGGTTGTCGTTCAAGGCCAAGCCTTGGCTTTGTGAGGCTCAAAGTCTGGGCAAAGACTTGGCGTCTTGGCCTCCAGGGCAAATGCAACATCCTCACGCAGGTACGGCACCCACGGCTCCATCACATGTCAAGGTATCCCCGATATTTAATAAGTCCGTGAATTCAATTACAAGATATGATTGAACCCCGGAGAATCCATCCAGATACTCCTCTGGGCCACTGCACCCGTACATCACAGACATAGGAGATGAGAGCAACCCTCGTGCTTTACGGCTTCGGTCTCGATGCCTTGCAAATGTATATAATACTGAGAAGGGCGACTCCAGTCACACCTGTCGAACTAGCCCTCATAAGGAAGTGGATACAGACGACGCTGATCTTGTGAATGGGCATGCTCACATTTATATTTTGCCCACATCAATTACTTAAAAAGTCCGAACCAAAATGAAACACAGACAAAAGTGCGGCCAACCACCCGGCTAATGACATGCATGTCCCTTGTCGCTTGAGCATTGAATTTGGTGGATCAACCAAATCCTCGCCAGCATCGCCAATGATAACAGTGCCCACTACACTTCTACAGAAGATAACTTCAAGAACAATGCATACTATGGGACGTTGTTCCGAGCAACATTCAGAGCATACAGAGTCACGTTTAAACCCTTCTCGTAGGCTCATTCACTTACGTTCGTAGAAAGATGGCTTGTAACTACTCAAATATCACACTACTCCAGCGAGCACTCCACAATAAGTAAAATAACATGTCTCAACTATGACGTGCAGATACTATCCACCTCTTATCACTAGTGACCTTGGGAAGTATTGCCGTAGAGTATAAGAGCTAGAGTTCATTTAAGGAACATCGTATATAATATAGTGCTGGAGATTGACAAGCCGATCTCAGCGGTGTAAATTTCGTTTCCTCTTACGCCTGTACGAGTTATGTGTTTCAAGACATACTCTATGTTTTTCCATTGCCAGCGAAGACACTCTTACAACTAGCATCACTGAAACGTACAGCCACTTGGGGAAACATGTGTATCTTTGGTGGAAACATGAATCCAGTATCCTTCTCGTAAACAGTCCACTCTAGTCCCCATTTCTAGTGCTCCATAGGATGCCCTCATTGTTTCATCGCCACCCTCGGGCGATATTTCCCTTGGGATCTCCCTCCAGCACCTCAGGCCGCCGATATCCGCGCCTTGGGGCTTCGTCCTGTCTCTGCCTTGTTCCTCAACGAGATGGATGACAATTGACTCATACCAGTCCCAGCTTGGGCAAGATATGGTGACTTCTGTGCTTCGCGGCACGATCCGATCAAGGATACAATCTATGGTGGGAAGACAGTGGCCTTGCAGCCTGTCGGCAAGCTCAGTCTTACTCCTATACGGGAACATAAGTTCAGTGACATGGTCAATTTGATTATAGAACAGAGTTTTGAAGGAGATGTGCAGGTAGGTAAGTGACGTGAATATGGGTGATGGGTAAGGTGAATACTGAGCGAAAAACTGGCGATCGCTGAAACCCAGAACGAGAGGCAATTGTTTTGGGTCCCATAAAATTTCCAGTGAAGCAAACTCGGAAATTCTCCGCTGGGACATGATGTTCTGGAAGCTGCGGATAAGGACGGGTGATGAGATGTGAATGATATTAGTGCCGTATAGAATACGAATACCTTCTGTATAACTGTCGTTCCAACACGTCAGTCCTGACTCGTTTGGTTGTATCGAAGTACCCCACTGAATATTGTAACGTATGAAGTAATGATCTCTTCAAGAACTCACGCATTTCGGCAAGATAACAACCACCCCATAACGCCAATCTGGCATTTTTTCGGCCACTCACCGGGCCACTCATTGCAGGACCCAGATCCTACGAGACAAAGGTCGCCATGTGGCTCACGGAATTGTCCCCAGGGTTGATTACGCCTCCTACCCATCGGTAAACGCGTTCCCTGAGGTGAAAATCGGTGGCACACACAGCTGAACCACCTCCATCTCATCCCATCCATTCGGGAACCATCAGGTAGGCTTTCTGACTGTATTTTGGCATGGGTCGGCTGCAATAGAGTTGGCTCCATAGGGAGAGTGTATGGGCGTTGAAACTGCAGGTCTATATGGATTGTTTGCTCGCTAAAGGCTAGGGTTTGAATATGACGTCGGACCTTGGGAGGAAGCCGGCTGAAGAACAGATCCCCCTTCGCTTTAGGAGAGTCCCAAGAAGAGGCGTGTGAGGGAGGCCGTGTAAGAGGGTGGCGAGATACATTCCCTGTACACTCGAGGAATAGTTGTTGTAAGGCATCGTCACGTCGTCTTCCATCGCGATGGGCTCGGCGGCGTCGAAATACTTGGCGTAGAGTCGTACAAAAGATGATGCGTAACCAGACAAAAGTGAGCAAGGAGACGAAGCGGTCGCAGAATTCTCGACATGCGAAGATAAGAAACGTGCCTGGGGTCAGGCTTATTTTCATGGTGAGAAGTTTGGGAGAACGGGAAGCGGGTACGGAGTGGGACTAGGCAACATGGCGAATGTATTTATGGTTGGGCGCAGTCAGCACCACCTCCAAACATATGACATGGCAGTGCCGTCACTAACCACGGCACGTCTGTGACGTGGGCGGCTAAATTGGGATTGCATACCATGAGTAAGCTCAAGGTGGAACCTGGGGGGTCAATTGACAAGGGCAAAGGGACTTGTTATAGGAGAAGATGAGCTCTCTTGCATTTCGTTGCTGATTCCAATGCGGGGACGAGGAATCTGGATTTAAGGCCATGGTGGCTATGGGTCTTGTAAGGCTACCTCCAAATTCTTACGAGACTCAAACTGGCATCTACAAGCAAATCCTGCACGCGTGATTCCAGGTTCAGGGGGCCACAACAAGTTTCCTCTGTTGCGCTGGCTTACGAAGCCACGCTTGCCCCGGTAATAGTAGCCCACTCCATGCCTGCGGCGTTCATTAGTCTGAAGGCTGACACAGGTCAGACGGATCAGGTTTCCACAGCCAAATCTCACCAGAAATCTCTCGAGGAGATATAATATTCCACCCCGGACCAAAAAGTAAGACGGCGTTTCGCCAAGTATTTGCAATTTTCTTCTAGCTCCTCATAGTAACACAACCTGCTCGTAATCACTACTCTGATAATGGACGCCTGGAGGACCCGCGACATTGCTACCGCTGTGCTCTTTACAGCCGGACTCCTTACTATCATTAATCTTCTCGTCAAAGCTGCAAGCTTCCTCTTCATCTATCTTGGCCCGTCCAAGCTCTCCCGTTATCGTCATACAACGGCTGGAAAGCCCGCCTGGGCTCTCGTCACCGGTTCCACAGCCGGTATCGGCAAGGCCTTCGCATACGAGCTCGCCTTTCGCGGCTTCAATGTGGTTCTACACGGCCGCAGCTCCGCAAAGCTAGTGAAGGAGCTTGAGGAGCTCGTTGTAGCATTCCCGGAACGCTCCTTCAAGGCAGTCGTCTCCGACGCGTCACAGTGCACAACAAACGTCGATTTCATGGACGAACTTGTTGTCGAGCTGCAAGGACTGAACCTAACCGTGCTGATCAACAACGCCGGTGGTGGGCCTGTTCCTAGCTTTAGCATGCTATCTGACTACACGGAACGAGAGATCATCCATAACGTACACCTTAACGCCATGTTCCCGGTGCTGCTGACCTCGAAATTACTCCCAATGTTGGTGGGCAACGCACCGAGCCTAGTCATAAATATGGGCTCAATGACGGATAACGGCCTGCCGCTAATGTCCTTCTACAACGCAAGCAAGGCTTTTGTCAGCATGCTGGCTCAGACCTTAGCACGCGACATGGTGCTAGAGGGTCATGCAGTTGAGGTTATGTGCTTGCGTACGGGAGGCGTCACAGGCACGACCCATGTTCAGGTGAAGCCAAATCTCTTCTATCCGGATTGTATGGCATTTGCGAGGGCTGCTCTGGCAAGGGTAGGGTGTGGGCGGGCTGTGGTGGTTGCATATTTTCCCCACGCGGTGCAGCAGCTGATGGCTGATATGCTGCCCTCGATAGTGCAGGAAAGGGTATTTATCAATGTTATGAAGAGACGGAGGGAAGACGAAGAAAAGCAAATGAAGAAGAATTAAATTGTGCGAGGGCTTTTTCAATTACTTTCGGTTGACGGTAAATTTCACAAGTTTAATGGCCAACTAAAGAGAATTCAGATTAAGACGAAAGACCATATAAACATAGTGTCTTGAATGCCTTACATTAGATTGCCTTCCACGATACATTGTTTCGCCTACAACCCCAGCTGTACATAAGATCCGACACAAACAAGGTCATCCAAATAAGTCATTCAGACGTTCAATTTGGTAATCCGGAGTCAAGTCAAGCTACTCCTGACACGCAAGGAAAGTTCAGTCACAAGATATCCTCTTCCACAACCTTAACCTCTACCTTCATTCCCCAGCCATCCTCTCCTCCTATCCAGTTCTTCTTCTTTCCGACCTTCTCCACGATTTTCACATGGTCTCTCAAGGCTTTCTTCAACTTCGCAGGGTCATCTTTCATCTTCTGCACCGAAATTACCAGCCGCACACCTTCCCTCTTCTTCTTGCGCCCCAGATCCCAAGCCCATTCGGACGAAAGGACGACTCGAGGTTTACTCTCTTCAATGTCCCCTGCGGGGTAGAGGCGGCTGATCAGGTATCCAACCCTGCCAAGGTACGCAGTCCACCAAACTTCCTCTGGCGTAATGACACGACGGAGTGCCTCCATGAACTGAACCTCGCGCGGGGGCAGCTCGCCCATGTACCGCGACTCCAGCATGAGGGCAAGTCTGGCTCTGTCCTCATGCGACACCCCGCGCGTCGCAGCGAGGAACCCGGCACTGGTGCTGTACAGGGCCGACGTCGAGGCTAGCTCCTTGTCCATCATGGTGTGGACGTACAGGACGTTGGCAAAGGCCCGTACCACGTGCGGACTGATGCCATCGGGGAACCTGCGGGAACCGTTCCTTGAGGGCCCGGGAAAGGAGGATGCGAGAAGGTTGTATATGGCCTGGACTGACTCAGGCGCAAAACGCTGTGTTGAGACCTCGAGCGGGTCTTGTGCTCGGATACTTGGCGCGAGTTCTCTGAAGAGCAGTCCTTCTCGTACACCTCCTTGGCAGAAGTGCGCAACTCGGATTCCATGCGGGATTGCCTGGGATAGCACGTTAACCAGAAACGCAACGGCCGGGACTTGTTGCCTCCGCCGATCGGAAACTCGGAAGACGGAACTGGCGGTCCGAGCAACCTCTTCCATGGCTTTGGTGTTCTCAAATCTCTCTCTCCCAACAGTATATCCGTTGATAATGGATATTGGATGGGGGTTCTTCCCGACTTGGCTCATGTAGAGCAGCAGATAGCCCCAGCCTCTGTACCCCCCTCCCGAGAGATACAGCGGGAATCCGCCTTCCATCTTCGCCTGCGATACCAAGCTCTCGGGGACTCCAATCTTTTCGTAGGCGTCTTTGAAGTTCTCAACCATCTCCTTGCGCAACTTGGCCAGTCCCTTCTCTGCCTCTTCCTTAGATTTGCCCTTTTTCAGACCCTGCAGAATTTTGGTCAATGCAGCCGCCCCGTACGGGAAGCTGATCGATCCCTTGTCGCTGATGCGGACATTTCCACCTTGGGATATGATCCAGGTAATCTGAGTGCTTCCACCACCAAGGTCCATCATGAGGCCCTTGATGTCGGAGAAGCCGCTCGCAACTCCTAAAGCGCCGACACGTCCTTCGTCTTCTTTAGGGAGCATATCGACTTGGAGTCCAGTAGCTGATTTGATTTGTTTTAAAAATTCAGCTGAGTTCAGTGCGGCGCGCGTCGCTTCGGTGGCGACAATGTGAATATGGGCTTCAGGAACCTTAAGGTCGACACAGACAATCCTGAAACGATTCAGAGCGGCAATGACTTCGTCAATGGTATCTTGGGGGATAGGAATTTTATCCCCGGTCTCTGGATCGAATTGCGCATCGTACAGTGAAATGTCGACACGATAAACGTGGAGTGTTGGGAGAATGCGAGAGAGCGGCGGGGATAAGTCTGTGACTGAGAAGCGGATCCCATTGCTAAAAATATGGTCGTCAGCCAGGGGGTCGACAACTTCATTCCGTGACAAAACCATTAAGCAAGTCACCCGACTATTCAATATTAAAATAGAAAGTTGCTTACCTTCCCATATCAACCACACCCCTTAAGTAGCTAGCCTCCGACGCTTGAGGTTCATTTTGAGGCTCGGCTTTGGAATAGCAAGGCGAGCTCGATTCGTCGAGAATGTCAAAGTCGGAGTCGGAGGGGTCCATGGCTAACTCGAGATGTTGTCTACAGTAGAACGTTTGACAACTGGACAGGGGTGTCAGTTATTATACAAGCGAGGATGACCAGCAATACATTCGCGGCCGCAGAAGCTTACCTGAAAGGGACGGCAAAGGGTAGCTAGTTGGACTGTAAATGTTGTCTGCAAAAGATTTGACCTCGAATGCTTCGTAATTAGAGGAGTGGAATCAGCTTCGTATTATTAGCGATCGAAAAATGGTACTTTATAGAAAGCTGAAATAAGTCTACTTAACACCTTGACACGTAAAGCTAAACCCTAGTTAATGGGTGCCTCCAGTCTAGTAGCGCGATTAGCTCGATTGCCGAGGACGGGTTGGACGCATGGGATGTGTTAGCATGTCCGAAAGACAGCGCTAATAATCGATTCCAAAAGCCTCATCCGCAAGTAGCCAATGGACGCGGTTTGTTCTGCATTCAGCTCCCAATGCACCGTTTTGAGTGATTGGCCCGCGTGAGACAAGCTCTACGTCATGCGGGGATCAGAACCCTCCTCGAGCTTGCCACATGATAAAAAGCTTTGAGGACAGTGTGAGTTTGTACTTGGTGGAACGGACGGCACGTCCCAAACCAACCGGAAGTGCAGCAGGTGTTGTGCTACAATGGTTTCTGTGATGCGGTTCCGTCCAATGCATTAACTCTATGATGTGGCTGCTGTAACGGTTACGTTGCTGCTCGTAATAATGGAAGTCGCTCGGCAAGGGAGCGTGAATGGTGAGACCGAATGCGCGACATAATGTTTTCAGCCTCGACTAGTCCACAATAATATGTGAGCGAAATTTCGCACTTGGTATGGGTTGCCGTTCCACATTCGTGTATCAGTCTGTTGAGCTCTAATTGCGCCAGGTAAATAGTAGCGACGCTAACAAATAATTACGCAAGCACCGTCTCATAGTCTCTGGGAGTGGGGCTGGACACATGGGAAAGACGCTTTAATCAATGTGCCTTCACAGTGTAGCTTTAGAACTGTTGCATTCATCACATGTTGCATCAACGTTCGCTTAAATCCGGACATGGCGTTTATTACCTTTCTTAGCATTGTCAGCCTCACACAAGATGAGTCTATGGTAGGTCATTGCGGCCTGTATGGGTCGTATTTGCGGGGGAACACGTCAGGACTGATCATCTGTTTGTCATGGAGATTGAGGCTGCAACATTACCAAGCTGGCGACTGGTGTCATTGCTGCCCGCGCGTGGCTTGCTTGGGACTATAGACAGACCACTGCACCAGACATTTCACTAGCTCAGAGTATTTGATACGGAGTAGGCAGTCGCGGCCCATAATCTCAGAACCTACAGGACCTTCTTGACCAGTCGGCCTCATTATCATTCCTCCGAAAAATACCACCAGATCCTCATGCTCTGTATGTTCCCCGTAAAAAAGGCTGGACGGCGTTTCGAGTTAGGAGATCTTGCAATCGATACTTGGAAAGTGTACAACTGCCCTATTGGTCACTCCACATACGCCACAGCCGGGTCTAGATGCGATGTCCAGGTGTATCCCAGAGGTGTGTCGAGCCTAGCTATGCTAAGTCCGGGTCTACACTGCCGAGGGGTACATTATAGCCTGAGGTACCAACTACACACAATGCAGATCCATCAACAAACCTTTATGTGCCAAAGCTGCCCGATTGATCCATCTCTATTCCCTGATTCCAAGATCGCCGGACCTCCGTGAAGATTGGTTCACGGTGCTCCCAGCCTCTCCTACGAACTTACGCTAACCGACCATACTTACAACATGGTTCGGTTTCAGAATCGATCCGCCTCTGGTGCAAAGTACTACGAATTGGGTGATCCTGACCAGGCGGGCTCTCAATATATATCGACTTCCCGAAACCCTGCAGATAGCCTTCATCATCCAGTGAACAGCACATCTGATGCAATATCCGACACACGGCCCGAACAGGGCCCGAAGAGACCGCAGAACACCCTCTTATTGAAACTAGGAATCGTGGACCAAGCCTTGGATCCGTCTAGTCCATCTTTCGACTTTGAAAAATGGTCTCAAACATTCGTCAAGTTGAGGAAAGAATTCGGCCTCCCAACGCCACCACGTTCAGGATTTGTTTTCAAGAGGTTGACCGTCCACGGTAGCGGCCTGGCCGTTGACCAGCAAGACACAATATGGACCTGGCTAACCACGCCGTTTAATTTCCGGGGGTGGCGTCGGCCGAAACAGACTACAGCTATTCTACACGGCCTCGACGGAGTCGTGCAAAAAGGAGAGCTTCTGCTCGTGCTAGGACGTCCAGGTAGTGGCTGCTCAACTTTCCTCAAGACAATCACAGGCGAGACGCGTGATTTGGAGCTAGATGCAGAATCAATTCTTCATTACACAGGTGCGTCAACGTAAAGAAACTGGGGCGTAGGCCGCTGATCAGGAAACCTAGGCATCCCCTATAGAATCATGGCGAAGGAATTCAAAGGGGAACTCATGTACAATCAGGAAGTGGACGAACACCTTCCATACCTGACAGTAGAACAGACGCTAGAGTTTGCCGCAGCCATGCGCACGCCTCGGGTTCGACTCCCGCTCGTAACCCGAACCGATCGGATCAAGCATGTTACGGAAGTCATGCTGAGAGTGTTTGGCCTGTCACCCACTCGCAACACAATTGTGGGAAATGATTTTGTGCGAGGCATTTCCGGTGGCGAAAGGAAGAGAGTCTCAATTGCTGAGACGGCTCTCTCTGAAGCTTGCATATCGGCATGGGATAATTCTACCCGCGGTCTTGATGCTGAATCCGCCCTTCACTTTGTTCGTCGGCTTCGCACACTTTCTGACTGTAAGATCAAGTATGTTCGCGTATTCACCATGAACTGCATATTGACTTCACGCAGTAACCCAATCCGCAAATGCGGCGGCAATATACCAATCTTCACAAGCCATAGTAGATCTGTTTGACAAGGTCTTGTTGCTGTACGAAGGGCGGGAAATCTTCTTCGGCCGTACTGAAGCAGCCTCAGAGCACTTTGAACGTATGGGTTGGCACCGCCATGCGAGGCAAACAACGGGAGACTTCCTGACTGCCGTCACCAACCCAGAGCAGAGAGAAGCGAAGGAAGGCTTCGAGAGCCTCGTGCCAAGAACGCCTGAAGAATTCGAAAAGTATTGGCATGGGTCGCCAGACTATGCTTCTGTTCAGGCAGAGATTGATCAGTACGAAAAAGAATTCTCCTTGGAAGGGGAGACGACGCAGAGGGAATTCGTGTCGACCCGCAAAAAACTCAAGGCGAGGGGGATGCTCACCAGAGCTACACAGACAGTCTCGTTTCCAATGCAGACGGCACTTTGTGCCAAAAGAGCGTACCAACAGCTTTTAAACGACAAGGCCTCGACATTCACGACACTGGTTGGAGAGATCATCATTGCGCTCATTGTGGGATCAATCTTCTACGGCACCCCAGATACTTCTAACGCCTTGTTTTCCTACGGATCCGTTCTCTTCTTCGCAGTACTCCTCAACATCCTGATGGCCATCACAGATACCCACAATCTATACAAGGGCCGCTTGGTCGTCCGCAAGCAAGCGTCCTATGCCTTCTATCGGCCGTCTGCAGACGCGCTTGGGAGCGTCCTCGTCGACATTCCCGTCAAGCTTGCAGTTGCAACATGCTTCAACATCATCCTCTACTTCCTAGCTGGGCTTGCTATGACCGCAGCTCAGTTCTTCATCTTCTTCCTTTTCGTCTTCATCACTACCCTGGCCATGTCTATGGTTTTCCGCACGATCGCCGCAGCAACCACGACCCTCCCTCAGGCCATGGCACTTTCTGGCTTCCTCGTTCTTGCACTGATCACATACACGGGCTTCGTTCTCCCTAGGCCTTACATGCCTCCCTGGTTTAAATGGATCTCATTTATCAACCCGCTTTCTTACGCCTTCGAGGCATTGCTTGTTAACCAAGCACATGGGGCCAACTATACCTGTGCGGGGTTGGTGCCCTCGTACCAGGGCTTAACAGGCGACATCTTTATTTGCCCAGTCCCAGGATCGGTGGCCGGGGAGACTTACGTGAGCGGGGACGCGTGGTTTGAGACGAGCTACGACTATAGCTACTCCCACCTTTGGCGCAACCTAGGTATCATTCTCGCGTTCTTTTTCTTCTTCCTATTCACGTATCTGCTAGTCACGGAACTCAATGTGGATTCCTCTACTGGCCCGGATGTCCTTGTTTTCTTGCCCGGCCGCGTCCCCAGTCACTTAGCAAAGAACGACCTGAAGCTCAAGGGGAGAGTCGACGCCGAGCCGCCTCTGATGACTATCAGCGCACCAGTCGAGGTGGACACGAACGAAGCGACACTGCTACCTGTGTATCGAGAAACGTTTTCGTGGAGGAAGGTGAACCTAGACGTCATGATTCAAGACCATCCGAGGCGGATCCTGGATAATGCGTGCGGCTGGGTGCGGCCGGGCACGATAACAGCCTTGATGGGTGTGTCAGGAGCAGGCAAAACGACACTTTTGAACACACTAGCCCAGAGATCACCGTCTGGCGTCACAAAAGGCGAGTTTTACGTGGACGGGAAGCCCCTCCTGGCATCGTTCAAGAGCGACGTTGGCTATGTCCAGCAACAGGACATACACCTCGACACATCGACGGTACGTGAGGCATTGCAGTTGTCGGCAATGCTGAGGCAGCCCCCCACCGTCCCAAAGAGCGAGAAGCTCGCCTTTGTGGAGGAGATGATCCATCTTCTTGGCATGGACGATTTTGCCGATGCCGTCGTCGGGGTGCCAGGCATAGGGCTCAACGTTGAGCAGCGCAAGCGACTTAGTATTGGCGTCGAGCTTGCTGCCAAGCCGGCCCTTCTCCTGTTTCTCGACGAACCCACGTCTGGGCTCGATAGCCAGTCATCCGAGGCCATCCTGCTTCTACTCCGGAAGCTGGCAGCCGGCGGGTTGGGCATCCTTTGCACTATCCACCAGCCGAGCGCAATGCTGTTCCAGCAGTTTGATCGGCTGCTGCTGATGGCGCGAGGCGGGAAGGTGGCGTACTTTGGGGATGTTGGAGGAAACTCGGAGACAGTCCTTGGATATTTCGGCGACCGTGGACCGAGGAGATGCGCAGATGTCGAGAATCCTGCCGAGTACCTGCTCAGTCTTATAGGAAGTACCGATGCCGAGACCCGTGACTGGCCTCGCCTCTGGGATACATCTGCAGAGGCTAAGGAAGTGACGACTGAATTGGAAAGGATGATAAATCGTACCTCTGCACAAGGTCGAGAAAATTGCAGCAAAGCGACCAAAGCTGAGAACAACGGCGTCTACTCGATGCCTTTGTGGTCACAAGTACCGATTGTCTGTCGCCGTGTTTTCCAGCAACATTGGCGATCACCAAAGTACATCGTGAGCAAATTTATGTTGGGAATTGCAGGCTCCTTATTTATTGGCTTCTCCTTCTTCCAGCCCGGTCAATCCATCCTGGGCATCCAGAACGCCGTCTTCTCTATCCTTATGGTTTGCGCAATATTCAGCAGTCTGGTTCAGCAGGTAAGAGACCAACAGATAATGCTCGGTTACGAAAGATGAAGTGGCTGACGAGGTGCTATAGATCATGCCGAAATTCGTTACTCAACGAACACTCTACGAAGTTCGTGAGCGACACTCGAACACTTACTCTTGGGCAGTGTTGGTCTTCGCCAACATCCTCGTTGAGATACCATACCACGTGCTTCTAGGCGTGATTACCTTTGCAATCTTTAACTACACGATATTCGGGATACGATCGCCTGAAGACCAGGGACTTATTTTACTTTTCTTCGTCTACTTCTACGTCCTTGCAGGGACTTTCGCACAGATGGTGGTTTCACCCTTGCCTGACGCAACCATAGCTGGCCGGGTGACGACGGTCCTGTTCTCGATGATGATCTTATTCGCTGGCGTATTCCAGACCCCATCAGCTCTGCCCCGTTTCTGGATTTTCATGTACCGCGTCTCGCCGATGACGTATCTTGTAGGCGGTATTGCTGTCACGGGGCTCTCGGGGACCCCCATCATTTGTTCACGGGCAGAGCTTGCGATCTTCCAACCCCAAACTGGTGAGACTTGTGGGGAATATATGAAGCCGTATCTTGAGGACGGTGCTCTCGGAACGCTGCTCAACCACGATGCCACCGCAAACTGTTCTTATTGTCCTCTACAATTTGCTGACCAGGTCTTGGCTCGATCGGGCATGCACTATAGCCAACGATGGATGGATTGGGGGTCGGATTTTCTTATGTGACCTTTAACATCGCTGCTGTGTTTGGGTTATATTACTTCTTCAGGTTGAGAGACGGGGCGTTTTTCAGGCGTTCATAGGATGATGATGTCTTACCACTCCTCATCTTAGGTCCGCTACGCTAGCTAATTTCTTTGACATTCTCCCTTTAACTTATGAGATAAAGATTGTACTGTTATTATAAGAAACTGTTACTCTCCGGTTTCTTATCATTAAAGACCGCACAATAAGACACTGGCGATATATAGCCCGTTAAATTGGTTTAGTTCGTGGATGTGCGAGGCTCCCCCTTCAACTGGCCGGGTTTCCTGGGACTGACCGAGTCACTTAAGCTGCTATAGGGTTAGACTGTACAACTAGTTAGAGAGAAGACACCTATGTGACTCGTGTGACTATGCTAATAGTACCACATACACACAAACACATAATATTGCAAAGTTGGTTGAAACACTCTGCAATGTTCATGGGAGGCGCGCTGTTCTTCCTTCTCTTCGATGTTCACTCCGGGTATACAGTAGATTTTCAGTATGAGAGTTATTAGGTTAGTGAAAAAATCATTTGCTACCTTCTAATTCCGGCTGACATATTTTGATTCATGGCTTAAAGCCTTCTCGGTCATCGCCCAACTCTGTGTTGTTTGTCAACAGCAGATCCGCCATCGAGACGCCCGTTGCCGAATCGGGCCAGGGTGCGCATGGGCCTATGAATTCAGTACCGAACGCTGTCGTTGCTGGAAAATTGGCAATACACTCTGGAAAAGTCAGTCTCTTCTCTGAAGGACGTCGTGTGGCTCTATGGGGCTGAGGGTAAAACGGGGAAGCAAAGGTTGGGCCAGAGAGATGGTAGAGGGTAAGGAAAGGGAGAGGATGGGCAACCATTTTAGGTATTTAGTTTGGTCGGTTACCTTCGTAAGCGTCCCAAGTGAACTGGTCGAGCGCCATGTTGGTGTCCTGAGGCGCGCCCATGGTAGAGGCAGCAAGCGGTGCGTCGCCTTCTTGTCCCTCCCGCAGCCCCAACATGAGGCTCAGATGCTCGACCGCCCGCCGGGCTTCCCGAGACACGGTGCTCGAGTGCAGCCAGAGGGATGACGTGTTACGCAGTAGATTGTGAATCTTAACGCCTGTTTCGTGGTCCAGGGAAACATCGGGCCGGGACTTGGCCAGTTGGACGTAGTAGCAGAGGATGCTTACGCCCAGTAGGAAGACGGCCCGGGGCCGTGACGACATAAACATCCACCGCGCCCATCGCACGGGATATAACAGCCCATCAGCCTGCGTCTCCTCCAGCACTATCTGCTGGAACTCGAGGATCTTGATGGCGGCCTGGACACAGGCGCTTCGTGAGTGCTCGTAGTGCGGCTGGGCATAAAATGGCGCGAGGTACTTCCGGTGGAGCCAGATAACTAGCCTCTGTATGGCGAGCTGGAGCAACACGCGGTGCATGATAATCTGCGGCAACACCATGAAGGACTGGTTGAGAGGCTGCCACCGGAATATGGGTGGTAGCGAGGCCTCGGCCTCTTGCAGCTTCCGGTCCAGCTCCAGAATCTCCGTGTACGGGTGCTCCTGGGTGTCGTTGACGAGGTCGCTGACCATCCCCATCATCTTGTCTATCCTGCTCTTGGCCAAGCTGTATAGCACAGGCGTGACCTCGGTCTCGGGACGTGAAGGGGGCAGCTCGACGGTGTCGTCGTCGAAGTCTGTGTCCAGCAGGTTCCGAGGCTCGGCTGTGTCATACTGCTGCAGCTTAAGTAGGCGTGGCAGCGCCATCTGGCTCGAGAGCCGCAGGTCCATCTGCACGATGACGGCCCATACTCGCCGCCGCATTTCGCCTGCGAAGGGGGAAATCTTGGGGAAGTTCTGGGGTTCCCGGTGGTATCCCTCACTCAGGGCCAGCTGCACAATGATGCCTTGTACAAGCCAGAGCCCAATGTCAGTATCCTCAGACAAGAAGGACTCACAGACGAGATAATTGATCATGGTTTCCAGCACGTAGTCCCCACCTCTGGTGTATTGACCTAAGATCAGACAGTGAAGAGTCTGCTCCCGAAACACGTGCGCCCGTTCTGGAGTTTCCGGATCTGCTGGGTCCTCGATCCACTGTTGGTACAATGTGGCGACGCACATGATGCTGAATAAGAGGCCGATCCAGACGAACGGCATAGCAGCTGGCTCCTGCCAGAATCTCTCGTACTAGAGTAGTCCCAACTGTCAGCGGACAAAGAGATTTGGGGAACAAGGAGACGCAGAGAGGGGAAAAGGAAGATTAAGACGGCCGTGGCAAGGCATAGCTTCTAACACGCAGAAAGTACCGTACCTCTCGGAGAAAATGACCACTATGAAGTATTTCTGGAACAACCCCTTGAGCATTAAAGTATCGTGCCACCATGCGGTCCACAGCGGGCCGGGCCGGGATCGAGGCAAGAAGATCGGCTTTTGTGGTCTGGACGGGTTCATATAGAAGTCGAGGACCAAGGCTTAGGCGCAGTACATGGTCGCTGGTGGCCAGAATCCGGGCCTCCTCCTCCTCCTCGTAGTGGTCTCTAAGCTCCGAGATGCTGTCGAGGACGGCGGCCCAGTGGACGCTCCCGACGTAATTGGCACCGACACCATGTGAATGCGGACGCATGCTGCCGGGCTCCGAGGGCGCGGGAGACTCAGCACGGTCCTTGACGTGCGACAAGGATGCATGCGGCGACGTGCCCGGTGAGGCCTGGAAAGAATGCACCGAGGAGTCTCGGACGAAACCCTCCGGATTCACGGCTGGCGTCTGCGGCATCTGCTGCTGCTGTTGCTGGACTAGGGAGCGCACGAGCTCCTCGAGCTGCTGAATGCGGTCACCGACACTGACCTTGCTCTTGCGTGGCACGCCCGACTGGTAGGTGCAGGAGAAGCCAATTCCCCTGCTCGTACAGGTCTTGCATGGCAACTGGCGGTCACATCGCACCCTGAGGGACTTCCGTCAGTCTCGTCACCGACGATAGGCGACGACAGGTGAGTGACTTACTTACGGCTCCTGCAAAAGGTACATGACAGCAGCGGCTTTTCCCGCCGTCGATCTCTCAGCTGTAGCGGCGAGTAGGCAGCGGCAGCGTCGGGCTGCTGTGTGTCAGCGGGGGCTGGCTGACCGGATACATCCAGATGATCCATGGATGGCGAGCTTCTTTTTTCCAGATCTCGGACGACTTTCATGCGATGAAGACGAAGACTCTCCGGCATGTGCGGGCGGAAATGGAGCAGGCGACGGAGCAATCGACGGAGCAATCAACGGAGCAAGTTGACGGGCGCCGGGGTAGTAGCCTTGTCAGACGATCAAGTGGGGCAGATACGCGGAGGCGACTCAAGATCGGGCGCCGTTGTGCTCTCGGCGCCGGAGCAGTTCCGGCGCAAGCAGGTTGGCACGCCGCAGCCAACTTCCAGTTCCGTTCCCCTTAAAACCAGTACACGGACTGCGTTCCTTTCATCGTTATATCGCTGCTCTTTGTTTATTTAAGTAAGTCCTCCCCAAGCGAGAGATACTAAATGACAAAGCTTGGGACTTACACTGCACCGCAAGCTCAAGGCCTGCACCACACGCAACTACAGCCATCTAACAGACCACACCGACCACACCGTCTACCATCACAAAACGAGCACTATGGTCAACCTCCATCCTGCCGTCCAGGGCGATTTCGCCCGTGAAAAAGACTCGGCTGCCAACGAGAAAGAAGACTCATCCGCAGGCGAAACGAACTCTGACGATAATGAGGGTGCGAATGTGAACAAGGATGCCGAGAAGGGTGTCCCAGCAGCTGGTGAGGCAGCTGCTACTCCAGATCGGAATATCGTCGACTGGGACGGTCCTGATGACCCCGAAAACCCGCGCAACTGGTCCAGGGCGTACAAGTTGACCAACGTGGTCGTCATCAGCTTATCCGTGCTGTATACCAACCTCGCAACCACCATGTTCGCGCCTGGCGCCACCATCATGCAGCGCGAATTCGGCTTCAAGAGCAGCACGGTCGAGATCATGACCATAACCATGGCGTCGCTCGGCTTCGCCCTGGGCCAGCTGTTTGTCCCCCCGATGTCCGAGGTCTTTGGCCGCATCCCCATCTACCGAGCAAGTTCCGTCCTCTACCTCGGCTTCACCGCCGGCTGCTCGCGCAGCACCAACGTCGCCGAGTTTCTAGTCTTTCGCTTTTTAACCGGTGTTGCTGCTGCGTCCTATATGTCAACGGGTGGCGGTACCGTCGCCGACCTCTTGCCAAAGGAGGAGAGGGGTGTCGCCATGGCGATTTTCACCGCAGGGCCGCTCTTTGGCCCTGTATGTTGCCCTTATAGTATCGTAGAGGATTTAACAGGCTAACGCCGATACTAGGTCATTGGTCCTATCGTTGGAGGATTTGTTGTTGAGAACTTGGGATGGAGATGGTGCTTCTATCTCATCCTCATGCTTGTGAGCATTGTTCCGTCACCTTCCCCTCTTCGATTCCGCCGGTGCAATGAAGCTGACGATAGATGATGTTGCAACCAGGCCGGAGCTGTCACCGTGGCTACCTTTCTCTTCATGCACGAGACGAGTTCCGTCAACATACTCAAGTCCAAGGCCGCTCGACTTCGTAAAGAGACGGGCAACCCGAACGTGCGCGCCGTCGGTGACAAGCAAACCCCGGTCAAGCAGCTCGTGCTGCACGCCATGTCCCGCCCCATGAAATTTCTCTTCACCTCCCCCGTCGTCGCCCTCATCGCACTCTACATAGCCTTCAACTTCGGCGTCACCATGCTCCTCTTCGCCACCTTCCCGACCGTCTACGAGAACACCTACCACTGGAGTGTTAGTGTTTCTGGCCTGGCGTACGTCGGCGTCGGTATTGGCTGCGTATTCGGTGTCATTATCTTTGCCAAGCTCAGCGACCGCCTGCTGAATGTCGAAGGCGGGAGTTATCGCCCAGAACGGCGCCTGATCATGATGATGTTCGTCTCTCCTCTGTTCCCCATCGGCCTGTTTATCTACGGCTGGACCACCGAGTTCAAGGTGCATTGGGTCGTGCCAATTATCGGTACCGCCATCTGCGGGCCCGGGGCTGTCATTATCAACTCGTGTTCGCAGACATACATCATCGACATCTTCGGGCCGCAGGCAGCGGCATCCGCCCTTGCCGCCATCACACTGGTGCGCAATCTCACGGGAGCGTTTCTGCCTCTTGCCGCTCCGGCACTCTACGCCAACTTGGGCCTAGGCTGGGGAAACAGCGTGTTGGCCTTCATCACGATTGGGTTTATACCTGTGCCGTTCTACTTTTATTGGTGTGGCGAAACGCTGCGGAAATCGTTCCCCGTCAAAATCTAAAGAGGAAAGAGATAGGGATTTTTCCCTGACGTTGTTCGACAATGTCGGAAGTGCATCCTCCTCGATATTTGATGATGCATTTTGAAGGGAGTTTTCTTTTTGTCCGTTTCTTTCACCTTAGCGAGTGCAATGTATTTACATAGGCTTCCTGCTATATCTGCCCCCTTATTAGACGATACCATAGTAGAGCCAAACTCAAGTACCCAAACAGACGAGCTTTTCATAGCAAACAAATTTCAAACGGAATAAATGAGAATAAAGACGGGTATAAAATTAAAAGTCTCCATTCCATGCTAGGTTTTGATAGGACAACCCAAAAGGAAAGCATAAAAGAAGAAAGGCAGAGTCAAATCAAGACTCGAACTAGAAACTCTTGACTAGAACACCACATATTTGTATCGTAATGGGATATGTATGTGCTTGTTGTGATGCCTATACAGTGGTCTGATTTGCCCTGACGATGGTGAGCTAGCCTGGGCTGATGGCGATCCTACCCTGAACCAAGGCCAAGGTATGGTATGGTGGTACCGTACGACTCGGTGGCCAACAGTGGGAACATGATTGGATGTAAACTGCTGGTACGACTGCGTGTATTGTGCAACTAGAAAAAAGGGCGGAATGGTGAGTCCCGAAGGGAATTGCTGTTGTCGCTGGATGCCTAGCATCTAAGGCGGAAGTATAATTGGTGGCGTCGCCCCACGTTTTGGGTTGATCCCCTTGACTGCGGTAAGGCACCTTTTCATCACCTAGGCAAGTACCCCATGCACGTTTCTCAATACCAGCAGGTACACAGAATGAATACATTGAGTGCCTGCTGTATTCTGTGAGAGCAGAGGTACCGGTACTGCTGTGCTGTTGGATTGGCCTACATATTTTGCTGTGGGGTACTTACCCAAAAAGTGCCTTGCGCAGTCAGGGAAGGAGATAGGTCCAGATACAACGCAGCCTTAGGCAGAAACGCGATCCCAAGCCTCGTCTTACTTCCCTGGCCCGAGGACTTTCGCTCCTTGACAAGCAGATCGACTCGTATCCTCAGAGATCATGGAAGCCTTCGGTGTTGCGGCGAGCGCCCTCGCTATCATCCATCTAGGCATCAAATCAGTTCAAGCAACTCGAGACTTCTTGGCGGCCTTCGAGGACAAGCCGGAATCAGTTGCGCAACTCAAAAGTGACATCGAATCATTGTCTGTCATTCTCGAGAGACTGTCGCATTGTCCGCTGGATACCTCGTCTACCACAACAGTAACATCGCTAAAGCTCCATCTGAATGCCTGCAACAAGGAACTTTCGACAATCGACTCCCTGCTGCGGCGTTGGAGCAAGAAACCGGGCGGGACTGCGAGCCGACTGCGAAATGGTTTCCGAACGGTATTCATGGATAAGGACTTGGAGCGAGCACGCAGCCAGCTACGAGACTTCAGGATCCAGCTCAATCTATACCTTGGACTACTTCAGGCCGAAGCCACTGCTAGTATTTCCTCGCTCAACGCTAGCACCGCCGATGCCACGAGCAACATGTTGCAGCAAATTCTCAGCAGCGTCGGAAGGGTACACGACCGCCTGGACACCACGAATATCGCAACAAGCACTGCTTCGGGAATTGTCGAAAATGATGTGATGGAAGCATGTTCGGAGCTTGAAGAAAGCATGGAGCGACTAGGGAGCTTGGTCGACTACGAGGGCTCGACCCTCGAAGCAGAAGACGCGGAGCAAATCGTCGATGATCTGCGAACTCTGCTTCGGTCTGCCAGAGACCAGACACTCACTGGGGGCCGCAATCTGTGCGTGTATCATCAGCAAGAGGAGATAGACGGCAAGCGCAGCTTACGAAATGACTTGAGGCTGATCGAGGGTCTTCTTCTCGGTGCCCCAGTCATGGCAATTAATCAACCCGGTAGGTCGTGGATGTACCGCATGGTTCCCAATTAATCAGTTTATCGGGTTCAACTTTTTCTTCGCCACTCAGTAATGTTTCAAGCTGACAAAACACAGCTACATGTCCCAGCCAGTTTCTGGGCAAGGCCCCTAGTGGCTGCGTTATCAAACAGAAGCGGCTCCGGGAGGAAATTGACATTGGCTGTGGCATTATCACCGTCACCTCAAACAAACGACGACGGCTGAACAATAACTCCATGATGGCATCTTCGGACCTTGACGGGTGCCACAAAAACACCATTGCCAGTCTGCTATTCCGTCCAGCCAACTCCTCGTCGATGGTTGCGCTTTCGGTAGCACAGGGCCAGTTCCTCGACCACAGCGTCCAGAGCATTCCCATAATATCGATCAACCCCATAATACCAAAAGACTCCCTTGTTTTCAGAGTTGTTGAGAACGGGCGTCTTGATGAGTTTCGCACCATGCTTGCCGAAGGGAAGACCAGCGTGAGAGTCCATGACGATGACGGCACGGGACTTCTCGAAGTGAGTCTTTCCGACCATAAGACTCAGACCCTTACCTAAACGTGATGTCTAGTATGCTGTACAACACCCACATATGTGCCAGTTTCTCATTGAGGCTGGTGTGAATGTCGACCATGTTGGTGGCGGCAGTAGCCCCTTGTTGAGAGCGGTGAGAAGACAGCACAACGAAACCGTTCGACTGCTTCTCCAACATGAAGCGGACCCCCTTCTCGACACACCCAGCTATGTTTCACCATTCCTGTTAGCCTCCAATTTTGTCTACACTGTACGTATGCCAAGTTGCCATCAAGTCCAATCATGGCTCATTGATGTACTGACCAATGCAGTCAACCCTTGAACTGTGTTGGCAGCTTAGTTCTCATTTTATCGGGGATGAAGTCAACACATACTGGCATACTGACCACACGGCCCTACTCTCTGCTTGCTCCTCTACTGATGGACATTGCACTCGCGCAGTTTTGGCCGTCTTGGATGGCATGGGCGCCAATTTTGGGGCTCGAGAAATGAGAGCCTCTCGTCAGTATCTACCCCGACCAGGCTTTACGGGGTTGCACGGCCTCCTGTTTTATGCACACTATCCCGAAACGCAAGATGAGTTAGAGAGTGTCGTTTTCCTCATCAAGAGAGGCATCTCAGTCCACGCAGTGGATGATGCAGGTCGAACGGTGAGTATGGTGGCATATTCGTTCGGCTTTGAAGGATGTTGGGGAAACTACAGAGGAGACCTTTGGGATGCAGCACTGGTAATTTGTGGATACGACCTGAAAGACTTCCGAAGAGATTATCCTAGGCTGGCGTGGTACACCCTTGACTACGATAGAGACGCCTTCGAAAGGCTCTGGCAGGGCATGGAAGACCTATGTCCATACTGGGATGATTGCCGATGGCCCGAGACTGGTGGGGACAGTGAATTTGAGTTTCGCGATATTTACGGTGATTTATCATCAGATTTCGATGATTCAGAGGATCTAGGAGATGCGCTATCAGACTCTGAGGTGGAGTATGGTCAAGATCCGGATCCTAGAGAAGATGACCGCAGTCCCTCTGAAGTCGAGTCTGACCTCTTGGCCACAACTAGGGATTAGTATGCATGCTAGGAGTGGGGGAAAGAAAGTGTCTCGTAGTAATTGAGTCTGACAATTGGGAGCTAGACAGGATACGTGTCGTGCTCCTAGATCTATAGGGCCCAGACGTTTTACCGAATTATTTCAGACCACACATTAGTAATAGCCTCTCCTAATACCTGTTAACTCGGAGACGGAACTCAAGCACACCAAAATCCATTTTCATTTCTAGAGCTGAGTTCTGGCCGCTTTAGGGTGAGCTGCTGCTGAGCGAGGGCTGAGGCGGGCTGAGCGAGGGGCTGAGGGGTGGAGGGCCTACCTTTGGGATCACAAATCCCGACCGTGTCCCTATTGACTGCTAGACTAAAAGTAAGATGCCTTACACTTGAGCAGGTCACATCTCTTATAGTAGGTGGTCACCCACCAACAGTCCCAGATCGGGGACGCAGCCCCATGTTTCGTGCCCCTGTAGAGAGTTAGTGGAATCTGACCGCAGTCTACGTATCCGTATGAACCATGCTAAATGATCTTAAAGTGCATATTACTCTAAGCATCCAACGCGGCGGTGTGATACCTTAGGCAACTCTCACAGCCTCACTGCCAACCCCTCGTCTTGACCCCAACTTCATCCATCACCTTTCTTCACACATCCTCTTGCAAATATCTTTGCTTCTACACACGGCTTGTTATTCAGGAACTGGTCTGCGGCGGCATGGGTGATAAACAAGGCCGAATAACAGTACAGTGTGGCTAGGATAGTCTGAAGTGGACGAGTATTGTTGTTGCAGCTGTGCGTATGAAAGCGAGACAGAACGACTTACGGCAGCCATTACCCAACACTGATACCATTATGGAACTGGATAGCCTACGGGAGAGCACATTGGACTTTATCGAGAGACCAAACAACCACAGTAATGCCTCTTTAGACCTAGTGCATCGGTATTGACTTCCTCGCCACTGACCTTAGGGATAAGCTGTATGCTCTTTGCAACATGTTCTGAAAGGTTAAGGCGAAATGGTTGACTACAAGATACGACACGAAGGTAGAGCAAATTTATCTAGACTATGTTGTGGATAAGTTATCAGTAGACAAGGTCCTCAAAATACTCTGACAAGAGACAAGCGGAGGGCTGACGAAATGGGCTGAGCTTAGTGAGGCACCGTTGGGACGTCAAACCTCAGGATGGAAAGGGCGTGAGGCGGCGGTGCAGCAGCCAAATCCGCTTCAAGCAGGCTCTTCGCACATAAAAAGGCTCGCAAGCCCCCTAACCAGCAGAGAAGACAAGACAGCTTGTCAACATTTTCTATCCATGATTTGCAGAATCCAGTGGACTTGGCTTCTATTGGCAGCATGCAGCAAACTCTATCTGCTATATCCTATATATATAATGGGGAGAATCATCATCCGTAAAGACTGTAGACCTCCCTGTTCGTTGGGGTCGAGGCTATACGTTTGACTAAATGGCTTCTTTGTTAGTATATCGGCTGTTTTGTGCCGCATGATAGCCTATGGTCACTTACACCTATCCCACGACATGGGTTCGGCCTGTTCCTTTTCCGACTCCTTCCAAACACGAGCCACCCAGCACGTCACAAGCAAGTCGAGGTCCTTGGCCTCCAGGGCCGTCTTCAGTCGGAGCTTAGGGTGGTCGACAATCGCCTCGTCCTGTCTCGCCGCCCTCGTCTCAACAGCAACTAGGCGGCCTCTTTCATCCTCCCAGTCGATTTGGTCGCGGTGCTTGACCTTTTGTTTCATATTTTGCCCAGCTTTGAAGTGCCCCTTGGCCTCGCACGATAGCCAATTCACTCCCCTAAGCAGCGTCACAATCTTATATGTGCGCTTGCAGCTCGATTGTCCGTTGATCTCCACACTCTGGTTCATTGAAACTGCTTTCCGGATATCGTAAATATGATCAGTGCGTGACCTGATCTCGCCGTCACCATCGTTGTTGGATAAGCGGTAGCGGACGCGCTCAATCCCGTAAATTGATGCGCGAGCCTCAATCGGAGGGTTGCTTATCTGGAATGCGGGGCTCCAAGGCTGGCCTTCTTGGTAAATAGATTCCCCATTGAGAATGAGACAGGCGAGCTCTTTGTCTGTGAGTTGGTCTGTAGGTCCGGATCCTGTCACGTCGTCGTAGGTGGGAGGGCCTAGTGGTTGGGAGGGCATCTTGGCAGGTCTGCGGGGATCAGTAGGCCGTTAAGCTTAAAATAAATAGGATCCAGCGGGCTAGTACTTCTGTATTTATGCTGTGGAATGCCAAGTGGTGACCAATCCAGGATATTGCGGCGCAGACGGCTTGGCTTGAAGGCAGTGCAGAGTCGGCCGTTACCGCTTTTGCAATCGATGTCGCGCGTTTACTTGGCGCAAACCATAGTCTGTAGTCGAAATAGTGAACTAGCCCCAGGGAATCTTTTGTCATTACGTATTGAGATTGAGTCTGTTGGCACGGAATGATGAGCCCGGATGGCCGAGGTTTGTTTGGTTGGCGATGACAAGAGCGATTTTAGCGCTGCCTAGACCAAAGGTTGACCCAATCATGTTGGACAGAAGCAGCTGTCAAAGACACGCATGCCTGACAGAG
This sequence comes from Neonectria sp. DH2, assembly GCA_003934905.1. Classification (NCBI taxonomy): domain Eukaryota; kingdom Fungi; phylum Ascomycota; class Sordariomycetes; order Hypocreales; family Nectriaceae; genus Neonectria; species Neonectria sp. DH2. The sequence goes on along the minus strand of RQWH01000010.1, from coordinate 1,337,555 downwards.
AAGACTCCTCTCGGTTTCTCAATGTCGGCCTCCCGCATAGCATATTTAGGCATTGCGAGTACAATGCCGTTACAAACCGAACGCGAACGCTGTATCAACTTTGCCGACTGCCAGATCGGAAAAAAGAAAACAAAGTGAGTCATAAATCATTAACTTATCTCGGGAGATATTCTTTAAAGGCGAACTGAAAGAGTATCTATTGCAAGCGTAGCTGAGGCACGTAGAGAAGATCTGTGAATTTAGATAGCTTGTCCACGTGATGCCTGATGGAATCCCATGGAACCGGGTCGAATCTTAGGACAGTTGTTCTATAGGCTGTGACAATTCAGTAGCCGCAAGATCGCGACAACCTATATGCGAAGGTGCCCAATTCGAGAAAACAGATTGCTGGGAACCAGTAGAGCAAAGAATGCCTGCCGTAAAACGAATCGTCCCCCGCCGGAGCGCAGAATTCTGGGACGCACTCGATCCTTCTAACATGGAACAAGTGCTACAAGCCCAAAGAAGAAGTAAAGTTATAAGTCAAGCTCTCTATACAGTATATGTAGTGTCTGACTTGCGTTACGAATCAATTCAACAGACCAGAGCCGACGAACGAGTTATATTACGTGGATACTATGTCGACTGGCGCTTCAATTGGAGATAGCAAGCCGTGTTACCGCGATTGCCCAGTCTTTCTTCTCCGCGGTGAATTTGTTATCAGTGGACAAGGACGAGTAACGCAGGCTGGCTGCGCATACCATGTTACGGACGAGGCTAGGCGGCCCCATTGGGACCTATTATCGCGTTAGGTGTTCGGAACCGTGCTTGGAGCCCGGAGGAGAAGAAGGCTGGCTCGAGGCGACGGAGGAGAAGCCGGACATGGTGCCATCACCGGGTGGCGAGCTAGGTAGTGACTGGGCGTCGCTCCCGGGTAAGTTCAGCATGCAGGCGGCGCAGATGTCCAACCCGACATTCCTGGGTATGCATTTTAGGTTCAGCACCTCCTCGATAATCAGGATGCGGGTGTCGGGCGCCACTCCCTCTAGCACGGCATGGAAGTCCCATAGGAAGTTCTCGTCGGAGCGATTGTTGGGGACGCGACGGAACTTGTGGATGAGCCACTGCATCGCGCAGGGCGAGGTCGTGGCTCCCACCGACGTCCACGATAGCGGGCCAGTTTCCTGATATCGTTCCCAGCCTGGTAGAACATTAGCTAGGGCCATGTAGTGGGGTGGCCTAGCAACTCTCTTACCTCCCATAGTATGTTGCAAGTAGAGAGGGCAAATCCTAAGATAACTTTCAAGTTCCAGAGGATTCAAAGGGGCGGAGGGAATGGTGAATGCCAGTCACTAGTGCTCAAGGAGCTACATGAAAACAGCGAGATCCTGGCACACCCGAGTCCTGACATATGTTTTCACTTAAAACTGGTGCTCTACATAACTAAACAAATGAAAACAGTAACTTGCCCGGGCAGTTAAAAAAATTGCTGACTTCAGACGGAAACAGCAAACTTGGAAATCTGAGTGAGCTTTCCAACATGCAAGGACCAAACATTGACCCTTTAGTCCGCTGATACTGTGAGGATTGACATGATTTCACAAACGATTTAATACATCGAATTCTCCCAGCTGTACCTGATGCACTTGATTTCTATCAAATGTTCTAGGAAAGTTTCAGTAGCCATCCGTCCGACTCTGTCTCGCCCTTGGCGTTGATGCCTCCCCAGAATACAACACTCTTCCCGCCACACAAATCCGCACCGAAAAAGCCCCGAGGTCCGGGGTGAGCTTTCCCATCAGCTTCTTTGGGCTCCGTAGGAGCTATCTCCAACTCGGACCAGCTGAAAGACCCGGAGTCTACGCCAGGGATGTTGTCTCGAACCGTATCTTTGACACTGGACGCACTCAGACCATCTGAAGGCAGTTGCAATGACCACATGTCAGAGCAGAATTCGCCTTCTCGGCTTCCAAAGAAGTACACAAGGTAGTTTCTTCCGAAGCCTGTTGTAATCGCAATCAGACCACTGCCAACTCGCGGTCGAGGTCCAGGAGTGAGTGGGCTCGTGGGAAAGTCAACGCTTGACCACCGCAAATCTCTGTCGAGTGCATCTAGCTTGAGGAAATGAATCGACCCGCTCACACTAGATTCGGCGCCGATGCAGTAAAGTGTCTCATTCACCAAGGCTGAATTTAGTGATGGTCCTGGAGCGGATGGAAGCTGGCTCCAGACCGCGTGAGTAAAGTCAAACAGCCATGTATCAGAAGACTGCGACCCCTCTCCCTCTCGACCTGGTTCTGTTTTTCCGCCGTGAAGAACGAGGATGTCTTGCTTTTCGTCGAAGAAGATATGGTGATCGGATCTCGGTGCAGGCGCCTCCGCGCCATTGCCATGAATTCTGGACCATTGGATTTTCTGTGAGTCCCAGACCCATAACGATGAACCGTCGTCAATGTTGTTTCCATATTTATCTCGGCCACCGTGGACAATCAGTGACGTGTGGCGAGCACAAGCGGCGTGTCCAGTCCGAGCTAATGGCCCCGGCGTGTCTGTAGCGGCGTGTTCGTCAGGAGCGGCAACGGCTGGATAGCACGCGTAGTCGATATCGTTAAGCTGGTCATCGGAGGGCACCGCAATTGCGTGTATGTCTGTAGAAGACAGTTGACCACCTGGGTTCTCGCCTCCAAATATGTACGCTTTGTTGCCAATGACTGTGATGGTGTGACGCGACCGAGCCAACGCAAGGCTACCACTGTCAGTATCAAGAATCTGCAAACCAGGACATCAAAGATTCTTACGAGCTATCATGTCCTGAGGTTGTCGCTATTTGGCTCAAGGAAGCCTTAAGGAGCTGTGTGGGTTTCGCCACGGTAGCCACAGCTGCTGCTTGAATGCCCGTGGAGACAATCTGCTCGGCGACAAGAGCTCCTGCAGCGATCTCGGCCATTTTTAGGGTACTGAGATAATTATCCAGTGAAGTTGTGGTGGGATGGATGGATCTGAAAGGTAGCTTTGCTGTTTTCGATGTCATAAAAAGTACATGACGTATTCTGAGACTATTTTGATACATGATTACTGCAGATCTTTGCGATATGACGTAACCACTCGGCTTTTCACACTTTGGATATAGATTCTAAAGCTCCTAAGTGCTCTTTAATGCATTACTGATCTAATTTCTATAATAAATCTAGAGGGTATTCGCAACGATTAAAGCGACCTCGCCGTGACTGTAGGCCCAAGTAATAAGCCGGCCACCCACATGCATACCGGTGATGATCAAGTCTAACAGTGTCTCATGGCCAGAATGAAGCTAAGAGACTAATCCGATGTCGATGCAATCCACATTACAAGTGCTATTTTTCCTCAAGCCGAGCTTTCACACACTTCTCATATTTACCAGTGGGATTTCCCTCGCAACCCTCAGCAACATCATACATCTAGAAAAGCAGGGGATGTTTCTCAGTAAGACAGCAGCGAGACCTGGCCCACTCAGTGTCCAGAAGGTGATGAAACACGAGCGCAGGTTTCTTTCGGGGGGAGCCGGAAGGCACGCCTGTAGTCTTTGTCGAGACCCTGGGGGTCACTTCCCGCTTGTAAATTCGTAGCTACTGCATTTAACATTGAAGATGGATGTCAGCTGAGGATGGTAAGGGAGCAGTCTTCATCCTATTATCGAGTCAAGGAAGCGTAAAATACACTTCAATTCCGATGTAGTCAGGGATTGGAATGAATAAGTCGTCAAGTGCAGAGTTGCTAAGCGCTAGCCAGTTGGTTCCTACGGTATAGGAATTCCACTGATCGAGAGCAATTCCTGGCCATTCCAGACGAATGCCAAGACTAGGCTCGCCCTGCAAGTGTCGCAGCTCCGATGTACTGACAAATGAAGTGTCAGCGACTAACTCTGCATGTGGTTGGTCCCCTGGGAGCGCATTCTTCTGAGACATGGCGTCGGTGTCCTGACTCGAGTCTCTGTACCGATGGCGAATTGCAGTGTTTCGGCTGAAAATTGAGGCCGTTTCCGTCAACGTGGTTTACAAACACTTAAGACTGCTTGCTGCGCAGTGAGTAAATGGCGTTCCTCCCGAGCACTCGATCTTTGACCTCAAACAAGCTCCGCATGTTCGACATGTGACAGCGGTGTTTGTCGAGGATGTCGCATTGAGGGTATTTGATTTTGTGGTCGCTCATGTCACTGTGCAGTGTTGCTGAGTCCCTGCTAAGTTCTGTCATAAGAAATGGTTGCTCTTCATCGCGTATAATTCTCTAGAACCTTTCTCCATAATGTTGGCGTTGTAAAGTGGAGGAAAAGCTCATGGTCGTGAAATTAACGAGAGATGAAAGGAACAAGGCTGCGCGGGCAATGTCTCATATTTATATAAGTACTAATAATTATGTTGCATCGAGTGCATTCAACTAGTTATTGCCTGGAGTCATCGTCGATCCCATCGGCGATGACATGCTCACTACAAGCTCGGGGAGGTTCATTGCCACTTAACAATTCGTACTGATATACCGACTGAATAAGTAGCCACCATGGGAGGGACTATTGAACTTTAGTGATTTCCACGTCATTTTCCACCACACTCACGTGCGTCATACTCAAGCCACATCATCATGCCGAGAATCATAAAAACTCTAGTAACTGTCTCAGGGGCTGCTATGACTATTCTGTCCTGGGTGTGGCAGCTCCTATTTTCTTTTCTGTTGACACGAACACGTCCTTAAATTTCTTCAAAGCCCCTATCCCAGCTTCAACACCACCTTCTGTAGAGCCTCAAAAGGTGCAACAGAAATGGCGTCTCCAGATGAAGCCAACGGGCATCACGCTCATGGCCATCAAAGGCGCCACCTCAGCACAGTCAACGGCCACCTCGTCGCCGCATGTGGGGAGTTCGTGGGGACCTTCTTCTTCCTCTACTTTGGCTATGCTGGGAACTTGATGGCCGTACTGCAGGCGCCAGGCTTGGCGCCCAATGGCGGACTGTCCAGCACAACCAACATTCTGATCGCGTTGTCTTATGGTTTTGCGCTTCTTGTCAACGCGTGGGCTTTCTACCGCATCAGTGGCGGACTGTTCAACCCAGCAGTAAGCACCAAGCTCTTCCCTTTGATGCAATCAAGACGCGAGACTCAACATAACAACGCAGGTCACGATGGGTTTGTGTGTTGCAGGCCAGCTCCCCTGGATGCGGGCCGCGTTTCTCGTCCCTGCTCAACTGCTCGGATCCATGTGCGCTGGTGGACTCGTCGACGTAATGTTCCCGGGATCAATTGCTCAAGTCAATACGGTACTTGGGTTTGAGACTTCCATTGCCAAGGGCGTGTTTCTCGAGATGTTCTTCACAGCCCAGCTGGTCTTTGTCATTTTGATGCTGGCTGTCGAGAAATCTCGGGATACCTTTCTCGCCCCTGTCGGCATCGGACTTGCGTTGTTCATGGCCTTGATCCCAGGTATGTATCACCTCCTATTGATATGTTCTAGTCAAAAACTCACATCATGTTTCCTACAGGAGTATTCGTTACCGGCGGTTCTCTGAACCCCGTGCGGAGTTTCGGCTGCGCGGTTGCTGGCGCGTCCTTCCCTGATTATCACTGGATCTACTGGGTGGGACCAGGGCTCGGTGCGATTCTGGCCGCTCTATTGTATCGACTAGCCAAGCTTGTGCACTACGAAGAGGCAAATCCTGGGCAGGACCTCCCGTATGAGGTCTAGCGGACCGGGCGTTGACACAACAGGAGGCTAGCTATCTTCTCAAGTTGTTTCTTTCACATAATAAATATATATATGAATATAAGCCAGGAAAGTTATACTTTGAGGATTTTATCAAGGCTCGGCTGTGTCTTCGTGTTGATGCTCTCAACAGGCTACTGATTCGCACTTTTGGAATAGAGTTTAGTACTGAAAGGGGTAATAAGACTATTATATGGCACATGTCCACCCCGGTCGCGCAGCGTGACTTGTTAGTATGCTGACGCAATTGTGATACGGTTTTTCTTTTATAGAAATATCACCACTGATCTGAGCTCTTGGGACATAACGGCGAGGCACTTGAGAATCGCCTCAGGTGGGCGGAGAGTTGTATCCGGGCTCTGTCATGTCTTGGGGAAAAGTCAGATACGGCGAGGAATGTTATCAATCTGCTCTCGAGCGCGTTGCAAAAGCAGAGGCTAAGAGGAAAGGTGTTTAATGATAGGATGTCTTTTGGGGTTAGAATTGGGCTTCTTGTTTCAGTAGATTCAGGGGGGAATAACAGTTAAGGTTCTGCTTGGATTATGTTGATTTATTGGAACAAGATAGTAATGTAAATTTTATCTCTCGAAGTACGGTACCGATTGATATTCAGGTGCCTAAAAAATAAAATAATTCCTCGTGGTCTTCAATGGCCATTCTCCATACCTACGCCATAGTTGAGATCGTCCACTCTACCTCATCATCCGCCTCGATGTCCTCCTGCAAGTCAAGAGTGTGGAGAAAGAAGTGTTCGGACACGTCCAAAGCGCGATCGTGACTGGTCACGAGCAGTTTGAAAACCGGATGCCCGTCACTCTTCGTATTGTCTGTCAGCTGCACGAGCTTCGCCATCATCGTATTTGTCTGGTCCGCGTGCATCGACGTCTCATACAAAGAGATTTCGTCGATCATGCAAAGCAACACGCTGCCCGAGGGCATTTGCTTCACCAGTTTTTGAAACACGGTGAGGAAGGTTTTAGGCTGAAACTGCTCGAGCTTCCGCCATCGAGAGTCAGTCATGAAGGACAGATCAGCAACGATGCCTCGGTCTGTTAGCTGGCAGAGTAGCTGGCTAATGAGACTTGCCATCATACCAATCGCCCCTGAATCCCAGAACGACCGGCGATCACCAAAGGACGAAGCTGGGTTTTGGGCGCAAAAGTACTTGACGGTAAAAACAGGAGTTTGTTCTGCCTTTTCCTCAGCCTTGCGTGCCAGCTCTGCCACCACAATACTGAGCGGAGAGATGCCATCCAAAGTAGAGATATCCTCGCGCCCATTGACGAGCAGACGCGTCGAAGATTGCGTTTCTTCAACAAAATTTCTGAACATATCATGGCGAATCATAGCTGCTGCTCTGGCTTTCATCTTCTCGCTTAACAGATTACCAAGCGAAAGTGAAGAAGAAACATCCCACGATAGCTTATCCGGGTCATGATGGAGAAGCTGTAAAAGTCTGCTTCTTGCGGTCTCGGCTTCCGCAAAAGATGTAGTCATTTGGTCGTTTTGCTGAGCAAGAGATTCAGGCGGATTGTGAGACGTTGCTTGCAGGCTTGTGTTTTCGTTCTCCTCGGTAAGTGTCGTGGGATTGATGTTTACCATGTCGTAACTGGAAAACTTAAGGCGAGAAGATTCGTCTTCGAGAGGATGGGACTCTAAACTTTATATTAGTTGGGGAATCAGAAGAAATGGATATTGCGTAATGAGCAAATTGATACAAAGTGAATGATATCGGAGCTACGAGTGTGTAAGTTAGATGCTTGGGGAGTTACCTGAATCACTGGCTTGAAATCGCGGGTTGGTGAGGAGGAAATCCATTAATCGGTGAAAGACCTGTTGTGTTTGGTGAGTTTCCTCGTATACTTTGCACAACAGTCGCCCTTGGCATTGCAAGGCCTCGTCATTGACGGCCTGCACACGAGTCTTAATGTCTTCCACACATTGCATCAGTTCTGCTTTGTATGAGTCCTGCTTCAGTATACTGCCGATTATCTTCTCTGCGATGTGTCACTATGGTAAGTAGTGATACGGTCTCTCAACGGCCTAGATATGAACGCACTGGATTTGTCGTCTGCAAGAAACTGCATGACATGACGCAACAACCCCAAGACGGCCCGGAATAGCTCAATAGTTCGTTCTTCCAGGAATTGATCTCGCATTTGCCGATACATATTGACGTATCTTCCGGCACTCTCCATGATTCGGGGGATTTCCGACAGAGCTTCGAATATGGCCTCTTCGACCTTGCTGTATTGGCCAGCAGCCTTTTGCCAGGTCAGCCAGGTAGGATTACATCAAAGCTTCTGCCAACTACAGCTGGTCAAGAGACCCAGGACCATGACGTACCCCAATAGCCAGCTTGAAGACTCCGCAAATACTTTTGGACGTGTAAGTACAGTGAGCACAACGGAAAGGACAAGTCAGCGTACCTTGATCCGTAGTCCCCCATAGGCAGAAGACCTAGCCATTTTTCTAACGCTGCAGAATGCTGTCCGACCTTGTCAATAAACATCATCGTCTTGCCCTGCTTGCTTGGTCTGCTCTTCCAACGTTGTGCTGTTTTCTGAACTTCTTCCATGACTACTCTCCAGTTGCACTGGCGCAAGTTAATCGTTTCCTCGGCACGGTCGCTGGCACTCTTTTTGCTGGTTAGTCTTTGCTGCACCTGTTCCATCAAAGTGAAGAGATGCTCTTTCTCCGCGTCCACTTCTTTCCATAGCGCTGCACTACAAGGATGACTGTTAGTCGAGACGACAGGGCGTCAGTTTAACGAGCAAAATTATAGTACCTTGTCTCCCGTTGTTGGTTTGCCTCGTCCAGAGTTACAAAACCACCACTTCGCTCACTAAACACCGGAAGTGGCTGGCCGGGGAGGGCAACATTGTTTTCAATGTACCGTACGGCTTCGTTCGGGGGATGACGATCACGAGAGCTCAGGAAGAGCTCTCTCTGCTGATCCTGCAAGGTACTTGACATTGGCCGCAACGTTGAAGAAAAATATGATCAGTTGTCAACGAGACTTGAAGCCTGAAAGCCGGTGAAGGCGTCAAGTCAACTCCTTGGCATAATTTCCTACGGGCTTGATGGTAGCAGGAGCTGAAATCCCCTCACGGTGACACGTGTCATACGGCGACGAATAAGAACAACGAGGCTTGCGCTGACTGCATGGGCGCCTGCAGCTAACTATCGATCTATTGGATATGCCATGGATTAACAGGCGGCAAGCTGTCATTCATACGCCAATTATGTGCCATGAAACTCGCGTGCGATCCTTCAGCCTGCTCAACGCGACTTTTCAACCATTTCGATTGGATGAACATAAGCACCCGCATGGTCTGATATTTGATCTATAGCCCAGCCTTATTCTCGTTGTTGATTCCCCCGTCCTACTACTTACTTTCCCGTTCTCACCCATCTCACCTTGAACAACCCAAACGATTTTGCTAGCAGACTGAGCTGCTACACTTCAAGTCGCTATGCCGCCAGAAGCGCCGCCGCCAGAGCAGCTGAACCCTTTGCTCTCGGTTGAGCATGTTACCACCATGAAGACCATCAGCAAGACGCCAGATGGCCAATCCAAAGACCAGAATGGATCGGACCGCAATAAACCATCCGAAGCGGGGGACAAAGACATTGACATTGACATTATTCCCGAAGCTCTACACCGATTAGTCGAACTCAACGAGTTATTTTCACGAGACAAGGTACGCGAAAACATCAGCGATGTCAAAGATGACACCACTCGCTCCATGTACCACTCTCTTTGTAGAGCATTGATGGACAAGAACCGGCGCCTCGGCCATCTCGACATGCGGTCACATCAAGCCATCATGCATCACAATTTTACGGCTTTGCGGATTGAAGACCTCGAGAAAGAGGTCAAGAACTTGAAGGCCAGAGTCTTTGACCACGAAGACAACTATGAGCTCAACAAGGCCAAGGACAAATTTATCATACACCTACACAAATTGCACAGGTCAAGTGCCAATGATTTCCCTATCAACGATGAGTCGATCGGCCTGCCCCCAGCACAGCAGCCGGCTTTGGAAGTGCTAATCCCGGAAAACTACACTCGCAAAACTTTATCGCAGGTGATGGAAGGTGAAATCCAAGAGCCTGACACCAAGCCCGTGGCCCCAAACGCAACGGATGGCCTTTCTGGTAGCTCGCGGAGAGGTCATCAAGCTACTCCAGAAAGATTGAGGATCAGGTCTCGCCCCCTGATGTCTCATCTTGAAAAGCTTAGTGGAAGTTCCGTATTGTCAGCAACAGAAGTCCAGAGATGGAACAGCGAGAGGGTCTGGACCGCTGTTGTGTTCCTACGGCCCTTCAAATTTTTTGTCAAGCATGAGGCGGCAATTCGAGACAGCCTAGCGGAAGTGGAAGCTCAAGTCCAAGCGGAAGCTTGTGAGAGCATTGAATTAAGCTCGAATGAATTGCAGAATGACCACAAGCGCGACAAGGCGGACCAGCGGGAGTTCGATGCGAAAGACCTCTGCGAAGATCTTAAGCTGCTCATCAATTTCCTGGACGTCGACCTCAAGCCGACCTTTGATCTACGGGAGCTGATCAAGAACGGCACAGCTGTCGAGATTGAGTACGCAGATCTGGGACACCTTTTTGAGAGAGGAGGTATCGTCGTCACTCGATCCAAACAAGCCCACGCGCGGATGGTAGTCGGCATCGCTGGCGGCCGTGATCCCCTCATCTTCAAGCTTGAGTCCCAGGACAAGGAGAATTCGGTTCCTGTGGATGGTTTCGCCGTCGATTATATCAGCCTCGGGAGTGACGGAACCTCGTACGTGCCAAAACTCGAAAAGTTCAGCATCCGAAAGTTCGAAGGAAAACAGCCCATCTCATCCTTGCCTATTTACCCGCTGGTATTTGACCCCAATGCGGACGAGCTTCGAGCCAGGTTAATCCAGGAGGGCAACAATTTCTTGGACGTGACACGCGATTCCTTCTGTCACAAAATGGTCAAAGGCAAGACGCTGGATGAGCCATCACACAGTCTCGATTCGCAAGTCATCGTCGACATGACACTTGCAATGAACGCGAGGCCCGAATGGCGGCTTCAGTCAACCGTATCGGTGGATGAACTTACCCAGCCGGATGCGAGGGAGATCAGAGAGATGTCTTGGTGCAAACATGACCAGGAATACGGTTCCTGCTGTGGAGGCGATGCCCTTTTTGATGACTTGAAACTCGACGATCTGGACGCCCAAGAGTTTATGAGGAGAATGGGTTGGATGCTGGGACCACTCGCAGGTGAGGATATCACCGAAGAGCAGTTAATTCTGATGCGGCCCTATGTGCATGCCTTCGTGCTACGGTCGAGGCAATGGGTCACAATCCGATCGGCAGACCTCGACAAGGTCGAATTCGAGAACAACTTTGAAGACCTCGTTGTGCCCGATAACCACAAGACGACTGTTCAGGCTCTTGTTAAGACCCACGAGAATGCTCGGACGCCGCAGTCTTCTTCTACCGGCAGCTCAAGCATCGGCGCCGCGCTGGACTTGGTCAAGGGGAAGGGTACTGGCCTGGTGATTCTTCTGCACGGCCCGCCCGGCGTTGGAAAAACATCGACAGCAGAGTGCGTTGCAGACGATACGAGGAGGCCACTATACCCGATTACCTGCGGCGACATTGGCGAGACGGCCGCCGAGGTTGAGCACAACCTTCAGTACAACTTCCAGCTCGCACACAAATGGGGCTGCGTGCTGCTCCTTGACGAAGCCGACATTTTCCTTGCCAAACGGACCAGAAGCGACTTGCGACACAATGCCGTCACAAGCGTCTTCATCCGCAGCCTCGAGTACTATGCGGGGATCTTGTTCCTCACTACAAACCGGGTGGGCGCAATCGATCCGGCCTTCAGGTCTAGAATCCAAATGTCCCTGTTCTACCCAAGGTTGAGTCTTGATGTCACCTGCAAGCTGTACGAAAAGTTTATCAAGCGAGCCAAAGCCGAACAAGACCGGAAGAATAGCCATCTTTTCAAAATCAAGGAAAGGGAGATTTTGAAGTTTGGCAAGAAGCATTTCCGTGGTCTTGAGAGAGAGGGCTACGAGACGTGGAACGGGAGGTAAGTTTGTTACCGCTGCCGTTTATTCGAGGTCACCATTGAATCACAGAGGCATTGGTGATCTATCCCAAGTAACTTGAGCTTTTCACGGCTCACTTGGAGCTCGCTGCCCCCATGTTTCCTATGAACCCTCGCTGACCAATGTAGACAAATTCGGAACGCATTTCAAACCGCCATAGCCCTCACCGAGCACCTGTGTATGACTATGAGTCCAGACGATCCAAGGCCGGCCCTCGGCAGGGATAAATTCGAGACTGTGGCCAACGGATTTAAAGAGTTCGATGCATACCTAAATAGAACACTCGGCGGGACAGACGCGGACATGGCTAGACGAGAAGGATGGCGAAACGACAACTTCATGACGGCGGGAACAGGCACGAACATGGCAACACCGGCAGTTTCATCAGCTGCGACGTCCAGACCAACCTATGGAACTCAGCTCAGGCAGACAACTAGCCAAGCACATCACTATGAAAGTGACGAGAATACCGAGTCCGAAACCGACAGCGATGAGGATGAGGAGGACGAAAAGCTGACAGGAAGACGGGCAGGTAAGGGTGCCGTCGCTGCTCCCGTCGAAGAGCAAAATCCTGTTATCGGCGAGGGTGCCAGTGACATGGAGGAGTTTCAAGAATACATGAAGTGGAAGAAGATGCAATCACGGCTTAAATAGGTTGCAAAGAAGTATGTTTCAGGCGGTCGTGTTGTTTCTTCCAGGCAAAGCGCGGCGGTCCAGGTCTCGGCAACAATCGAGTCTAGGGTGGGATCGCGCGGAGGAAAAGAAACGCTAGCAAGCAGGCGGGGATAACTGGCTCAAAAGCGGACAGGACAAGAGGCGCTCTCTTCATCAAGTGAACATTGGCCTCCGGGTTGACAGTCCTACCGAGACAGAGCAGTTTCACTAGCCGAGCCATGATAAATTTCTTGAACGACTTCTTGATTCCCCAAAGACACTGAGCTTTCTGACTATATTAGGTGTTGATGCATGAATTTCACAAGAAAGCAGGTGGCGGTCTGTCGTGGGGGAATCTTTCAGCTGAATGTGTGAGATAAAGCGTGCATAAAAGGGATATACCGATATTACTTTGGATGGGTTGTGTTGGACACGTCTCGTCACATTCGATGATGGGGTCTTCGTTCAATGAGTGTGGATCCTGAATCTGATTGAATTGTCTAGTACGAGTAGTCTAAGTGACGGACGGCCCCGCGCCTACTGAATATAAAACATTTTAGTATCATAACCACTACTATGTGCAGCATGCAGATGTCTTGTAGGGTCCACTAGTAAGTAGATCCATCTACGCGAAGTCGTTCCATATTTCCAATTAATCTATTAATGCCAGCTCAGAAGCAATATAGACAATCCATGGTCCATCTTCCTGCCGTTTGATAGATCGAAGCGTCCGTTACTAATGAGCGATTGGTGTATGTGACTCCTGTTACGGGGATGACCCTGGTTGGGTGCTAGGAATCAAACCCGGAAGCTCACAATAGTGCGTTTCAACTTCTGCATGGCAGTGACTGGAGAAACAAAACCATCATTCTAAGCGGCCGAGCAGTTGACAAGATACGCTACAGTACCGGAAGTTCTTGGAAAGAAATGAGGCTGACATGAACGTCGACAAATGAAAAGAGGCAACCGAGCGCCATTCATTTCAGGCAGCTGCGAGGCTGCAGGCTGCAGCACCTTGGCAGCCTGATTGCACTTTGGGTCGCATTTCGAAGCAGCCCGTGAGGGGTTCGCGTGCCAACATCATCAGCTCATTTTCATCTCACTCGATTCGGCATCTTCCTTCACTCAAAAATTGCCCATCAAGACCTATCTCAAGCGCTTACAATGTGATTCAAGGATTTGGTTCGGCGAGGCAAGCAGATTTTGCCAGCAAGACCGGACAAGGGAGCATCCAGAGTGAGACCCCGGAAGACCGACCTCCCAAAGCAGATATGCTGACGTACCTGAGGTCGATTCGGCAGACAAACGCAATGAGGAAAATGAGCCAAAAGTCTCCGAGACGGGTGAAGCTGTTCCTTCCTCGGACCATTCACATAACAATGAACCAGCTATCACTTGGGACAGTCTTTGGGCTGAGGCCTATCAGACTCTCAAGGACGATCCGGACTACTCGAGCCTTCTCGAGAACTTTGAATCGCATCTCAACGAGGAGCCTCATCTGAATGAGAACCCGCATGCAACAACAACAGATGTTAAATTCCTTGATCGAGTTGTCTCTACATCACGACCAGCAGCAAAGTACTGATATCCGGTAGTCGCAGACGGCCCAGATTCGCCGGGCGGGTCCAGGCAGGTCGGAGGCATAGCACGACTAGAGCTAATCCAACAGCTGGCCAAGAAGAAGCTTGACAAATTGTCAGACGCTCATCTTGACTTCTCTGTCGGGGGCAAACACATTGTTGTCAGAGAAATCGTCCGCAAGGCGTTTCAGGTCATTTCAGCGTTCAAGCCAACCATCAACGCAGCTATGTCGTCTACACCACACGCTGCTTTGGCATGGGCCGGTGTCTTGGCTAGCATGCCGGTAAGTTCCTTCCCAGCCCCATCTTCACGATTCAAGTGGCAAGTTTAATGTTGGAGATTTGGTAGATTCTAGAAAATGTGTTCCAGCAGGACGAGGATGCGGCGAATGGTCTCAACGATATCCTTTTTCTCCTCGTTCGGTACCAGCAAATCCAGGAAAAGGTATTTCCTACTGCGTTCCAAGGCTCGAAGTAAGTCTCGAAAGACCGCGGCTACGCGAGAAAGATCATTGTGTGACTTACCACCTCCATCCAGTCAAGACGAAACCACTCATCAACTGCATTTGTTCATCAGGAAAAGCCTTGTGAAGATCTATTCTCAGGTCTACGTGTACCAGATTCGTTTCGTGCTCCAATACGCCAGGAATAAACCGCACCGTTCTCTAAGAAACTTACTCAGCGCGGACGACTGGAACAAGATGTGGACGAATATCGAGTCGACCAGCCAGAGTGTCGATCGAGCGATACAAGATCGCGTTGGTGCCAGAAGTATGGAGACGTGGCAAGCAATGGTTTATATCAAGGAGAGTAATGAAGAGATTGAAAGATGTCAGCAGGCCACACTGGCAGCTGTGCAGGTAGGTTGTCTGTTAACACGTGCCTCCCTACCTCAGATGCTAAAATGTGTGGTTTAGACCACCCATCAAACAAATGTTCTCATGCGGCTCCCTTTTGCCGGTAATGCGGTCTTTGATTCCAGAGAGATTTGCAGTGTCGAAGCCGCCTGTCTCGAAGGAACTCAGCATCGCATCCTGAACGAAATCCAAGACTGGGCTCAAGACCCTGCCGGCGAAGTGATATTCTGGCTTCACGGCATGGCTGGGACAGGGAAGACAAGTGTTGCCTTGACCGTCGCCAATGCATTGAAGGACAGGAAGCCGTTTACCAGGGACGGCAAGCCGCTTCGCACAGCGTTCCTCGGAGCCAGCTTCTTCTTCAAACAAGGTGATTCTACGAGGAACAGCACGAAGACCTTCTTCCCAACCCTCGCGAGGTGTTTAGCGGAAACATTTCCCGACCTCAGGATGCGCATTGTTCGTGCTGCCACCGAAAACTTACAAATTGGGGAAAAGATGGCTTCCATGCAACTCGAGCACCTGATCTTGAGACCGATATCATCGCTCGACCAGCATACATTCTTACCAATACGGCTTATAATAGTCGTTGACGCACTGGATGAGTGCCTGAGTCGGAAGGAAGCGGAAGACTTGCTCGCGATGCTGGCACTGCTGAAAGACCTCCATCAAGTTCAAGTCCGGCTACTAATCACCAGCAGGCACGACAAGCACATTAGGGAAAGCTTTGACAGGCATCCCGATGGCATCTCTCGTTCCATGATCCTCGAAAAGATCCAACCTTCGACGCATGGGGAGAAAGACGACATTACGTTGTATCTCACCTCCATGTTACCTAAGCTAGCCGAAAAATATGGCGTTGGCGGAAACTGGGTTGACGACAGCGCCATTGAGAAACTTAGAAAGAAGGCCGATGGACTCTTTATCTACGCGGCGACTGCATGTCGATTCCTAGATACCGACGACTTCACTGACGCCAAGGGCAGACAAGACCGTCTAAGTCAGATCTTTGACGACGAGGCGGATACTGATGCTCCCCAGCAGAAAGTGGACGAGATTTACCTTAAAGTCCTATCTTTCCCTCAACTCGGCAATTTATCTAAGAGAAGGCGGGATGAGATTTTTACCTGTACTGGCAGGGTCCTTGGCTTCCTTGCAGTTCTTTTTGAACCGGTTTCGGTCATGTCTCTTAGTGAATTGCTCTCATTTTCATTCGAGAGAGCTACCTTGAATGAGCAGCTGAAACGACTTCACTCTGTCGTTGCGGTTCCTCAGAATGAGAAATCCCCCTTGAGCCTCGTTCATCTGTCCTTTCGGGACTTCATCCTGAATAAGGAAAGATCACAACAACTACACTTCCGAGTCGAGGAAGATATCATGCATCAGGAGGTGTTTAAGCGCTGCCTTGACCTCATGTCTCGAGATCTCCACCAGGATATGTGCGGCCTCGTCATGCCAGGGACGTTCGTTTCAGAAGTGCCGCACAGCCAGATTGAGCAGAGCATCCCAGATTATCTACAGTATGCCTGCCGATATTGGGTTGATCATCTTGCTAAGCTCGAGAGCATCCACCGTGAACAGGTCGGCCTACAGGACAACGGAGATGTTCATACATTTCTGCAAAAGAACATCCTGTACTGGCTGGAAGTCATGAGCTTACTTCACGATGTTTCAACAGCTATTCACGCCGTCAACCACTTGCAGACTCTAAGCAGCGTGAGTTGTAACCCTATCTGTTGCTTGTTCATAATATTGATCATGAGTTATACGCTCTTCTAGCCCTCGAAGTATCCCAACTTGTCCTCTCTACTGTGCGATGCCAAACGGTTTATTCTCAGTAGTAGCTCAATTATTGCTCAAGCACCGCTGCAGATCTACTGTTCTGCTCTAATATTCAGCCCCGAGGCTAGCATCATCCGGTCTTTGTTCCAAGATCTGACGCCCGCTTGGGTTCGGCAGAGGCCGGCAGTCGCAGAAAGGTGGACGTCTCGCATTTGTAATCTGGGTGGTGATCTTTGGAGGGCCTACGACCCTATCTTTTCACCAACAGACAACCTCATTGCCGCAATGGAATTCGGGACCCTGAGATTCTGGGACTACAACACAGGGATTGAACGATTTAAGTTTAATGAGCAGGACGGAATCATTGCTTTTTCTTTTTCTCCAGATGGACAGAGAGTGGCATACACGAGTAATGATTCAATCATAGTCCGGGAGTTCCGAACGGGAAGAGTAAAAAAGATGGGGCCTGGAGTCAGCTGGTCTCACATATCTTTCTCTCCTACAAACGGCAACATCATGGCCTCAGCACCAAACGAAGACAATACTGTTCGCTTATGGAACATCAGCGAACAGCGACCAATACATTTTTGCCGCTTCGAGCATGATTCCCCGACAGCGTTTGTCTTCACCCCTGACGGCGAGCAGGTGGTCACTGGGTCCAGTAATGGTTATGTCAAGCTATGGAGCATGAAGAGCGGCCAGGTAGTTGCCCTGCATGAACCGCGGGAATATATCGATACAGTAGCAGTCGCAAAGGATGGCCAGATATTTGCAGTCACATCACCCCGGATGGGGGCCAGGCTCTGGAACTCGACGACCAAAACCCTCATATTCGACACCCATCTTAGATCCTACCGTGAAGAGTTTGACCATCACGGCTCCGACAGCGAAGAGTTTGACCACCACAGCTCGTACATGAGAACGCTTAGATTCTCCTTGCTAGATGAGCGATTGGTAGTCATTGCAATCAGCCGGACCGCGATCGAGATTCACGATGTGAGTACTTGGAACATCCTTAAGTGTATCGACCGACCCAGAGAGAGGTTCGGTATTGCTTTGTCTCGGAATATGGAACTTGCAGCGATCACAAGTTTCAACGTGGTGCAGCTTTGGGATTTGAAGAGCGACACGGGAGGCGACAATAGCAGAAGAGATGACCCTGGCGTGGATCATATCGCTCAAGTTCAGTTTCTACCTGGACACGAGAACTTGGTGCTCACTAATTCGGAGTCTGGTGGGGAAGTATTGAGTCTAGTGGATGGGCTTGTGAAGCAGTTGCCAGACCCAGTAGGGAGATTTACTCTTTCTCCTGATGAAAGGTTTCTTATGGCGCAGAGAGACAGTCATGAGCACTACTTGTGGGACAGAGGCATAACAAAGCAGATATTTGGCCCTGAAGCAAAGCGGCAAATCGTGTTCTCGCCGGATAACAAGTTCATCGCACTCGTACCTGAGAACAGTGGAATCCGGATCATCGACAGCACAACTATGGAAGAAGCAACAACTCTGGATATTGAGTCTGTATATAATTTTCAATTCTCCTCAAACGGTCGTATGGCCACTCTTCTTAAAGACTCTGGGTCGAGAGAGGCTAGGTTAGAGCTATGGGATCTCACAGAGAAAGAGGTGGTTTTTGCTCTATGGGTTGGGCGCGGTGCAAAGGTCACGTACTCGCCAGACGGCCTACTGGTCGCTATCTGGGGGTGGAGGTTTTATAAGAGGCAGTTAGTCGACCTCGGCGTTCGGCTGCTGGATTTGGCTACAAGAGAAGATGTGGGTGTCTTGTCGTCGGTCGATAAAGTTGATTATCTGGCATTTCATCCTGGAAGCCATCTCATCGCAACGGCCGTGTGGACCGGTCACATCAGTGTGTATGAAACACAGTCTCGGAAGAAGAGATTCGATCTCAGAGTTGACTCAAATGGGCACGGCAAGGGGGAAATCTTCGCGTTGGAGATGTCCAGCACGGGGAAGCTTTTGGCTGCATTCGACAACCGCACGAGCGCCACTTTCCAGTTATGGGACCCTGAGAACGGTACCGAGATTGGCCGGCATTATCTCCCTGGCCGCGGTTTCAATCGACCTATTTATTTTTCCGGAGGCTCGCGATACTTGCAGTCGGAGTGCGGGCGCCTCCCTGTCCCGTTTTGTCGCCCCGGCCAAGAAGCTGCTGGCTCGGATAAGACGTGGGAAGCTGCGCATGACTGCCTATACGTGATGGGGCAATGGGTCTACCAGGGATTTGAGAGGTTGCTCTGCCTTCCTGTGTCGCAACGACGACGAAACTTCGACGTGAAGTACGACATACTTCTTCTCAAGCACAACGATCATCTCACCACCATCGGGTTTGATCTCGCCAATACTCCCGTGGCAGACTGTCGACGAGTGTTTGAATTTATTTAGCGAGTATTTTATCGAGCGCATTTGACTAGTGTAGCTTGTTATCTTAGTTTTCTTATTCCATGGCGTCCCATTGTTGAGTTAAGCTCCCCACGTGGTGCACTCGTTGCTTCTCTATATCACACATTTGAGACAGCCGAAATGAAGCCCGCGCCTATTCTATTTTCAAACCCAGTGGGTGGTCAAATGGTTCAACCAATTATATCAGGTTGATAGACGATGATCGTGACCGAGGCGTGCGTCAAATGTGACTTAAAGCTGTAGCGTGTCAGAGCCAAAAGGTAGGAAGCGTGATAGAAGCAGGTAGTCAGAAGGATAGTCACCGTAGACTCGAAGGTAGGGGTGGTGGTGTTGTAAGATTAATCTCTGAAGTCCCTATAGCTTGATAGAAACGCCCTAATTTATAGGCGTCTCCAGTGCTTTGCACGTGTTTCGCTCTTCGTAAGCCGTTCCTTCGCTGGTGCTCTTTAGGCACGTGACATAGCGCCACTGATGACGAGGTGAAGGCGACGTTGTCTTTGGTGGAGGGCTCCTCCCGGATTACACATATGACAATCCCAATGAGCACTTGTGTACGAACTTTGTTCTTCAATTCTCCGCTTCCACACAACAAGATTTCGAAACGTTAAGGTACCAACCGTCAGTCATCGTCCCCTCCTCTCACTCAATCACTCATCGAGAGCTTCTGGCCGCAAGGCGAGACGGTGGACACGTTTAACACCCAAGATCCCTGCAGAACATACGTCCACTAAATCTCCGCTCAGATAAGATAGTACATCCTCTTAATCGGGAAGTATGACAAGCTCAAGTTCATTGGTGACACGGTCCCTCACCTTGAGGTTTTCATCGCGGTCTTGCCCCAGCACGCAAACGTGCTCAATGGGGTCCTATTACGGCTGGCGTATAAGGATCTGCACTGAGAGGAACTTTTCACTGCTGGAGGAAGCCAAATTCGCTATACCAGTGCGGGACAGCGTGTAAATAGTGGCCAGTTTCTTGCGCACCATTATCGAGGTTTCACCCAGGGGCCAGAGACAGGATCTAGTGAGAAGTTGGAAGATCATGATTCTGAAAATATGATTCCTCTTGGTGTTGAGTGCCATATGATCTTATTAACAGAGAGAGAGAGACTTTGGAAAGTTGATAGATATTCCAACGAGAGGGGATAAAAGCAACGCAGTATTGTGTTGTATCATTCCATTAGTTCGTAATAAGAGTAGTTCGGGATAATGCAAGCGTTGAGCACATCATTAACAGAATGCGTCATCAACGTGTTGCTACCACCCTCTTCACGCGACGCTGCATTGCCTGCTGCTTCATCCTTGCCATTTGACGAGAAGAGAAGTTGAGGGAGGTGACCGGGGTCGGAAGCAACACTCCAAATAGGTTCGCAAACCCGTCAGGGGGGCAATAGCCAAGGTGCCAAGTTGCGAAGGTAGTATTCCGAGATTAAAATAGTTACAACGCTAACAATACGAGGAAGGTGGATGGGTGAACCGAGCTTGTTCTCGTATCGCTGGCAGGGCACTGATACGTACAAGTAGAAGACCGGTCGCATCCTTCTCGCCCTGTAAATGATTCCCAATGGTGTCATTTCGCACACATAGGCGACAGGACCACTTCCAAGATGATCTTCGGTCTGGTTTTTTTGGGCCTCGTTGGAGCTGTGGCCAATGCCGAGAAAGCAGCCCCGCGAGGTCGCGGATGTCTGGTTTCCGATGAGGGTCTCGTGCAAGACGCAGCCCGCTATTCCACTCTTCATAGGCCCAGCCGCCGCCAGGACCTTCCCAGCAACATCACTGTAGATGTGAACTTCCATATCGCCAGCACCGAAGACGACGAGAATCTCATCACCGAAAAAATTGTCGATGCGCAATGGAAGATCCTGCACGAGGCATTCGCTAGGTACAACGTCAACCTCGTGCTGAATTCGACCGAGCGCGTCGTCGACAACCTCACTGGCCACTCGTTTCTCATCTACGAAGGACCAGATCAAGGCTGGGTGCACTACGAAAAGGAGGAAAATGAATATTTTAAGAGTTCACGCAAGGGCGGTTACGATGCCTTGAATCTGTACTTCTTCAGCAAGTATTCACCAGGTGCTACGGGATACTGCACCTGGCCCACAGTCATCGAGGAAGGCGACGACTTGACCTTTGGCTTAGACTCGTGCCAACTCAGCGCAATGACGATGCCAGGATTCTCAGTTGAGCAAGGCGGATTCGAAGACTGGAATTTGGGCCACCTTGCAGTTCACGAGGCTGGGCACTGGTTTGGTCTCAATCACACTTTTGCTGGAGGTTGCTCAGAGCCAGGTGACTTTGTCGCCGACACGCCTGCGCAGAGAACCCAGATTTATGGGTGTCCCATTGGATCGAATAGCTGTCCGGATAACCAAGGCCTTGATCCCATTCATAATTTCATGGGCTACACGACCGACAACTGGTATGTCTATTTATTCCTGTGGTTCTCAGGCGCCGCGCCGCGAAGCTGGACGAATACATGATTGAATATATGCTGATCAATCTTTCTATAGCACTAACGAGTTTACCCCTGGACAACAGGATCGTTTATTTGAGATATTCTTTAGCTATAGACGGAAGTCCTAGATATTTAATGCTTAGACAGCTATTTCTAATGGTCGTCCGGCTGTTCTATAGAGTCAGCATGCGTACCGTGGGATATTCCAGGGTGCGCAGCTAAGCCTGCAAGGTGGTAGTACTTCAGATTCTTAGTCTAGCTGCTGCGTAGTGTGCGTTCGCCGATGCAATGGCCTTGCCGCCGTTTGTAGTGCCTGCCTTTAAGGGCGCCAGGCTTCAGGATAACAGGTACTGAGTATCTCGACCAGGCAGCCAATGATACAACTGCTAAATGATTTCGAGGCTTACAGCGTGATCGCTGCGTCGATATGGGCTCAATCAGTCTCACAATCACGTGCATGTTACACCTACATCACGCCACGAGGCAGTAACTGAGCATAGATGCGGGGAACACACAAGCGAGTAGCCATCCAAGTCAGTGCAAACGTCGATCACTTGCTCTTCACGACGCGATGAGGTATCACGACGGCATCTCATCTGACCCCCCCTCCCCAGCTGTTGAAGCGGAAGGATCTGATCACGATGGGCGCCGCGATGACAATCATATATTCCCAACACCTCGAAGATCCCTTTGGCATCGTAACCAATACTATGGATCATTGCTCTTCAACATCGCGGCATTCATCCTTCCCGCTCTTTACGGCACACTCTCCAAGCTGTGGGTAGCCAATATTGACGCGTCAATGGTTGTAACCACGGACAGCTACACATATATGAATACAGCATCAGAAGCGCTCAATGAAGGCCTTCCACGAGCAGCTTGGCTGATTATCGGGGATAAAGCTTCGAGAGACCTGTCGCGGCGACTTCAGTTGACTCATACCTTGATCGCTTTCCAGACTGTTTTGGGACTCATCCTGAGCATCGTCTTTGTTTGTGCGGCATCCACTTTTGCGAATAGCTTCGTACCGGTAGAAGTACGACAAGCAAGCTTAGCCTACGTTCGCATTGTGGCATTCACGGTATTGAGCGGTGCGATCGAGACTGCGGTTTCGTCAGCTACTAGAGCTTTGGACAAGCCGGATGTCCCACTGGTCATCAGCTCGATCAAGTTCGCCATCAACATAGTCCTTGACCTGTTGATCATCTCCCGGTTCCACGTTGGTTCATTCAAACCCACTGTCAAAATGCAGGGCATTATTCAGCTTGTGTGCAACTTGGCAGCTGCGATTATCGGACTTGTTTATTTCTTCTGGTCCAATACGCTGCCTGTCTGGCGAAATCTAAGCCATCAATCACATGAAGATGGCCTCAGAAGCGGCAGCAGCATGGCCCCAACCCTACGAGCGCTGACGATCCTTCTTCGTCCGGGTGTTGTCTTCTTCATCGAGTCTGCTGTTAGGAACGCTCTCTACCTCTGGCTCGTTACCACTATTATCGCTTTGGGGTCTGTGTACTCCACTGCTTGGGGCGTGTTTAACACTATCCGTTGGGGGCTGGTTATGGTTCCTGTCCAAGCACTCGAGGCAACGTCTCTCCAATTCATCAGCCACGAATGGGGCGATTGGCGGCGGGCTGTTGGGGTGAATACCCGAAGACCTAAGGCGAACAAGACACAAATCTACACAATCGTCCGCCCTGCTCTACGGTCCCTCTTACTCGCACTCCTCGTTGAGGTTCCTGTCGCTATATGTCTTTCACGAGTTGGGGCCCGGCCGTTTGCACGCTACCTTAGCGGCTCAGACGAGGTTGCAGATGTCACTGCGTATATGTGGCGGACTATTGATTGGTGTTACGTCTTTTACGCAATGTCAACGCAGATGGCAACTGTTCTACTGGCGACCCGACCTAGGTGGTATTTATACCAGAGCCTAGCGAGCAACCTATTGTATGTTCTCCCTTGGGCGATAGCATGTGAGGTGGTCAAATTCGACCAGGACAATGCGTGGTCTTATCATAGGTTGGTTTTCGGTGGTAGTCTTGTATTTAGTTTCCTTGATATTCTTGTTGTTGTCGCTATCTGG
Source organism: Neonectria sp. DH2 (assembly GCA_003934905.1). Lineage (NCBI taxonomy): Eukaryota > Fungi > Ascomycota > Sordariomycetes > Hypocreales > Nectriaceae > Neonectria > Neonectria sp. DH2. Next base: position 1,313,901 of record RQWH01000010.1, on the reverse strand, counting down.
GCTACTACGTTAATGTCGGGCAAGATGAGACTGGAAGTGTTTCGGGAGTAAGCCATGATCACCTCAAGTGGCAGAAGTTAGGGTGGACTCCTGGTCTCTTGGCCGGGTGGTTCTTGTCGGGGACGCCGCCTATTTGTTCACCGCTGACCGGAATGGGTGCCACATCAGGTTGAGAGTGAGAGTGGCTTTGGAGGATTATGCGGCTGGAATGTTGGTTACTTGGAAATTGTATCTAGAAATGTGCTCCTTTGAGTTCCTCCTAAGCTATAACCCTCGCGATCCTGTTTTTGGCACGCATCGAAGCTGCAAGCAATGCGTCCAACTAGTCAGTTATAATATTCTCAAATCTCTCTCCATCACAGTTATCTAACGTATATTGGTCACTAGACTACTTCGCGCGTTGTAAAGCGGAACGATGGTTCACAGTCACTTCAGAATACGATCAGTAGCTATGGGCAAGAAGATAGAATTGTAGGCTAAGTTATGGTTCTTTCTTCTCCGTAATCAATACCTATAGCAATATTTTACCCTCGTACTCATTACCCATGACCCCAGACAGATAGGATGCAACTCCGTAGGTACCAATATAATCCTCGCAAGGACCACCTTGACGGCGGCAAGATACCCTTACTAGGCCCAGTTGATCCGAGCCTTTGAGGCGCCGTTTCGTGGCGTCAAGCGCTAGCTGCTTCGTGCAGTTGTTCCTCAAGCTCCTGGATCCGGGCGTCGGTCTTCTTCTTGAGATTCTTGAACGCGAGCTCCTTGGCGTCACGAACGTCTTCGGCCGCTTTTCTCTCCTTCTTCAGTCCCTCGATTTCTTCGTCCTTCTCATCGACCTCCTGTTTTGCCTGCTTGAGTTCGTTGTTGGCAAATGAAAGGTCGGCCAGAACCTTCCTCAGCTTGGTCTTAGATTCGTTCAGGTCCTTGGTCAAGCTGGAGTTCTCTTCCCGGAGCTGGTCGCTTCGCCTCTTCTCGACCGTGAACTGGGCTTCGAGGTCGACGATCTTGGCCTCCAAGCTGGAGATGTGTGATGTCGCCGTCTTCAGCCGAACCTCTACTCCTGACAGGGCAAGCAGTGCTGCATCCAACCGCTTCTGGAGGTCATCCTTGGCGGTCCTCTCGGCCTCAAACGCCTTACGAGCCGCCTCGAGAGCCCGGTGATCCTCGGCATCATGGTCAGAACCCTTGCTGAGGAGGTCCTCGAGCTCATTGATTTTCTTGGTGAGAGCTGCCTTTTCATCTATAGCTTGGTTCCGGGCATCGTTGAGTGCCTTCTCCAAATCAATGGCCTTTGCCTTCTCGACGTTGAGGTCGTCCGTCAACTTCTTGATCTGGCTCTTGATTTCGCCGTTCTCAGACTTGGCGGCGTCGAGTTGCTGGCCGCGCACGTGCAAGTCGGCGTCAAGAGTATTATATCGCTGTGTATTGTTAGTAACTTCACTCGACACGACACCTCAAGCCACCACATACCTCCTCGGCATACTTAGCAAGGTAGCCTGCTTGATCGACAAAGGAACTCGTGTGCACCAAGACATCAAAGAGAGTACGAGGGAAAGGCAGCGGTGTCAGAATGCGAGGGAGCGAAGGCTGTGCCTGGGGAAGGCGGACATCCAGTTCGGCCTTCTTCGGGGCCGACTCTGGTGGGTTCCAGTCGCTACGCCAATGAGCATTAGCAGCGTCTAAACAGTAGCGACAGTCAAACTTACTGAGAATGACGCTCAATGAGCGCCGACAGAGTGAATTCACCAAGATCCTTGTTGTCCTCGGGTCCCTTCATGTGGACGGCAAGCTTCTCAGTCTTGTCATCCCAGGTGCAGGTCAGGTCATAATAAGAGTGGTAAGAGAACTTGACGCCATTCCCAGCTCCAGGCTCCAGCTTTTGGACCGCGTTACGGAAAGATGGGGACTTTTTATTGCCGGACCCGTCTACTGTCCACTGCCAGAGAGACAGCACCGGCTTTCCTTCACCAAAGCCTTCTGGGACAATGAAAATGGCCATTTCGTTGCTCGCGTACCCGGCCCAGTCGATCTTTCCAGTCCATATCCGGACACTCCCAGTCGACTGTTCGCCCTGAGACTCCCAAATGCGATCAAGAGCCATAACGCTCTTAGCATTACTGGGGTTTGACATGGTGACGTTGAGCTTGCCATAGACTTGCTCAGTCGTGATCTCCCACGAGTAATAGTGGTGTGAGAGTGTGAAAGTATCCTCGCCACTCGGAGTCTTCTCAACCTTTTCAACGATGAGGTTCTGGAAGCAATTGGGCTTCTTGACGCCCTTGGAATCAACTGTCCACTGGAAGAAGAGATAGACAACATCACCAACGTGGACAGGGCCATTAGGCAAGATAATGACAAAAGTCTCGTCCTGGCCATAGCTGAACCATTTGAGTTTTCCGCTGTAGACAAGCATTGTACCGGGTGATTTTCAAGGGTATTAGAGAATATGCAGTTGTGCAGAGGTTGGTTTATGAGAGAAACAAAGAAGAAGGTGTTGTTTGGCAAAGTATTGATGAGCACTGAATTGCGAGGTGTCGACGTACTTTATAATTAGCCCATGACTCAATTCGGCACGACCTTTTGGGTGATAGATATCTTGACCTGGATGTGGCTATTAGCGTACAAGATACGACATAGCCATCGTTGTTCTATTGGGTAGTCTGTTTGGATTGTCTTTTTGGTAGTTTTCTGCATGTCTTTGCTAGCCAGCAGCTGAAGTACCATATCGCTGCCCGACGCTGAAGGGTAAGGAGAGACTATCAATCCATCGTATGATTGCCAAGAAAAAACAGCTTGACTAATGCAGCCACTCGGAAGCAGCTACAAGGCTGCCGAGCTATGTATTTTGCTTTAGTGTTGCTAAAAGAGAATCTGGCTTGTCTAGTCGCAGCTGAGCCGTGTCCGTGCGATGTGACAAACCACAAATGTAGCACAATTGAGGCCCTCGCTATTTAATCTGACGTGCTGGTGGCGTTGCGGTAGTCGATATGATTGGGTTCGAAGTCGTGCGGAGAAATAGTTCAGCGGGGCAATTGTCTCGACTGAGCTAATCGCTGCGGCCCGAAGCGCCTCCTCATCTTGAATTGGTAAGACCTTGGAGAAAGTGGACAGCTGAGAGCTGAGAGCTGACTGTCATCAAGCGGGGAAGATCGGTAAGACACCTGATGAGAATGTTCTATCCCCGCTCAACAATTGCAACACCCAGGGGACAAGACTTTTAATTTTCCTTCTTGGATATTCTCGCATTCGGAGAGGATTATGTGTTTGAGGCTCTTCACCAACGCGAGAATGACCGTCTCGGTCGTCGGTATCTGGACGTCGTTCTCACCGGCCATATACACCTTGATGAAGTACGGCAGCGGGCGGCCATTTTCGCGGCGTTGCTGCTTGGTAGGAGGAAGACTCATGGGTATTAGCAGAGTGTCGAATTAGCGTTGCTACTATCTCAATAATTTCAAACACTCTTTTATCAAAGTATCCCATCTATCCCACGAAGCCGATTTCTTCTCGACCCATCTCTCGTGACGCTGGTGACCATGATATTACACTTCTTAGAATTGAAAAGGCGAAGTGGTGGCAATGACTGAGAAATCATCTTGGATGCATCCTGCTTCATTCATGAGTCGAGAAGCCTGGTTGAAGAACGAGAGCTCAGTTGTTATTGGAAATGTACTGATTTTATCAGCGCTAAGAGTCCTTTTCCCCGAGAGTCGATGGTACTGCTGATGGGGAATGCTCCGATTACCCACTGGTAGTTGTGTAACGTGGAGTGTAATTAAAGGTGGAGGAAGCCAAGTGATTGCGCTGGATCCCAGCAGTTTGGTCGTGCTACGGTGGTTGCGGTAGCTTGGCGTCGAGGGGTATTTAGCCTACCCTACCCTATATCCCCGGCCAATCCATGGAAGTTTGCTACCCCGCGCCAGCCTCATTATACCGCCTCGACTTATGAACAAGGAAGGATATCGCCAAGTTCAGCAGAATCGATCAGCCAACGTTTATTTACTGGTTTGCTAAATATAACAAGAACATGAGTCCTCTCCTCAGTGAAACAATAAGTCAACGCACAAGCCTCACATCCACGTTTCGCATTTTTGGGTGGCATGCGAAGACTCGTATTCGAGAACTCATCAATCGCTGCCAAACGTAGACATTGCGCAATCTTACGGTTGACTAGGCTGAGTCCAGTAAAACAAGCTAATAAGCGGTCCTACGCTCGTTCGTCGCAGACGTTCATGTTCATTATGCAATACCAGAAATGAATGTCACACTCCTTGGTGTGCTTTGGAAGCTGGCTAAGGTGGTTAGATCTTGCTCTAATTAGATACAGTACGTATTCCATGCAACCCGAAAGGCACTATCTGTCAAATTCTTCGGGACATCGGTGACCGACCACCACCCGAAACGGAAGTCCCCCCATACGACGGGGCGGAGAGCTGCCTTACTAGCGACGGATCGGTGAGCTCCCCCTGGCCAAGGCTACATGCCGGCGGGAGTTGGCTGCACCTAAAATGTAACGCCGCTTTGCCGAGCTATTCTGGACTCCATTGGACAAAAATAGGGATAACAGCTGTGAAGTCGAAGTCGGAAGCGGTGTGCTCTCAAAGAATCGAAACTATTCTGGGATGGCCTGGGCATGTCTGCTTTCATCTGTAACGAATCGGAGCACAGCTAAAATGGTCAACAATGACAAACTAGGGCTTAGGGGGGGCTGGACGTTTCTACCTCCCGCTCTTGAATATAGAAATGACCCAATACGTGGAAACAGTGAACACCAGTGAAAGAGACACTACCAGGACAATAATTAAGAGCTGAACCCTAGTTGCCACGGCCTACGTGGCTCGGGGTATTCAACGGACTGAGAAGAGAGAGGAAAGTAATGACTGCGACAGGTGGACTCGTCCTCCATCGGAGGATATGTCGGTGAGACTCTTCCGTTGCGTATCTAGTTGGGACAAAAGTTCACGGTCTGAGAGTCTCAACACGTGGCACCCCTATACATGGTGTGATGCAGACTTTAACTCGTTCAGAGGTTATGTTGTGTCATCTTTCATACGGACAGAGTCCACGACCTCCTTATGTCCGTAATGTAATGTGGTTAGACTGGAAGCTCGTTTCGGTCCTTTGCAATTAGGAGCTCGGCTAGTGCATGACACCCTGACAGCCCACTAGCCTCAATCTGAAAACGGCGTATCCGTAGACCGCGTTTTCCTTTATTGCAGTAGTTTCAGGAGCCGCTCACGGAGACCACTTGCAGGGGCTCGTTTAATCATGAGTTTTGCCGATGATTGTTGTACAGCTCCACTAACGCCCGATTGGAGGAACAAAGAAATGCGAAGCATTCTGAACTTTAAACTCAGCAGTGGGGCCATCCATGGCTTAAGGTTATTGTCTACCTTAATGCGCCACAATCTTGGTGATCTCAGTTCGATATAAAAGACTCTTAACTGCCTTCACTACAACAAAAAGAAACACCTCCTCATCAACCCACACTACAGTGTTCTACCTCACCCAAAGATCATTCAACACGCTTCAAAATGCATTTCCAACAAGTCGTCGCTACTCTGGCACTTGCCACCGCTGCCTCCGCCCAGGTCTTGAACATCCCTGCCCGAGTCGGAACCGTCACCTCGCTTCCTACTCCTAGCATCATTTCTGGCTCCATCGACCTTGGAAATCGCGAGTACGACCGTGGCCGTGATTGCAACACTGACGATGACACGGGCGATGAGAACGCTGTCTTCATTCTGAAGGACGGCGCCTCGCTGAGCAATGTCATCATTGGCGCGAGACAGCTTGAGGGTATTCACTGCAAGGGAAAATGCACTCTCAAGAACGTCTGGTTCCGAAAGGTCTGTGAAGGTAAGTCTTAGTACAACCGCGCCATCTATAAACGCGGTTTTGTCTAATCAAACTTAATAGATGCCATCTCTGCCCTAGGAACTGGCGATGTCCTGATTCAAGGAGGTGGTGCCCAGGAGGCCAAGGACAAGGTTGTCCAGCACAACGGCCGTGGAACGGTCACCATTAAGGATTTTACCGTCGTTAATGCCGGCAAGCTCTACCGAGGATGCGGCGATTGCACCAACAACGGCGGCCCCCGCAACGTCATCATCCAGAACGTTAAGGCCAAGGGCGTCTCCAACCTGGTGGGCATCAACTCCAACTACAAGGATACTGCCACTATCTCTGGATCATGCGGATCCAGTGTCAAGAAGGTCTGCCAGGAGTTCAAGGGAGTGGAGAAGGGCAAGGGCAAGAGTACTGAGGTTGACACCACTGCCAACTGCAAGGGACAGTCTTCTCTGCCCGCTTGCTAAGTTATTCGTTGATGAATAGCTGTGAGGGAAATGGTGTGATGCTATCATGACGTGATGCTTTTTCTAGCACCTGCGGCTTTCTTTCTGGTAGACCTAGCTGTTGTGACAGGTTTAACTTAAAAGCTGGTCATTCTCCCAGTTAGTGGGAATACCATTCCTGTTACAATCTTGAATTTGAGACCTTCTTTCTCTCACCCTTTTGCCATCAATGCAAGTGACATGCTGATCGAAGACCAGGTTATCCTCGTTGTGGATTGACCCTAGGGCAGAGACTAGAAATTGGTGTAAAAAGGCTATTAACAAGGGCGACTCTCAAATTTACCTGGATTAACTTAGATACGGTTTCTGATGGAAGGAATGAAGCGATGTGCATTTCTTGCCTGTAGCACGTCGAACGCTGTCATCTATTTACTCCAGGCTCATCAGCTTCACGACTTAGATTTCGTGAACTGGTCAATTGCTGAACTACTTGGTACCTGGAAACTGGACGCTTACTCCTGTAGTTGCAACATTACCACAGAACTGGACGTTATCATGAAGGCGGAGATGGCGGGGGCTTGTTGGTAATACCGCGAGTCTAGACCTTTGTGTCGCCACTAGACTCCGTTACGAAAAGGGAAAGCATAAGAGAAACAATTGAATAAGATACTGAAGGCTAAATGGCGGTGTGTGAGGGTATTATTGAGCCTCGACCACTGGGTCAAACATGGCATTCTCCTTGCACTCAATTGGTCACTCAACCAGTAAACACAAACTGAGCTGTCTCGTTAAGATCTACCTTGGGTGAAGAAGGCGGAGTTGTAGTTCCCTGTCCCTGTGTATTCATGATGCGACGGCCCTAGGACATGGGTAATTTCCCCGAACCTGGTCGTGTTCAGCTGGAGTAATAGCTACCGGAGGCTCCGTGAGGCCCGCGTTCCACTCGCTCGCCACCGCTACTTCCGGAGGGACCGCCCGCGGGAGCTAAGCGAGGAGTATTTCTAGATGGTCGTCACGGACAGCAAGTCGCAGCTCAACTACTCAGCACGTGTAGAAAGAGGGTGTGTAGGTTGCTGGTATAGGGTAGCTGAAATAAGTAAAATAGTGCTGGACAACAACGACACCCTTCCGTTAGTGTAATTCAAAAGTAATTATAGATTGTTATTCCTCGTTGAATTTTTCAGTATGATGCGAAAGCACTTGCTTTCGACAATCCAAAGATATTGATATACAGAGAAAGCACCCAGGAGTGACTCGCATTTGCTGCCACGATCATGTCATTGCTTTACTGTCTCGGTGTGCCTAGCCAACGTCGGGCTGCGACACAAACGTCGAGCAGCTGCCCTGGATGACGCAAAACTGACTGCTGTTTGAACTAGCCGGTGTATCTGACTTCCGAAACCAGGTGCCAAGGATGAATTCGTAAAGCCTCTTCTTTGCAATTTAGGTCGAGGAGTGCCAGACACTATATATACACCTCTCCGTGTTAGCTGTTTCAATGAACAGCAGGCCAAGCAACTAATCCACCAAAGACTTGGCACCCTTCGGTCTAATGTTGCACGAAACAAACGTCATTTCTTATGCACCCCGCATTTTCCCCGCACAATATGATGGACACTCTCGGCCACTCCCTAGATTATGAGTTTATGTTGGCTAATCCCTAATCTATGTACTCGATATGTCTTGGTATTTATTGTTGGCGTTTTTCGCGGCCTTTTGCTTTTTCTCTTTTTTTTTTTTTTTTTTTTAAGGATGAGACTGAGCATTGAACTATTTGAAATCCTGTTAATTCTGACCTCATCTTTTCGCAACCATGGCTAAAGTCGATTCAGATGCTCACATAGAGCAGTCGGTCGAAACATGGGGCGATAGAGCGATGACCAATGAACTTCGGGGACGCGCCATTCAGCAACAAGAATATAACCGGACGTACATGGAGACACTTCGAAAGGATCCCTGGCTACTTTCTGGATCGGTGTCATGCTTTGGACCCTCATTGTCCGGGGCATCGAAAACCAGTCGTCAGGTTCTGTTATCAGCATTCCCGTCTTCAAGGAGACTTTCGGCAGTCTTCAAGACGGAAAGTACTTTATCGAGACGAAGTGGCAATCGGCCCTTAGTGGAGGTTCTAATGCCGCCGCAATCTAGGGGCCTTGGGCTGCGTCCTACTTTGTCGATATCTACGGAACTAAGCCGGTCATCTGAGTCGCAGCCGCCATCAATATTTCATCAGTCGGTGTTGAGCTCGCAAGCATTTCTATTGCCATGTTCTTTTGGGGCAAAATGATTAATTTCGTGGCCATTGGCGTTTTTTTCAACCTCTGCACCGCCTACAATGCTGACATCTTACCGCTGGCCATTCAGGCATCGGGCATCGGCTTCTACAATCTCTCTGAATGCATTGGACCGTTTGTTTCTGCAATCATGTCTTAATTCACGTCCAAGTAGGACACGTCCTGATTTGCCGCTGTGGCACTCGTGGCACCATAGTGTGCCTCGTTTCCGACTTTTACGGTCGTCGGCCAATATACTTTGGCGGCTGCATTGCCCTTTGTCTGCTGCTCATGTGTATGGGAATTGCTGGATCTATCAACACAGGTGCTGCCACGACCGCCGCTGTGGGATTCTACACCATGTACAGCCTCTTCTATAATGTCAGCGTTGGATGCACCTTTTATCCTGTTGCTGGAGAAGTGCCAACCTCCGTCTTGCGAACCAAGACGCTCGCCATCGCCCTGGCAATGTCGGCCGCCCTCGTCGGCCGCACTCAACATACGGTGATCATTTGTCACCCAGTACATGTTCAATCCAGGATTCGGCAACCTCAGGCTAAGATTGGCTTCTTCTTTGGGGCCTCTTTGCTCATTTTTGCTCATTTTTGCTGTGCTCGCGTATTTCTTCGTCCCAGAGACTCGCATGCGGACATACGAGGAGCTGGACGAACCGTTTATGAACTACGTCTTGACTCGTTAATTACGCACTTATACTACTGTCGCTGAGCGGCGCGCGGCGGAGGCGTATAGTGTTGGACAGAAGACTGTGCAAATGGAGCAAGCGTAAAGATGGAAGAGGAATTGAATGGATTTATAACTATGACAGTAGTCCTTTGCATTGATAATGCACCTTAAGCCTGTCATTGTAAATGTCCCTCACCCAGTTACACAACTACATCTCTGAGTAATGCTATAGAGCTTTCCTCTTAGAAGTTGCTAGCGGCAGTGTACTGAGCACCCTGAGCTACGCCAACATTGCTGATAGTAATGGTCTTGCCACTGGTGCTTGTGACCCTGACTCTTGTCGTAGCAACGCGGAAGCCGCTGGGGTTCTCAAAGAAGTTGTATGGCTTGCGGGTCGTGGCGCTCCAGGTCTTGCCGCTGTCGGTGCTGACCTCGAGACTCTTGATGGGCTGGTTGTGGTTGACGACCTGCATGGAGAACCAGTATTGGGAGGTGCCCTCCTTGTTGCGAATGTACAGAGGCTTGGTGATACCGCAGTCAACGAACTTGTACGAGGTTTGGACGATGCCATCAGTTCCGCCAACAGCCTTGAAGGCATCGGTGAAAAGATCGAGGTGGCCCTCGGCGCATTCAGGGCACTGGTCGACAATCTGAACCGAATTAGCATCCCAATTTGCCAGAGTGCCAGACGACTTACCATTGCCTTGATGGTTCCCTTGGGGCCGGTGACCTGGATGCAGGCACCGCACTGGGCAGCATTGCTCCACTTGGCTCCAGAGTAGGCAGTTCCATAGATTCCAGAAGGGAGCGTATAAGAAGAGAAGCCGCAGTTTCCGCCGGCCAGGTTACCGCCATAAAAGGTGGAAGATCCTGTGATGTCTGCTCGAGGGCTCATCAAGGTAGCCTTAGAGTCGGGGTTGGCCCCAGGAAATCCCAGGACAACCGCAGCGGAGAAAAGTGCAGAGATGAAGAACTTCATTGTATTGGTTGCTTGGAGTGAGAATTGATAGTTGAATGAGTTGATGTGTGACTGGAACACGTTGATCGGGAAGTCGAAGGAGTGGCTATTTATGAGAGACAAGTGAGCGAACACATGATAGAGCCATGTAGTAACATACCTTTCTTACATGAGAGCGCCCACCTTCCAATCAAGGTCAAGTTCAGCTTCTCAACTGAGCAGAAAGCTTATACTATGGAACAAACGTAAGCTGGTGCTACTCAAGTAAGGCTGATACGACGTATAGTGGATCGTTTCAATCCGCGGTAGAACTGAAAACAGGCGGGAGCAGGGATGCTACCGAGTTAGCCGATTATCAATCGTCGGGAAGCCCGGATCTCGGCCCGGCAAGCTATGGTCTAGACTTTACGGAGAAATCGAGGCCGTCGGTGTCCCGTTGAATTGGACGTAAACGGTCAGTTACGAACGTGCGTTGCAGCACTGCCCGTTCAACATCGCCACCCGTCTGATTTTGACTTCCGGGCCTGCAGCGAACGGATACGAGTTTAACAACTCTGCAGTGGAAAGCTCATGGTGTTTCGAGTATTGCGACGAAGCAGTCGCTCGGTTTTCTGCCTGACAAGTCTTATTCCTAGACGCCGTCAGCTTGCTGGCCAACTCTATGTCGTTCCATGTCTCCAAGTGACTAGGAGAACAACAGGGTTGACCCCTGCGAGATGTTCCCGATTGAGAACTGCTCCGTAAATATCGGCGGACTATGCTTGAAGTAAGCATTCTCCGCTCCTTTATACTTTGCACTATTTGTTTCGCGGTGTGGTTCCGTTGCGGCCACACCGGGAAGCCAATGGTAGGGCGCTATTACGACACAAGCACGAAGAATAGGCCGATGCATTCCACCCCTTGCCATCATGCCAAGTAGCTTCCGAGGCCACACAGGGGCTTCGGATATCGGTTAGCCTCAATTCAGCTAGGTATGGGTTCTTAGGAAGTGAGTTGGTTTCATGCCTGTTAAGAAATGACGCGTTTTTAACATGCATCTTGACTTCTTAGGATATTTTGCTAAACTTGAAATTGAGCAACTCAACAGGACACACAACTGAACTCGACTCATATCAGTCCGAAAGGTTGGCAGCTATCACTAGTGCATTCAAGGCGTCCCGAGAAGAAACAAAGTAGAGCTATCCTGCCGGGCTATGGTAGGAAGACTTGGTGTGTGGCATGGTGTGGTGGAGATGCGACGAGTAGGGAGAAGCACAAAGCCAGGTCGTATTACGTAGACTCGAAGTCTAAAGAAGGGGCGATGCTCGGCGAAAAGGCTGACCCCATGCTTCAATTCACATGGAAAGTTGCAATTGTCCATATTGGTCTAAGTACTGCATGGAATCGGGGTGAATTGCAGGGCCAGTACGTCGTCTAGTCGATGAACTGGGCGCTGACTGGTGGCTCTCAAGTCTGGCTAGTAAGAGCAAATATTAGATTGGAGTCAGTCACCAGACTTCATCGCAATCGATCCGGCTAAAGCCGAATCGTTGAACCAGGATACCAGAGAGAAGCCATCCATTTTGATTCTGAAATGAGCGCCCTAGTAAAGGGTGGTACTGAACATCACTCTGCTACCTATGACAACGCCATTACTGCTCCTGCAAAGTCGCAAGGGCCTGGAGTCGGTTGTTCACCAACATCGTCAATTTATCCATGCCAATCCCCTTGCTCATATCCTTGACACTCAGTAGGTGGGCAGTTTTGACGAGGTTCTTGATCTCGCGTCCGTTGAGCTTGAACTCGGCCAGCACATCGAGCTCCGCCTCACTAATAGCGAACCGAGATCTCCCCGTCTTAACAAAGAAGTTCTCCCAGACTTGACGTCGTGCTGTGACCGTGAGGTCGGCATAGTGGAGAAATAGATCGACGCGCGATTGGATGGCGTGGTCGAGACTGCCCATGCGGTTGGTGGCCATGAAACAAATACCTTGGTAGTACTCGAGCTTGGTGAGGAAGACTACACGAGCAAGGTGCCTTGGGGTTAGTCTTCCGAATTTTCTGGGGAGCTTGAGTAACTAAGAAGCACAATGGGTGAAGACTTGCCTGCTACAAGCTCGTTTTGAGTCAGATTGACATTCGACCGGGCGTTGAGGAATACATCTGCCTCGTCCAAAAGGAGCATTGCGTTCCAAAGCTTGCAGAGGTCGAGCGCTTGATCGAGAGCAGTTTCTACCTCGCTTGGTTCTTTTCCGAGTCTCGCAGCGCTGACATTGTAGAGAGGGACCCGGGCACGTTCAGCGACTGGATGTGAATTAGGTAACCTGATAACTTGAAGTGGCTCAAGCAACATACCTGCTTCGGCGGTGTACGTCTTTCCAACACCGGGAGGGCCAAACATAAGGATAATGATGCCGCGGCCTGATCAGGTCAGTCGAGGAAGAGCCCTTGATACCGGATCTAGAGAAAGTGATTTAATTGTTACCTTTGTCCTCGACAAAATCATCGAATGTGTCGCCGGCCAGAGCCTTGTTCTCCACCAATTCCCAGGAAAGCTCTTTTTCATTCCCAGGAAGGATCAAGTTGTCAAAGGATTCGTCATTCCAGGGGATATCGGACAGGTTGTCGACGCGGAATTTGGCTATGTGCACATGTTAGTTAAGCGGCGTGCAAGACGGACGCTGTACATCGTTGGAACATACCCCAGTCTTTATTCTTCAGATCCAATCCAGTCACCCATGGGGTGGCAAGGAGACATTGAGTGTCAGTGAGAGGTTCTAGAATTTCAGATCGCTTGAAGGGCTTAGTCGCTGCCTTTTTGATGCTCATTTCACCCCCTTCTCTTCTAGGAGCCGTGTTTGGGGGATCTCTGCGATGTGGCGGTCGACGACAGGCTGGATGACCTGGGCCCAATGAACCAGGGATGGGGGCTGGGAATGGCCTCGCACGTTGATTATGCGGCAAGTGGTGAGGGGGTAGCGGAATCACTCTGGGATCATGCCGTGGGACGGTTGAACGGGGGTCGTGTTCATGTCGGGGCCGAGGTCTCTCAATGTGGCTTCCTCGGTTAGATTCCTCGTCGCTATTGTTGAACTCGTCATCGCTGTGGTTGGAATCCTGGCGAGAGAGTTTGAGATTATCAGGCTTCTCATCACTCTCAAGTGGCCGAAGATGGGGCCTTGGCTTGTTTATGGTCAGGTAATAAGCGTAGGTATCGATGATGACTCTCCCAGACACCTATGGATGTATTAATTCATATCACGATGAAACGACGAGAATAAGTCCAATTACCCGACGCTCTTCATCCATTTCAGGCAAAAGAATCTTGGTTCCCTTACAAATCCTGAAACGATATCCACGGAGCTTCTCGAAGAGACGTCCTCGTTGAACTATGCGTTCTTTCAGCTCCGTAGCCGATGTGTTGAAACTGAGTGGATACACCGGTAAAGAATCGACATGTTTATTTCCGCGGAAAGAGGTGATGTATACGGTGGTCCTGTCGTATCCAGATCGTTCCCCGTTCCAATTGACGAACTCAAGATGGATAGCCCAGTGGTCGGCTCCTTCTGGCCTCTCGTACCTGGTGACACGACAGATTGCTTCGACGCCGTAGAAGGTAGTAATGACCAACTCGTTCGGGGGGAAAATCTGCCAAATGTCGTTGAAGACAATCCTGCCAGTCTCCTTGGTGCGTGACAAGGCCTTGACCGAGCCTGCGAGGATAGGACGGAGAAATGTCATAAGCTGCTGGATGGATCCCTTGGCCTCTTGCTCTTGATCGTCAGCATTGACCAGCTCTAAAAGGCGGTCCCAACGATGAACGAGCGGATTGAAGGGGTATTTGAAGGTCCATTCTTCCAGGTCCGGATCAAAGTCCTGATACCTCTCGAGAGCCGCGCGGACATGAGCTCTCATGGGAGGGCTTTGGATGGTGAAAGACTCGGTGACCCATTTTCCACGTCTGTCGGAGTAGCGATGGATAATCGGACCGCTTGCGATGGCGTCATCGAGGGCCTGCTCCTCTGCGTCGGGGTCTTTGAACTTGGACCATCTGTCGGACTCGTGGCAATTAAGGCACGTCCGCCTGTACAGCTTCGTCACAACGTCTGCGTCATCGATGGAACCTGCCTTGGAGCCGTCGCCTCCACTTGTGGTAGTGCTCATTGCATTACCTTCAAATGAATACAAGGGAAGTGCTGTTCTGGTGGTAGGATAAAATTCTAGAAACGGGTTGGTGATGATGGGTAATGGATAAGACGAGGCAGAACCAAAGGGCCACCGGAGGCTTTTTATCTTTTCGTGTTTCCACGTTTGTACCACAACAGCGCGGAATACATAGCCAATCACTCGCTGGCAGCAACATCTGGGTTGGTTTGCTGCCCGTGTCTGCCTAAATGCCTCCACCACGCCGCATTTCTGAGCGCGGTGTAACCGTCCTCGCCTCATAATTGGCCCTGAAGAGTGGGTGTTCCGAAGAGTGTCCATCATCTAGTGATGTGACTCATTCTGAAATGAAACTGAAGCGATCTTCGCCTAACTGGAGTTCTCTGTGTTACTCCTTTTCAGCCACTATTCGTAAGCTGCTTTTGAGTGATGGGCGTGGCTCACATCTCGAGGATCTTGCTGTTAGATAGACCAACGTCGACTTGAATTAAGTACTCCGTCTATGACAACCATAAAAGGGAGAAACCAGTACAATAACGATGCATGCGATCTTAAGAAGACATGGAAAGTCGGACGCTCTGAATGTGTCAGCCGTTGCTTCGCTACTGGAATTAATCAGCGTGTGGAACGTCGAGGTGCACAACCCACTGCTGAAGAAAGGACTTCGGGCCGGAGATATCCGTCTTGTCGACTTCAGCCTTTGGTAAGTGATGGAATTCCGGATGCCACATCTTAACCGCTCATTCCGATGCCGACTTCCGCCTGGCGCGGGAGTATGTGGAAGGTGCGGTCGGTGAACTCCGGGCGTTACACGACTTCCCCTCTCTCGAATGGAGTTTCTGGGCGTCGGAGAAGGTGGACTTATGTACCTCGGTAGCAGTGATTGCATTCTACGCCCGCAGAAGGGATTTCTAATGATGGTTTGTTCACGGAGTGGCCGGTATTAGGCTAGGGCCGCCTGTTTCTATTAACCTGCCAGCTACTACGACAGGCTGAAGAAGTAGGGTCACTAGAAGATAGCCTCTAGCCAGTTGGATATTAATAGCAACACGGGCTGATTCAATATTTCGCAGTTTATTTTCTGACAAACATGACAAGTATTCTTCTCTCTCGCTCGTCCATCTTCTTACGGGTTATCAATCATATGCTCATACAAGTTCTATTCTCTAACAAATTATTTACTACACTACAGACATTTCTCTCTCGTTTCAAATATCACTGCACACAGATAACTAGAAATGAAAGACCACCTTCCAAAACAACATCGCAGCGCTGTCATTTCCTTTTTGCCTCCAGGTCTCGAGGGTACTTCCTTCACATCTACGGGCCACACTTGTGTGAGGCGAGTAGTGTGTGTCAGTTTGACAACCAAAGCTCAGTCTTCTTTCTTTCCTCCATTACCCCTCTAGTACCGTGGATAAATCATGTTCTAGCAGATTGGCCTCGGTAAGAGAACTTCTGAGGCAGCCTCCTGGCATAGTATCCATATTTCCTCCAACAGTGGCGTGTAGGTTGGGAGCAATCTCTCCAGAAGTCAAAGGCATCGCCATCGGAAACAGGCCATTTGTGCCGCTTTGTATCGGCACCTGAAGCTCGGCGAGCATATCATTTGCACTACTTTCCCCAACTATATACTGCAATGTCGGCTGCTGCAACGTCGGCTGCTGCAACGTCGGCTGCTGCAACATCGTTTGTTGCAGTGTCGGCCGCTGAATTGTCGACTGCTGAAACATCGACTGCTGAAACGTCGACTGCTGGAATGTCGACTGTTGAAACGTCGATTGCTCAAGGGGAAACTGCTGAATTGTCGACTGCTGAAATGTCGATTGCTCAAACGGCAACTGCTGAATTGTCGACTGCTGAAACGTTGACTGCTCAAACGTCGACTGCTGGAATGGCCACTGCTGAAACGTCGATTGCTCAAGGGGAAACTGCTGAATTGTCGACTGCTGAAACGTTGACTGCTCAAACGTCGGCTGCTGGAATGGCCACTGCTGAAATCCGGATGGATGGTCAGTAAAAATAACACCTGCGTTGATAGCTGAGGAAGTCGAAGTCATAGCTTCGGCTTGCCTGTTCTGGCTGCTCTCCACCCACATCCGGCTCAAGCTTTCATCAAGGCCGTTCATTGTGTTTGCTTCTCTCGTCGGCCACTGCTGACTTGGTCCTTGGATAACCCCATATGTAGAGGGCTCCCTTTCCTCCCTCGGGTGTACTTGTACCTGGCTCACCGTCAGTCCATTTCCTTGCTCAGGAACAACTGGATGGAGGCTAAAAGGTGGTCTAGATGAGACCTGGCAGGAGGGGCAGGTGCAGCTGGCAGCAGTTGAGAACGTAAAGTCTTCGCTGAACGGTGTCATGGACATGTTTGCGGTGTTTGATGTTTTGATACGAGCGGCTCCTTTGTCGCTGCTGAGGCAAGTATTCATGGAATTGTCCGTCCTCTATGCAGTGTTTGTATCGTCAGTCAGTGGTGTGTTGTGTGTTGTGTAAAGCTCGATGCAGAATTGAGCACCGAGGTCGCGTTTTATACATGTAAACAACCTTGGAGCAGTGACTGATTGAAGAACAGAAGAATACTGCAACTTGCGGCTTTTAAGAAACGTAAAGTAAATACCGTGACATTACATGAGTTATCCAGCACAGTAAAGGTGGAGGGGACTGAACATACATGAGTATTTGTGAATGAAAGAGAAAACATGACAGAACATATAAATAGTAATGAGTGATTTGAACAGTGATTAGTGCCGTCATATTTACTTGAGTAACTCGATGAATACGGGCCTTGCGATGGAGTAGGAATGAATGGGTGAAAGGGTGGATGTACCGGTGAACAATGAGTCGAGTGGGTCAGCGCAATTAGCAACACTTGAATGAACAGTATTACTAAAGGAGACAATACATCAAGTACAACAGAACAGTGTAGGTCTAAATCATAGTACGAAATAATCTTGTTCTTCTGGCTTCTGCCAATAGTCTGCATCATTTCACTGCACAATGATCCAGCTAAGGTTGTGGATTATAGTGATTGTAGACAGGGGTTGATGTGAGAATGCGGGACCCCGTATTGTCTTGTCTCCGTGATGTTTTCATCGTCTCCCCACTCACAATCGACTCCAATTTGTGGGACGCGGCGATGTTGGGGTCTGGAGATGCAAGTTGGGATAGCAGGAATAGTGGCCACTGCTTGCATTAAGGGGTGTTGTAAATATTTTTTATTTGGAGTCACTCCCTTGCAGCTCGTGGCTCGCTCTTCTCTTGTCGATTTCTGTGGTAAACTTGAAGCCTACTAGTTCTTTACAATTCATCTTCAAAATATAGTCGAAGCTAGAGGAAATAGGTAACATGACGTAGAGAAGTAGTCCATCAAACTGGTCATCCTATTATGGCATTGGACCTGATATCTAGCAACCACCTTGCAAGCGTCTCGAGGCATTTTATGGGAGTATAGGCTTGCCATATAAGATAATGAAGATGTCTATTCAGACGATTAAGATCTATGGAAAAAAGAGTAGGCACTTTAAGTTAATCTATAGGAAACTCTCGTGGCTTTCTACACGGAAAGATGGAATTTCGCACCATGCTCAATATAGACATTTCAAACCCCCAGTCGCCCTTCCAGTCAGCCATAGAATAGCCAGTCCTAAAATGCTCTGCTAGATGATCGACTCGGATAGTCCAAGTGTCCATGATGATGCCACAGAAACCACACTGAGATTGAATCTTAGGGCTTGCGATCTTCCAAGAATTCATGAACCTATCCATAAACTTGACATTATGGACTCGGCATAGGTGTTGATTAAGGTGGTCTTTTCGATAAAACGTTCTCTCAACCGGCTCTCGATCTTGACACGCTGAGTAATTATGGGACTCAATGTGAACGTCGTGTGGATTAGTTAAGCCACAGAAGACACAGGAGACCAGCCCATTTTCTGAGTCAATAACTCGAGGGCCGTGAGGGGAGCAGACCCATCTCTCAAGAGAGAGATGCAGCGACTTTTCGTGACGTTGCCAATCGTGCTTTGTTCTAAAGGTCTCAATACAGAATGTACACTGAAAGATTTTGATGGGAGCCGACAGGTCCGTGTTACCATCGTCACTAGGCTTCGCACCAGTCCTTCTCCAGCGACGGCGATACATTTTGTTGCTGGATGGGGCCGACTCATCCGAGTAGCTTGGGTTGAGAAACACACCGTTCAACTCGCAGGGGTCCGAACTGCTAGCCAATGACTGACTATCGGGCGACTTTCCAGAGCTGTCTGTGAAGTCAAAGTTGTAAGGGCTATCGAGTGTTGATGACATGCCAGACGAGGAGGCAGTGACTGATCCAGCTCTAGCAGTAACAGACGCCAGTTCGTGTTCTAGCGGCGAATATTCCCACCTCTGTAGGGGAATGGTCAGGGTTCCTCTCCTCTGAAGAATGTCAACAGAACCTGACCAGGTGCTAACCTGAGGTGAAATTGAGCGAGGAGGCTGAACTTTGCCGCGACGCCGAGCATTAGCGAGCCAGTTGGTGATTTGGGGTTGACTCAAGCCGGTCTGGCGTTGAAGCTTCTCCTTTTCCTCATGGCTGGGATAAGGGTGCCGGTTGTGTGCTGAGAGCCATTTCTTCAGGATGCGAATAGATTCTCTTGAGAATCGAGCACCAATCTTAGGAGGCGACCCCGGCTTCGAAAACGCATCATCAACTGGCTTGGTGGTGAGGCCGAATAAATCTATCCCAGAAGTACTGCGCAGTAGGTTTGGAAGTTCATCCGGGACGTCTTTGAGGACAGTGATCTTGGAATGGGGGCCAGTTGCTGGCCAGCGGTTGGCAGGGAAAGTTGTGGTCTCAGGAATGAGGCTCTCAGGAATGACAGGACCAAAGCCGCATTCAACTCCGAAGGAAACACAACTCGTGCAGTAGCCCTTGTACTGGCCCTCATAGATTATCTTGCACGAAGAGCTGCTAAGGGCGCAGTTGGCACAAGGGGACCCCGGCGTTTCCCAATGAAAGTCGACAGTAGTCGCCATTTTCATGTCCATGGGTGCAGAGGTGTCGCCAGGAGGAAAATTATCCTCGGAGGAATGCCGCAGAGCATAGAAGCCCAAGTTGTCCTCGTTGAAATTCTTCAAGACAATGTCAACATTGCTGTAGTCGGGGCCAGTTGCAAAGCCAGCCCAAATGTCCTGGTATATGGTGTTGCCGATAGCGTCACCTGTCTTGTCCCAGTTGGTGAACTTGTCTACCTCGTTCATAGTGGCGGCGAATGTCGTCGTAGTCAAGAGAAAGGCATGTGTCTCATTTGGCATTGATGCCAATATGGTTCCCAGCCGACGTAATGTTATACTGGTAGAAGGGCGATCTGCATCACAGTAAAAGCATATTAAAGGCAAGAAATCAGGTTACATGCGAAATGGTTGACCAATGCTTACCTGGCGAACCACTATCTGAATAATTTCAGAGAAGCGGTTTGAGGACTGATCATTTTAGCCAATTGAAGATCGTAACAATTTCTTGTCAGGATCCACTCGTCATTGAAAGAGGCGTTCGCTGATGAGTAGAAGTGCATCTTGTCGGACTTGCTTGCCCTCCCGTCTATATGAGGTTAGTGCATCGCAGGTTTCCACCAAAAGCCTGTTGGTGTTACTGGCAATCAAATGCGAGACGCTAAGACATGCAGGAAGTTTCTTTGAAGCTAGTGGGAGACGAGGAAAAGACGGGATTTACTCCATAAACATCATTCATGACTTTCCTCTCCAGAAATGATGAAATGTGCTCACGTTCTCGCCTTTGAATGCTTGGAGCATCCTGTGCAGGGGCTGCATTGTTTATTTATCTTGTAGACAGGCGGCCAACACCGGGCCGTCACGTCATCGGGATTTCTGGCTCGCTTCAAGGTTAAGCCCGTCTAAAGACCACATTCTTGTGACCTAGAGAGAGTGCAGTAATGTTCACTATTCGGCCTCTACCCCGGAATTATCTGCATAGATCAATATTAGACGGCACAGAGTTCCCTGGACGATTTCACATGGCGCATTGGACCACTCAACCTAGAGAAATCAATCCACTGTATCTTTTGAAACCCCCCTACGTTTAGGATTGACCTGTGGCCTCAAAACGCAGTCAAGAGGTAACAAAGCCCATATTTCATAAGATTACTCTTTAGACATCTCATACCATCCCAAGGTCTCTTACTGATACCCCTTCATCAACTGATTTCCCTCCACCTGCTTATCAAAGTCGGGAATATGTGTCGTATGACACCATGGCTTCAGGTCAATCTCCTTGCGGATCGCGACACCGAAGCACGAGCACCACCCATTTCTTGGAAAGTGCTTGTTCACATCGTCCCTCGTATCTTTGTGCAGGATCTCCGGGTAATTCTGGATATGCGGGTGCCCGCCGACATTGTCGTAGAGAGTTGACAGCTGAACCAGTTGCCCCAGTAGTGTAATGGTTCCATCCGTACCCATGTCCTGATGCCGGATAATCGCTTCGCACACAGCTTCGGCTTGATTCTTGGTCCCGCCATGCTCCTGCAGGAGATTCAGAGCCAGGATACCGCCATGGAATTCGAAGGACAAGTGCGTCGCGTGGAGGTTCTTGTCCGTGGTGCTGATGTCGTGAAGGAGGAAGGCCAACGCGACGGTGGAGGGAGAGATGGTCTCGGCGTACTGGGGGAATTGCTGCTTGATGATGGCGGTGGCTTTGTTGCGTTAGTGAGGCCCGAGGATAATATGAGAGGAGGGTGCATACCATAGTAATAGGCCCTCATGGAGTGATTGAAGGTATGGATTGGTAGCTGTTCCTTGGCGTATTGCTGTACCTTGGCCACTAGGGGATCGTCCGAGGGGAACTTGATGTCGTCGACGAGCAGGGGCGTGGGCTTGTTGATGTACGGCTTGCCATTGAAGAGCTTCCCTGCGTCGACGGGGACGGCAGTCCAGCCGTTCTGGGCGATTTCATCGATGCTTGACATTTTGCACTAACAGTTGATAGTGAAAGGGATGAGTGACGCTTTGTGCTCTGAGACCTTGAAGCCTGGAATTGGGAACGAAGCAGGTGTCGACTTAAATTATGGAGCTGGGACTGACAGTCGTATATAGTTCAGAACAGGGTGTGGAATCATGATATTCGGACTTCCTTCGGGTTCTTGTTAATAAGAGCCTAGTGACAAAAGATCTCAGGAGACGGACAAGTTATGTCACTGCCAGGTCTCTGTCTCCACTGTCAGCAAAGAGATCCTCGGTAGACTGCAGCCCCCTCATCAATCATCCACTAACACGGGACAAGCCACCGGATGCACGGCACCAACTGACACGCGGGCTGACTTGGCCGAAGGTCAAAGGGCGTCGACGACATCAGCAGTCAAAAAGGCTGAAAACAAAGCTGGCCTTGCTGGGAAACGATGCTACTGTGAATCGCTCCCGATCCGGGTTGTCGCGTGCCAGGTCTACCCAGTCTTTCTTCAGCCCAGGAGGGAAAGACGAAGGCTATTTTTACCGCTTTAACAGGCTGTGAGGCGCGGGCCGCAGTCACCCGTATGTACTGCTACATCCCCTGGCTCTGTGGATAAATCAGGTAGTGCATTGGTAAGCGGGGTTTGGCTGACTGGAACGAGACCAGCTGCCTACAAAACTTCCTGTTTCTATTGTCTCCACTATGTTCCTATGTAGCTGTATGCTGTGCGTTGTGGTACAGTTGACGACAACAGTAACGATATGGAC
Organism: Neonectria sp. DH2; assembly: GCA_003934905.1. Taxonomy (NCBI): domain Eukaryota; kingdom Fungi; phylum Ascomycota; class Sordariomycetes; order Hypocreales; family Nectriaceae; genus Neonectria; species Neonectria sp. DH2. Next base: position 1,291,837 of record RQWH01000010.1, on the reverse strand, counting down.
CAGAGTATAGTCCTCCGATTTACTGTGCTCCGCTCAGTTGGAGGTGTTTAATTGCTCAATGTCAAACCTCCAACGGGAGGTTGCAGACTTCGTAGCGTACTGGTCGGAAACCTTGCGGATGTGAGCAGTTCCTACCGTGGCACAAAAGTACGTTTACTGGTGTCAAAGCAAATGCCGAATAAAGCATGATAATCTATGGAGAGAATTACGGCCAAGGACGAGAAGGCTATGGTGCTGCAAGTGGTTGTTGTTTCCGAGATTTCGTTCTCACTGGTGTAAATGTTCTAGTGGAGGCTATAACTAGTTGCTTACTTCGAGCGACGGCAAGATCGGCATTATAAAGCACGTGATGACGTGCAAATTCTCAAAGCTAACTATACGGAGTCTAGTCAGCTCGTATCACAATATATGTTTTGCTGAAACAACCAGACATTTCCAAGACTTAAGCACTTCAACGGTGTAGGCATCTTCTATCGAGCCTGCTAATCACCACATCGATAAGTCGACACTCTTTCCGAAAGCTCCCCAAGATTATTTCTAGGAGAATGCTCCTTCAACTTGTGCAATGTGTTCAAGGCACGCTGAAAGCTTCCACGATCATTTATGGTTCCATATCCATCATGCTTCTGCTAAGCCTTGTCTTGGCTGTTGTCATCTGGACTGGAAACATCTCTACAACGCGCAGGGAGCTGAGACACCTACGACAACTCGGATTATCTACCAGCAACATGGTGGACCAGTATGACCCTAAATTCGACGCACCAGAAGACACCCCAGTCGCTGGACCAGTACGCATCAAGGCCATTTACATCCATCCCGTCAAGTCATGTGGGCCCATCGAGATGAACCGTGCCTTGCTCACCAAGACCGGTTTTATGTACGATAGATGTTTCGCGATTGCAACAGAAACCGTCAAGACAGACACCGCCACAAGGTCGGAATGGCGATTTATCAGCCAGCGCACCAAGCCAAGCATGTCTCAGATTAAGACGGAGTTATGGCTTCCGAAAAAGGAGAACAATCAGCAAGACCCGCTAGTTCAGGCAGGTGGATGTCTCGTTCTGACGTTCCGAGACCCAGATATTCCTAGCTGGACTAGCCGGCTTGAGACCATCTTTCATACGTGGAGTCTCTCCGCGACGCCACATTTATCCTTCATTGTGCCTCTCCAACCTACGCCCACTCAGATGAACGACTTTGAGATAAGGCTGAAAACGTTCGCCATCCACCACCGCGACGCAAAGGGCCTCGACATGGGCAACGTCCCCTCTGTTGCAGCAGCGTTACCCAAGCTAAAGAGATTCCTGAGAGTCTCAGAGGATCAAAGCCTCACGCTCTTGGGGTGTACGCCGGATACTCTTACCCGTACGGATAGAAATCTTGCACCACTGAAATACATTGGTTCCCCGGCATTGCACGGTTACACGGATCAGCAACCCATCAACATCAATAGCTTGTCTTCAGTCCACGCTGTAGCGGCGCTCCTTCCACCTGAGAATCGACCCCTCAACGCACTTCGCTTTCGTGCAAACATATGGATCACAGGCACGCCCGCATACGCAGAAGAGACTTGGAAACGCTACCGAATCCTGCCGAAGAGTGTCAGTACCGAGTCGCGAGCTAGTGTGGCACCAAGGTTTTCTGTTGTTTGCCACACATCTCGGTGTACGATGCCTAACGTCAAGCCGGACACGGGGACATTTGACGCAGACATCCCGCCCCCACACAAGAAAAGAGGGAGACCACAGCCAAGCACAACGTTAGTGAAGTACCGCTCGATTGAAACCGGAAACGGAATGGCTCTTGGCTACATCGGCATGCATTGTGTGCCTGAGGATCGGTGCTTGAAGGAGGCTAAGGAGCAAAAAGCAGGATTATACGTTCAAGTTGGCGATGAGATTGAGGTCCTCGAGCGAGGGGTGCATCTATATGGGTCGACGGGTAATGACTATTAGAATCAGCTATGTCTTTAGAAGATTTACAATATTAGACCCTTGATGCAGATTTTATGGTCGATATCTCAAGCAGGCTTCTCGTTCGTTCGCAACTTCATCACGGAGGCTGTCAGTATATTATTAGACCAGTGTACACATATTGACCCAACGTAAGCAGCTACATCAGTCAGTAAAATGCTTGAAGCTTCTCCAGGGCCAGGGCAGAGACTATGTGGCGACTTTCTCATATGCCTCCTAGGCAGTGGGTCCTTTATCCAGTTTGATTATGACACGGTGAGTCGGCGGAATTGCTCATTTGAATAAGTTGATTTTTTTGACAACGACCGGGATAATAAGACTGAAGGAGGGACTGGTCATGTCGGTTTCATTTGCCACCTGCAGCCAATCATGGAGAAATATCTCCAGAAGGTCATGAACTCATCTCGATTTTGTGAGCTTAGGACCTCGTGTGTTGTCGACGAACTATCAGAAGATGAGGTATCATATCAGTGTGCATTATAAGTGGGATGCAACAAGGTTGTATATAATTCGAAAGCGTTTTACTACTTTCCAAATGTTAGGGGCCTGGCTTGTATTGTAATAACATCTACCCTTTAGTAGTATACCCCTACACTCCCTTAGTCTCCGCGTTCACACTCATCCACAATCGTCCCCCTCTCTTTATCTAAACAACTCCCTCGTCGACACACTGTTCAAACATGTCGCACTATTCCCCGGCAGACAAACGTGGCCGCAACCAGCCTCTACGCACACGGAGCCCAACGTGCCACAATCGCTTTGTGTGATGCAGGCCTGTTGGTCGGTACAACCATCTGCCACGCGGAAGTTACCGCATACAAATTTCAGGTTGTCAGTGATGACCGTCAGACAGACGCAGTTTTCACTAGTGGATCCACCGCAGCTGTCGAGGAGTCCTGTGCAGGACGGTTGGGTGCAGGCTCCATTGATGCAGGAGGCGCCGAAGGGACACTAGAGTAACAAAGGCCGGCGTTTAGTGATGAACGATGGTTATCCAAAACACGTTTGCTGTATTGTTTAACTTACCACGAAGCCACAGGAGCCACAGTTGTTCGGATCGGTCAAGTAGGTACTCGGCGAGGGGCAACTGTCTGTCGACGTGCTTGAGGCCACATCAGTCGTTGACGTAGTCGATTCCACGACAGTGGTTGATATGCTAGAGTCAACCACAGTGCTCAGCGTAGAAGAAGTCTCTGACAAAGTAGACACACCGCTCGCCTTGCAGGGACCGGCAAGAGTACCCTGAAAAAGGACACAGGCGAGCAAGAGCTTGACAATCGGTGATGGGCCCATCACGAACTTGAGTTAACAATCGGCGGAGAAGGTATTTGCTGGTGAGGAGCAAGGACTAGAAGGACTTTTTGCCAGGGATCGGGCAGACACGAGATTTTAGGAACTTGTTGCTTGCATGGAGCTATAATCCAATCTGAAAGGGGGTTGAGGCTAGCTTTCCATGCGGTCATCGAGGGCATCGCGGGGGAACCTGCTTTCGTGCCGCCTGCTAACCAAAAATTGCCCATGGATGCTTGTAAGCAGCTTAGTTTAATTAATTGTCCTTGAATATTACGAGACTATCGACGCCGTTCGATTTCGCATCGTTTCACCTGCGAGCTGGAAAGGCCAGTCCAGTGACTAGCCTGCTCACCGTCGCGGATCGTCGCCAATAGTGTGATACCTAATGCAATAGTGCGTTGCCTAGTCCTGGGGCGGCGCCTCCTTGCCGTCCATACCGGGGGAAAATGGAGGATGATGAGCTAAAATAGCCACGTCCTGTGCGGAGGTTGGGATCATCCCCAGCCATATTGACCAGGGCCAAAAGATTGGTTGGTCACCTCAATGACGTCAGTGATATCTTGGACTAATTTAAAGGACAAAGGTTTTGACTCTCGACTGGACAATCTACACGGAATGACCAGGGACACCTTACACTATCGTATATTCGAGATAGTTAATAAGCACCGCATACGACCGGCGTACCCTTTAGTATCACGTTCTACTAGGGGAGCACAAAGTTCGAGGCCAGATTCCAGGATATTGAAGAACGAGTGGTCATTCAATATTCCAGATCATCTGGAAATTGAATACGTAGCTCAAATGATGCTTCTTGACTTGCTCGAGGCTCTGTCTTTCAAATCCGCAATGCTTCGTTCCGAGTGGGACCTGAAGGAAGTTATGATCTCAACTTCATCAGAATCGATAGTTTCACCTGTCGCAGCCACTCCTAGTCCACGGGAAATCGTTGCATCCCCAAGCTTACACCACTAATCAAGCCAATGGAAGCTAGGCAGTAATACCCGTGACTTCTCCGCACCTTTGAAAATGAACATGATAACCATCTGGAGCCTTTAAAACTGTCTTTCGCTGGCATGTCATTTCACTTGCATTGCCTGGCGACCAGTATACACGAGTATAACCCTTCCCATCACTTGTTTGACCAACGCCCTTGATCAACATTTTGCATCAGGAAAAGGCAGTGGCTCTACAGCTAATCAGTAACGGCGAGTCGCAAGCGTGTAATAGACGCAGCAGGCATCCCATTGTGACATCTTGAGCTCGCTCGCAGGCCGCTGGCCTCTTCTAGGTCCCGATCCGGGCTGCTGTCGATTCAAACCTCCTTCAGCGTGGCATGAAGCCGCGCGAGTTCATCCATTGCCTCATACTTGGCGAGGGTCTCTGACAGTGGAGAGGACATGGCCTATATGCCGAAAATCGGCATCATAGTCATGCTATCTCCATGCGTTTAGTAGAATTCAACATATTGATAGTTTTGCACACAAACCTTAAGGTGGTATCGCCGTTCCTATTAACACAACTGCATTTCGCCGTAGTACTGTCACGGTCATCTCTGCACAAGGCCCAAGAGGCGGGTTATGGCAGCTTAAGTGTAGGCGTTGGCGCTGGAGGTGGAAGCATCGCCGTGTGTGTTGAAAGGCTGCAATTTATCCCCAAGCAGGCTCTCGACGAGGCTCCGCACACTTCTGTCCTCAGAGAGATGTCCTGCAATATGGCGTAGTACCTTGGTTGCCATGCCCCTTAAGAACCAGCAGTGAGGCTCAACACGCTCAATCAAGAACGACCAATGAGCGAGCACAATGAGGGCGGCAGGGCTCCTACGCCATAGCATCCGTCTGAAGCGATCCGATAACCTCCTCAACCACGACTCCATGCTCATCCAAACCGCCGCTACGTCATTGGACGCATAGCTCAAGGAACAACATTTTCCCAGTGCTTCGATGGCAGAAAGCGTAGCAAAGAAGTCGAGGGCACTGTCTGGCTTCCCTAGTACCTCTGCCATGCGATAAGGGAGGGTGCGGAAGCGGTCGAGTAGCTCAGGGGGCGCGTTGCTGGTGACTTCGTCATCTGAGGTTGTTTCCGAATCGTTTCTGGCCGAAACGGAGGTTTCCTCAGGCATGTTATTGTCATCGCTGGTGATGAAACTGTGGAGAGCAAAGCTTGGATCGACACAGCCTTGAACAGCCGTCATGAACGACTGCAACTGAAATGGAGTTTGACTTTGGCCGAGTCCTGGCAGTCCATCATCAGACGTCCAGTGGCAACAACGCTGGATATAAATCATCTGCGCGCCCGCTCTCGCTCCATCAATTTCGGCTCCGCGAGAATCACGCTGCAGTAGTAGTAACTCTTCCCACCCGGAGGAGAATTCCCGAAGAAACCGCGCCGATCGGTCCTGGTGCGTTGGCTTGGTCTCGTCGTCGGACAGCGCGGCTAGGTGACTCGCGGAGATGGCCAGCAGACCGCACATCAACCAACGCAGTCGCAGGGCTTGTGAAACCACATCTGTGTGCCAATGCTTGGTGGATTCGCCATCTTGGACGGGAAGCGTGAAACTGGTGGTGGTAGTGAAGTGGTGAAAGTATCTCAGCGTTTCCAGGTCCAGATTGCGCGGATCTAGAGTGAGCATGGACGGTTGTGTGTCGGTTGACGATGTGACTTCGAGGTTATCAAGGCCATCACCCGTCACCTGCGGCCCTTCGTCAGCGGCCGTAGCCGTCGTCGTAGCTGTGACCGCAGTACTAGTACTAGGTGACGTGACCTCGAAATACCGGAGTTTGGTTCCCCGAAAGAACGTCTGAAGATCGACCGAACAGGCAGAGGACTCAGCAGGGTCGCTCACGCCATGGCTCTCGCTCCAATGGCGTCTCATTCGCTTCGAGCTGGCGCAGAGTCTCTCACAGCCAGCGGCCGTACATCTGTAGCCAGAGATAATTGGCAGTCCATCCACGGGCGGAGAGCCCGCAGGTGGAAGCTGCACATGGTCGGGCTCTGCAAGTTGGAGTCGAGCAATCGAGGACAGCATGCGTTGTCTTTCTCCGCGGTAGATCTTGTGCCGGAGCAGATGGCTTCCCAGGGCACCTTTCTGGACAGCGTACTTGCACTTTCGGCAGATGAGCACGCTATACCTGGCATCATACTCGAGGAAACCATGCGTGCCGAAAGTGACGGGCATGTTGCGTTGCTACGCGCTACGCTGCACAGAAGAGAAACATAAATCACAGGTCAGCCTGTGACCGAACTGGCTTACTGATGGTGCCTGGTCTAGGCCATCTCTGGTTAGTGTGTATAAGTGGGGTTCCAGAACCGTATGTAAGATTATAGAACCGCATATTGGATTCCAGAACATCATAACGGGTCCTGGAACGACACACCAAATTCATCAACGCCATGTGAGATTCTGCAACCACAGTAGCCATGCCAATGCCCAGGTCAGTTACAAATGCAATCAATAAGCGAACTTACCGGGTCACCCGCCCGTCGGCTTTGAAATCCCATTGTTGCCGCATATGGTGAAGCTGGCTTCTTCGGATTCTCATTCTCACCAAGGTGCCGGTCTAGATACCTATATAAACATGCTCCTACTCGTTCCCAGTTCCCATCACCTCCTCACTATTCCAACAGCAACACGCTTCCACTGCTTTCCAGCTCTCATCACCCTTCACCCATCATTACCCAAACAACAACTTACAACGCTCTCCCGAAATGGCATCCAACCAAGCTGCGTGGCTCCTCAAAGCCAACACTCCCCTGGAAGTCGGCGAAGCTCCCATGCCGACCGCCGGTCCCAACGAACTCGTCGTCCGAAACGCTGCTATCGCCATAAACCCGCTGGACTACCACATGCAGCAAGCCGGCGTCTTCGTCCAGCAGTGGCCTGCCATTTTCGGTTGCGACGTGGCTGGCGAAGTCTACGAAGTCGGATCAGAAGTCAATGGACGCTTCAAGAAGGGGGATCGCATCATCGGGTGAGAGTTCCCAGAATCACCATGCAATAGTGTTGAAACTAATTATACAGACACGCCATCAACTTGGTTAGTGGCCGACCCCAAGACGCGGCATTTGCTTTGTACACTGTCGTCCTAGCGGACAAGGCAGCCATTCTGCCCGATACCATCTCGTTCACAGACGGCGTCGTGGTGCCCTTTGCTCTGGAAGCCTCGGTATGCGCCCTCTCGCTCAAGCAGCCCGGCATCGCCATGCCCGGCGTAGCTACACCTGCTCTTGGCCTGCCGTATCCCTCGCTGGACCCCGTGTCGATAAGCAAAACCCTCGTCGTCTACGGGGGGTCTTCCTCTGTCGGCTCGATGACGACTCAGCTGGCCACGGCGGCCGGCCTCACTGTCGTTTCCATCGCCAGCCCTCACAATTTCGACTTGAGCAAGACCTGCGGGGCAGTCGATGTCTTCGACTACCACGATCCTTCCTTTGTCGAGAAGGTTGCCGAAGCCGTTGTCAAGTCTGGACACGAGTTCGTGGGTATCTTCGATGCTGTTGGTACGCCTGAGACGTATGCGAACGACGTGGCCATCCTTGCCAAGCTAGGCGGAGGCTATCTCGCTTGCGTTCATCCCCCGCCCGACAATCTCCCAGACAACGTAACGGCAGGCATGATCTTTGGTGTGGACGACATTGCCACTCCCGTTTGGAGGGACTATGTCACTCCCGCATTGCGATCCGGGAAGCTCAAGTGCCTTCCACCTCCCCTCGTTGTTGGGAAGGGCTTGGAGCACATTCAAGACGCATTGAAGAAGTGTGAAGCAGGTGTTAGTGCCACCAAGTTGGTGGTGGAACTTTAGGCTGTGGTTAGTGAGACTGGTCATTGTAAAATGAGCCTTAGTAACATAAAAGATGAGATGGTAGGACGATGCTTTAATAATATTATCTGATAACATCTCTCGCCGATCTTAATGTGATTATGAAACACGACAACATCCACCCCTTGTCTAAGAACGTTCCCTACTAAAAGTTATACATAATCAGGAAGCGCCGAAGCATCGGGTGTTCAAAGCTGCCCCATTCTCATAGAGGATCGCCTTCCATCGGTACGGAATGGCAAACTTAATTATGCTTCAGGTGGAACGCGGCCGAGGTTCAAGTCCTATTCGCCGAGTCCATGTATGCATTGAGTCGCCGTCACTGTTAGGTCTGTGAATTTCACCATTGTTGTGATTTTGCATTGGCAATGGATGTGCCCGGCTTGCAGAAAACTGGATCTGATCAGACTGGGCGTTTACCGGTTGAACGTGCACCGGTAGAAGCTACGAATATTGCTCTAATTGATAGTTGCACGGTCAATGAGATAAGCTGACGGGATAATAGCTAGAACATACATGAAGCCAGTCTGGTTGGGTGTGTTCACGCCTTTAAGGGCTGTTTAGAGTCCACTAGAACTTATAAAATAAAATGTAGTATATGAATATTTGAATGGAGTTGGTTTCACGGGCGATCAAATTCATTCATTAGAACTCCCCGGGAAGAATTTCATATGGCAATTAAGGGTTAGGATTGTTGTACTTAAGACTAACTAATTCTCACAGCAAACTTTTCCGCTATCACGTCCATGGCTTCCCATTGACACACTGGTCACTGAATCCTAAGCTAACAATTTAGACAATATTCATAGTTCCTTGCGCAGCAGATGTATCCCTTGCCGCCGAAGATTGGAAATGATGCCAACGACAGAACCCGTCTTCTCATCAGTTTAGGCCTGGCGTGAAAGTTGCTGTATTCTGTAGAGGATCTGAGGCAGGGTTACGGTAGTGAGTCGTGTCGTGGTTGCCATCGGGCCCCATTCCACTCGTGCTTTCGACCGTGTTGTTCGAGAATTGAGATTCAGTGTTTGCTGCTCTACCAGTGGCGAATGTGTTGCTGTCAGAGTTTCTGGTCTGGGTGCTCAGATTGGCAGCAGTTTGCTTTCCGTTTTGAGCCAAATCCTCAATGCGTCGCTTCATGTCAATGCCGGTCTGTTGCGCCTTGGAAGACAAATCCGCCGCCTGAGCCTTGCCATCTTGGGCGAGTGCAGTGCCCTTCTCAGAAGCCGCGGAGGCTAACTCTCCGGCACGCGCTGTCGTATCACGGGCTACCTGACGACCTCGAGGCGAAGTGACAAGGGGAGCGATATAGAGTGAAGTTAGGCCCAGCACAGCTAGCCCAAACGGAGGTACGATTTTGATGAGCCAGTACAACGAGGTTAGGCCGAGGAAAGCCTGCGCATATGTCAGCCAAGGTTCCCATTCACGCGGTTGGTAGATATCCTGAGCTGCAACTTACAGCGAAGGTTTGGTTCAGATCTTCAGCGAAGATGATTCTCTGGATTTTGACTACGGCGTACTGGGCGAAGTCATGGACGTCCTGTAGTGTGGCATTGAGTGTCGACTCTGAAACCCTTTTATACTCTTCGGGTCGTAGGCGGGCTAGAAAGGTGTTGGGGCCGAACAACCGGCTGGCGAATTCCGTGATAGAAACCACTGGTAGGTCAAAGTCAACAAGGGATCATCTTAAAAGATGGGATATCACATACCTCCAAGAGTGGTCGCTACGGCCTTCAGGGCCAATCGCGTAAGAGGTACGTAGTGTGCCCCGAACAAAATGCTTAGAGCAATGACGTATGAGCCGAGGGTGCGGACTGGATCCTCCCACTACAGATATATGTGAGCAATCAGGTCCGAAGTCAATGACTCTGAGTAAGGGACCTACACTGATATACTTGTAAAGGCTGTCTTGGTTGGCTGTAGTATTGCAAGTCAGCGTGGTGCTCTGTCTGCTCCTTAGCTTGCTTCGCATGTGATTCGCACCTATGATCTTCTTCAACGGTCCAATCTCTCCCTGTTCGCCATGGTCCTCGGAATGTGGCTTTTGATACTGCGACTGCTGAACTGGAGCGACTAGAAAATAGAATGTGAGTATTGAACAATTGATATTTTTGGCATACCCATGAAGACTCACCTGGTTCGAAATGGTGAGAACCGTTGGCCTGGGTGGGCATAACGTAGGCCGGTCCACTCATGATGGTGGTGTGTGATGCGGATGGTTGGTGAGAGTGAGTTGGGTTTTCAGGTTAGTGAGGAGAATTGAGCCACATTCTGATTGAGAGGTTGTTCCTTTTTCTTTAAATGAGAAGGAAAACTTCCTGTGCTTGCACTGTAAGTGTAGTGCGTCATGCCAATGTTTGTCGATGAGACTATGACATCAACTAGCGGTCATCATGCATTCGTCATTCCGGAATAACAGGTCCATGAACATCCACTGTGCGCCACTGTGGCACTGCCCCTCTTTTGAAGGTGCATGTCGTCTACGTAGCGGCCGCATTACCGATCACGAAAGTTGACATGACCGCTCTTCAAGATAACCGGACTTAATCACCCCTCTGCACTGCGTTGGTTTCTCGGTGAGCTACGGCAGGCGTACTTTTTTCCTACCCATCCTCACTATTGTAGTCTAGATTGCCAATTGGGGCGCCTAGATTGGCCTAGTGCGATCGAGAACATCATGTAATAAGCGAACGCCAGCCAGCCTTTTACTTGTACTCAAATGATGTCAGTCGCCCAATTTCCCGCTTTAACTCTCCAACTTCTATCTCCATTTGTCGGCGGGTCATTTTAAATCGTGTTAATCTACTAGATGTTTCATACTTCAAGACTTTGGTATGGACTTTTGCTTCGTGTTTCGGGTTGGTGCACCGTCAAGCCTCTCAGTGCTTGGCTTCGTCTAGTTGGCCTCGACGTAAATTGCCCATGGATCTGAGTCGGTTCCATGAATTTGACTGCATATCCGGCTGCTTTACGCTCATTCACTGCTGCCTATTTCGTCCTGGGAGGTCAATTAGGTCATGGTGTCGTACTTTTCGATGTTTTTTACGTCGCAGTGAGACATGCGACACGGCCTGCCTGTCTGCCTGTCAGATGGAGGGGTGATGATTCCCTTACTGAAGCGCCATTGAGTCTCCTGCTACACAGCTGCAGCACCATTGTAGCATCAACCTCGGTTACTAGATACTTTTCCCAGCGATGAAGCATACAGGAAGCCCACAGGAGAGAAAAGGAATGGTGGGGATCAATTAATATTATGCCTTCATATGCACGATCTAGCAGCAATCACGCCAACCCGCCTGACTAAGCTGAAAGCTTCTCCGTGCTGTTGACCTGACCCTTGACTAGATAACCATTATGAAAGTAACAAAATCAGTCGCCGCCTCAAGACTGTACAGTCCGACGCGCTAGCTATGTCCCCTTGTTGCTACTCCTTTTCGGAAAAAGGTTCACGTTGGCTTTGGTCTTTCAGTGGTTCTTCTGCCCTCATCTTTCCTCTTAAGGGGGAGTTCATGATGCTAGCAACCGTGAGATGTACGCTGCGTGGTGCCAAATGTAACAATAGAGACGTAAAGGCGGCATTCCAACTGCTGAAGACCATTCGCTTGCCATTGGATAATCCTTTATACCCAGCCATAGCAACAGCCCTAGGGTCTTCCATGGCACCGGAAGCTGCCATCATAACGGTTTCCTCAGCGTGCGCTCGCGTTACATACTGCGTGTGCGTGGGTCCAGGCATGAGTTGTGTGTTGACTACCCCGGGGTAGGCGCGAAGTTCAATAGAGAGGGCTTCGGAAAAAGCACGCACGAAGTGCTTGGAAGCGTGATAGAGATTTTGGTGAGGGGTAGCAATCCAACCTGCAACAATTAGCACCTGGCCTAGTCGGTTGACAACACCTCAGGAAGATCTTACCGCCAACACTAGAAACTTGTAAGATCCACCCGCGTCGCCGTTTGGCCATGTCTCGTCCAAACAGCTGCGTGAGCTGAACAAGCGAAATACAATTCAACATGACCATGCGTTCAACCAGTTCAATGGGCTGCTCTAGAGTTTCCCCGCAGCCCCCAAGTCCAGCATTATTGACAAGAATGTCTACCGTATATCCTGCATTCTTGACCTGGCTGTAAAGGCTCTCGGCGGCACCAGGGATTGACAAGTCCAGAGTGATGGTGCGGGCAGATACTCCACCTTTCCCCTCGATGTTGTTTTTGACAGCCTGGAGTTGTCCGTCGTCCCGGCCGACGAGAATCAAGTTGTGTCCTTTTTCTGCAAAAATGTAGGAAAGTTCAGCGCCGATACCACTTGACGCTCCGGTTATAAGGACGAGACCGGTCGGCGACTTGGGTTTGGGGAGAAGTAAACGCAGAGGAAGGACGATGGAAGCCACCGCAGGTGCTGCCAGCTTGATAGGGACATTGAAAAGCAGAACAGAAATAAGCGCGGCGAGAATGCTTGCGAAACTCAACAAATCAATGTTCGTATCGTCGAGAACAAACCATCGAGGTTTGAAAACAGCGGGATTGCCGTCATCGACCTGGCGGGATGGCTGCGATCCCGTTTGTGTACCGGCACTTGAATGTGACTCGGACATTTCTGGACTTTGAGATGGATGAAACGATTAAAATGAAAAATCCGATAAAATATCTGGAGCAGAAGCTGATCGAATATATCGTACCTAGTCTAAATCATCTAGGCACGTCATGAAGCCGTCCGCATGCGTCATCAACTGCAACAACTCTATGACTGAATAGGTTGCCGATCTAGTGTTTCCTTGGTCTGCGGAGGTTTGTCTCCAGCTTACTTCAATTTGAGCTTCCCACTGTGAAGGGACAAGGAAAACAAGAATGACCTACAGGAAAAGAGTTACAATGGCCCATAAGGCTAGCTCGTTACCGAGGAGTTGGCGCGCTTAAAATTACATTGGATAGGTTAGAAACAGTCGTACATGCATAAATGACGTAAACCACTAATATTAACATGTGAAATCCCAAACTTGTCTACTCGCATTCCAGCAAATGCGATTCCGATGCCTCGATGACGCTGCACTGACGTCCAATTCCATGTACAGGTTTTGCTCTTTTTCTTTTTCCTTTTAATCCCTTCTTGTGCTCTAGGTGTTGTACCACATAATCTTCTACGTCATATTAATATTAATATCATGCAAAGAAACGTTGGCTGCATGCGCTTCCAGTGCCAGTGTTCCGCCTTGAGATGATTCTAATTAATGAACAGTGGGTGGCTCTAAGGCTGACCTTAACCTCATCATTCAGTTTGAAAAAGCATATTTTACCACAGAAATCAAATTGTTCAACTCATGCGATTTAAAGAACCGTCACGCCATACTCTACAGGGTAATGCGAAGGCTCTTGTGTTCTTGTCTTCAAGCACGGAGCCCTTACTAAGAGATGGTCTTTGTCGATAGTTACCAAGATGGCTGTAGCTTCAGGAGATGGTGTTCTTGCCACGAAGCGTGAATGATATCGCTCGGGACTTCTGTAAGGAGTCGAGGAAGTCCTCTGACTGGACTAATCAGCTATTTAGGACCAAATGTTTGATCTTGATACTATTTTCCAGTCCCCTTTCCGTGATCGACTTTGCTATCAAGGCCATTTTTGTTTGCTGGAGCAGCGTATTTCCGAGACGAGACATAGAAGACGCCTTTCTGAGTGCGAGCATTAGAAAGTAGGCGAGCAGGCCGGGTCTGAAGAGTCGCGACGTCAGTGCGAAATCTCGCGACATCTTTCGCTGGGTCCAACACAGCCGCACAGTGAAAGCAGCAAGCCTTGCACTCAACCCCAGGCTTTGTAGAACAGTGAAATTCAAAAGCCTGTGGGAACTTCATATTTTCACTATTCTTTTTTCAAATTGCCAATTGGGCATGGCAGAATTGGGATCGTCCCAGAGCGTGCCTCCCACGTGCCAATACAAGGGCTTGGCCGCCAGTGTATTAGTCGCCTCCCATGATGCATCGATGACGTAATAATGTAGCGGAAATAAAATCTCCTGGAGCATGCTACTCCAATCCTTGGCTCATCGATTTATCATCTCGTTACTTGTGTTATCTACCATTACGTCCAAACCCCAGCCCACGAACGAGACATGAAGCGTGTCTTAGCATACTCGGTTTCAAGGGCACAATGTCGCGCAAGACTTTTCCATGCAACTATTTCCCCAAGCATCTCATCGTCAACCATCGTAAACCGGTCATCAGAGTCGGGCACTCGTAATCCGACAGGCAACGCACCGGAAAAGGCAAAGATATCCAGTATTGACGCCGTCCCATCTACCACCAAACATAAAAAGACTAGTGCCGAGCTGGATGAGGAGCTTCGCGAGAAGTTAGAGATGTTATCTGGAGAAGGGGGCAGTGCCGGAGTTGAGTATGAGAATGGCAAGGCTGAAGGACTCAAGAGGGGAGTAAAGTCGAATATGTTTCGTGTTATTTAAAAGTAACGGAGATAAGGGCACGTGTACATCAACGCAAACGGGGAACACAAATCACTCGATATTAAATTACATGTTTCACAACACAAAACAGATATGTTAATCAATATCATTCTCCTCATTTCTGCTACCTGTAATTAGTGAGACCGTCAGCCTCATAGCTATCTGCAGTCCATCTTCGCCAAAGAACAGCCAAGCATCCAGATTTCTCTATATAACCACCTAACCAGCCTGATACACCGCAAGCGATCCAACATGCGGGTTGATCTGCGTCAAATTGTAAGGCGTCACGTACAAGTCGACATCTGTCAAGGCGAGAAACATAGTCCCATTCACCGCAGGATCACCTTCCCAAGTGGACACATTCGGCTGGATAGTGTAGGCCGTCCTGTCCTCCAAGCTCACATTCAAGAGCGGCGAATAGGTAACATTCAACTGAGACACCCATGCTGCGAACTTTGGCTCGATGACGTTGGTGGACGTAACGTAGCTGTTATTCGGGCCAACTAGTTGCCCAGGGCTGTCCCACTGCAGGAAGACTTGGCGGCCTGGGTATGAGAGGGGGATGCTGCGGTTCTGGCTGATGGCGGCGCTGCAATCCAGGGTCTCGTCGGTTGCGTTGACGCAGAGCTCTGAAGAGGGAATGTCGGCGGTGGATAGCGTATTGCTCGAATCTCCTGTGGTCTCGTTCCAGACAGCTGAACCGTTGATACGAGCGGGGTTGGGTTGATTGAGGATGTGCAATGCCGGGAAGTTCTGCCAGACAAGACGCGTCTGGTTGTACGGACAGCTCGAGATGTATGGGGCCAATAAGGTCCACGCCCAGCTCTGAGGGATGCCCGGTGTATGCCATTCGGGCATGGGGAATTGCCCACCAAACTGGCGGAAGATCAACTGCTGGCGAGCCTCAATGGTAATGCTCTGGAGGAGAAGCTGTGCGGCGGGGCCAGAGTTGAGGTGCGGCAAGAAGCCATACACGCCTGACTCGCCCCAACGCGTGAGCTTCTGGTTGAAGTCGATGTACTCCCGCACGTTGGACACCGGGTAGTTATATGTGCACTGCTTTGGCGCTTGAGGCCCGAGCATGTTGGTTATGACAGTGGCGTGACCGACCTCTTGCTCAGCCATATACTGGATGAGGTATCGATCCTCGGCGTTGATTCCATACGCCTCAAACTCTTCCACGCTGAAGGTTGCCAAGCCCCAGTGGAAGAGGTCGTACTCGATCCATTCCTGGTAGAGCGCCAAGGCAAGGGATTGGTAATCGAAGTCGCTCTGCACTCGATATACCGGTGCCGACCCATTGGTGCCGATGCCACCACTGGGTGTGAATGGCGCGGGCTGGTCTCCGTGAAGCTTTCCATCAGCTGGGTAATCGAACGCATCTGGCGCAGGTGGCAGGGCTGGGATGAACGGGCTCAGGACCGAAGTTGAGAGAGCACCGGTAGTGGTGGCTGGAGGACCAGTGAACGACCCATGCGAAGTAACATCAGTATGAGGCGCTACCGACGGTATAACGGTTGGCTCTGAAAAGATTGTGGTTTGAGCTTTAGACACGAAAGGCGCGGCATCGATGCGACTGATGAGTGCGAGCAGCCCCGCAGCTCGTAGCAATGATCTTGATGCCATTTTGGGTGACTTGGGGCATTAATAAAACGAATTGTTTCAGACATATTTCTTTGCGACGACGACTGTTATTTAAATCCCTCTTGCTACGTCTTCCTAGCCTCGTGTTAAACCATCAATGACACGTCGAGGGATAGAGTCGACGTCATAGAAAGATTTCGAGTCCTAGTCTATATCTCTTATAGAGTGGCAACTATGTCGTCATACCAACAATTAAGTAATTGAAGATTTATAATCAAGGATGTTATGGGCAATGTGTTCGATAGTATTACGAGATGAAACTCAAGCGATGCGTGAGTTAGTACGGTGGTCGATTTTTGGCCTCTTCGTCGTCTCAACTTCAGCTCCGCCATTCATCAGCCCACATCAGCTCTGCTGACTCATTCTAGCTAAGCAGCCCGGCGACCGCTCTTGCTCCCATATCTAGACCCTTAACTTTCACGATGATGGCAGTTAAATAATTCGCATTATGGTTGGCTTCTTAAATAACCTAGTTCGACTCGCGTCAACTTCAATGCGTGCAACTTCAGGAAGTGATTAACCACTCCAGTCTAGAATACAAAACGCCTTGATCACAATCATAAAAGCTTATAACATAGAAATGTGATAACTAAATAAATAGGGTCGTCAAATTTATTATTGGGAGGCATGCTTGTGAATAGAAAGTAAAGATGGTCCTCGAACGCCAATCACAGCCAGTATGAAGGAGTGTATAGGTAACATTGTTATAATGAATACATGATAGTATTGCGATCCCTTTCAGTATATATAGACCATCAATAGCATGATGTATTTCTCATCAATTAACTAAACACCCAACAAACACTCCGAATCCATAACAAACGCAACCGACCACAATTGCTAACTCTTTGGATTCACCATCATGGGTTCCTCCAAGCACGAAAACGCCTCATCGAGCAATCAGGATGACGAGAGTGTCCTTATGGCACAGCAGGCGCTGGTTGCGATGAGGCAAATGTCTGCCCATGCCTCAAGCTCTGCGGCACCCAACGATGCAATAGATCCCGATGCCACTGAAAGCGACCCCGATGCCACTCAAAGCGATCCTGATGCCACTCAAAGTGATCCTGACGCGACCGAAAGCGACGACAATGTACCTGAGGATGAGTTGCAGGATCCCGCCCCGCACGCCCCAAAATGCAAGACCTGTGGCCTGATCAAGAAGCTCTACGCCCTGGGATTCTGCCCCGTCTGCTATGACCGACAAAAGACGTGCAAAGGCTAGAGAAAATGGGAAATGTCCTGAATGCTGCACCAGAGAACCGATGGAGGGCAAGTTACGTTGTGAAGTGTGTGTAACTAGGCAACGTGGCGACGCCAAACACAAGAAGTCGGAGAGGTATAGAAAGGCAAGGGAGGAAGGGAAGTGTGGCACCTGTCGAGAGAGGCAGGCAGTGGAGGGGAAGGCGAATTGCGAGGAATGCAAGCCAATTATTTCCCAGAGAAAGGCCAATTATAGGAGGAAGAAGCGAGGAGAATGATGATTTGCTAGATTCTTCTTCCAACTACTAGCTTACTGCATAGGCGAGGGACACTCTTATATGGAGGGGCGCGAAACGTGGGGCTTTGTCCCAGATCTGGGACATAAACGGAATGGTCCCCATGCCTCAGTCCCTTGCTCAGCCTACCTCAGCTCAAGGTGTGGAATCCTCAGCCCTCGCTCAGCAGCAACTCAGCCAAAGCGGCAAGAACTCAACTCTAGAAATGGAAATAGGCTTTAGTATTGATTTCTCTGAGTTATTTGGTATTGTGAAAGTCATGTGTTTCATTTCTTGTCACCTAGACTAATGATGCATTTCTAGACACTAGGAGCATGGTAGATGTCATGCTGAACAAGTTGACGGGCTGTTGAATCATCCGTATTGTCATTAAAGCGTAACGGGGAAGTCTTTCCTTGAAATGTGGCTCCAGTATTGCGGCCTGATGTTATAAAACATAAGCACAACTGTGCCTCCTATTTCAGACGAATTGATTTGCCCTAACCTCTGGCTGATACATTCTATATTGCCTGATTAAATTACAAAACTTAACCTTGTACAACGCTGCAAAGACTCGACGGACGTAGCGGGACCAGTGCCGGGAGTTAATGGTTTGACCACTGGGCCAAAAGCAAGGCACCCTACTCTTGTGCTGGTCATATCTCTCACAATAGGTGGTCGTCTACCAACAGTAGTTGATGGCCAGCCCACTGAGGCCCACCACTCAGCACCGTACCAGCGGTCTGCGAAGACTGCCGTAGACATCCTAGATTTCACCATCACTAGTAGTCAGTTCAACTAAAATGATATGAAGGCTCATTACAGTTCAGGCTTAAACC
Source organism: Neonectria sp. DH2 (assembly GCA_003934905.1). Classification (NCBI taxonomy): domain Eukaryota; kingdom Fungi; phylum Ascomycota; class Sordariomycetes; order Hypocreales; family Nectriaceae; genus Neonectria; species Neonectria sp. DH2. Next base: position 1,273,351 of record RQWH01000010.1, on the reverse strand, counting down.
CATAGTCCCCACATAATCAGTGACCCAGAATAAGCTAGTTGTTCTCCAAAGCAATCTCCAATCTCTCGTCAATCGACGCCGTCACCACGGCGATACGTTCCCGCCAAATGACAGCAGTCACCTAGAATCAATAGCAATATTCACATCGACAAACGACAGCCGCAAGGCCTCTCCTGAGGGAGAACTCATTGCAGAAATTAAGCTGCATACAAGCGTGGATCAGAGAACAAAATAACCTGACGTTCTTGTTCCTGCGGGAGCATACGTAGGCTTAGCTATCTAACAGGCAGAGCCGTCCATCTGAGCCCCGTCTTTCAGTTCCCCAGTGTCATACTGTTGCAATGCTTGTCGGGAGAACAATAGGGACGGGTGATCATTGCGTAGGGTCTTCTCCTGAGCCGCAATCACGTCCCTGAGCAGTACTATAGCCTTCTCCAACTGGCCGTCATCGCCGTACATGACTGCCAGCTTCTGCTGGGAGAATAGAACTGAAACATGGTCCCCAGGTAGCGTCATCGCCTTCTTTGCTACCAAGTCTTTTTGGAGCTCAATCGCCTTCTTCAATTGGCCGTTGTCGTGGTATGCTAAAGCCAGTGCCTGTCTCGTCTCTGTAACCGAGTGGTCCTCGGGTACTTTCTTCTCCTTCACAGCGACGACATGCTCCAGGAGCTTAATAGCCTTCCTGAAATCCCCGTGGTCTCGGTACGCCGACACAAGCCACATCTCGGATGCCAGTCGAGAGGAGTCATCTTCCGGCAAGATCTTCCGAGCTGCTACTACATCCTTAAGCAGTACAATTGCTTCCATCGTCTTGCCCGTCGCTTTGTATGCGAATGCGAGTTGCTCCATAGTCGCCAGTCGAGTCGGGTGGGATCGTGGCAGCGTCGCCTCAGCCCCCATCACATCACCCAGCATGGAAATCGCCTTTTCGAACTGTCCGTCTTCCTGGTATGCTTGGGTAAGTGCAAACCGGGACGCTAGCCGGTTGGTGCTCTTCTCTGGCAGTGTCTCCTCGGCAGCCACCACGGACTCCAGATGGGTAATTGCCTGCTTCAGTTTTCCATCCTCCTTGTATGCTTCCGCAAGATCGAACTGCAACTCCAGTGCGTGAGGGTACTTCTCTACCACAGGATGCTTCCACGCGGCCTCCAGCACAGAAATGGCTTTCTCGACATCTCCGTCGTCTAGGCATCGTCGCGCGCTTGCGTGCTGCTCCGCTAGTTGCGAAAGCATGTCCTGCTGATCCAGCTCCATGGCCTCTTGCATAGCGAGTTACTGGTGTATTCGAGCCTTCGTAGGAGGTTTGGGTTGATATCGATTCCTGTGGGATAGATGACTGTCTTAAATAATTGGCTTGAGATACGAGTCTGAGATTGGTGACACCTTGTCCGAGAGGTGAATGGGTAAACACCGGGAAGTCCCTGCGCGCAGTCTTGAATCAGTGTTTCAGGTAGACTCTTCATCCTCTTAGAAAGCATAAAGGGTTCACTTGCACCATGTGCATCATTGACAAAGCGAAGATGTCATCACAGTTATTCAACATTAGACACGAAGTAGACTGGTTACATGTAGTTGATCGTGTCATTTCACCTATCCAACTAAAGTAGAGGAAGTAGACTCGGGGGTACTGCGTTCCGTTTGATGTGTTCATCGCCAAATTGGCTTCCTCGATAACTGCTTGACTGCTTGACACATCGGCCGGATGACTCACTAGATTGGCAACCAAGTTAGCAGCTGTGCATGTGAGATTTAAATGCTTGTCACTGATAAATATTTCGTTTCTCAGGGCAAAGCTAATGTCTTGTGAAACATCCAAAATAGCTGAAACGCCGACCCCCTCCTCTCAGCCAGCTATTGATGATGCATCTGCTCTGCTGAACAAAATGAATTGGAACTAACTATAGGTGTTCTTTCAACACTGTCCTCTCTCTTTAGCAAGGCTTATGAATCAAACTCAGGGATATTTTTAGAGATAGAAGAGACTTGTCGAGTAGGTTGCGTGGCACTCTTATGACTTAGATCGTATGTGTATTATGTGTGTGTTCTCTGTGTCCCTCGGGTTCCGGACCATGAGTCAAGATTGCGATACTCAGGTGACCGCGTCCCTCTTCGGGCTCCACTCCGCGAGCGTTCGGGCGGTTCAACGTAATCTCCCTTGGAGTCACTCTATACATGTTCCAATCTAACAACATGTTCCAATCTAATATGTGTCTGTGTTAAGTGCAATGTTTCTTGTAAGTTCAAGTGCAAATAATCATTTGAATTACTTTAACTGTCAGATAGTCTCACGCACGCCACATGCCCCCTGAGAGGCTGGAGTGCCTCGCGCTCCCTTTAGCGTTAAGCATTCAGCTCCAGCGTCTGCCGATGCATCTTCTCTGCCTCCTCATAATTCCCTTGATGCCGAAGAGTCTCTGCCAGGTTGTTCATGCTCTCAAGTGTATCAGGATGCTCCTTGCCAAGCACTTTTTCCCTTAGCTTCAGTGTCTGCTGATGCATCTGCTCTGCCTCCTCATACTTCCCTTGATGCCGAAGAGCCTCTGCTAGGTTGTTCATGCTATTGAGTGTGTTAGGATGCTCCTTGCCAAGTACCTTCTCTGTCAGCTTTAGCGTCTGTCTATGCATCTGCTCTGCCTCCTTGTACTTCCCCTGATGCTGAAGAGTCTCTGCTAAGTTGTTCATGCTGCCAAGTGTATCACAATGCTCCTTGCCAAGTACCTTCTCTTTTAGCTCCAGCGTCTGCTGAATCACCTGCTCTGCCTCCTTATACCTCCCCTGATTACAAAGAGCCCCTGCCAGATTGTTCATGATGCCAAGTGTCTGAGGATGCTCCTTCCCAAGCGCTTTCTCCATCAGCTCTAGCGTTTGTCGATGCATCTGCTCTACCTCATTATACTTCCCTTGATGCCGAAGAGCCCCTGCCAGGTTGTTCATGCTATCAAGTGTATCAGGATGCCTCTTGCCAAACACTTTTTCCCTTAGCTTCAGTGTCTGCCGATGTATCTGCTCTGCCTCCTTGTACTTCCCCTGGCGACAAAGCCCATTTGCTAGATTGCTCATGCTGCTAAAAGTAGACGGATGCTCCTTGCCAAATACCTTCTCCTTTAGCTTTAGCGTCTGTCGGTTTATCTCCTCTGCCTCCTTGTACTTCCCCTGGCTATTAAGGGCAATTGCTAGGTTACTCATACTTTTAAGTATGGATGGATGCTCCTTGCTAAGCACCTTCGTCTTTAGCTCTAGCGCCTGTTGATGCATCTGCTCTGCCTCCTCATACTTTCCCTGGCTGGTAAACACAGCTGCTAGGTTGTTCATAGAGCGAAGCGTAAACTGATGCTCTTTGCCAAATACCTTCTTCCTCATCTTCAGCGTCTGTCGATACATCTTCTCTGCGTCATCATAATTCCCTAGCCTAGAAAAGCCCCTTGCGACGTCAGAAACAAGCACTAACTTGACTTCTTCATTATCGCAGTCCTCTCTAGACTCCAATGCACTCCGCACATGTGGCATATACTCCATCCACGTTTCTCGGTTCTCGTGCTCCGGGAACGGAAACATTTCCTGAAGTCTCTGTATCACGCATGTGTAGATCTCCCGTGCCTGCCCCTCTTTGTCTAGCCAGTTCCGCATCGCTAGCCGAATGAGTCGGTGTATATCGAAGGACTTTCCCTCTTCCCGCTCCGTAATGAATGCGTATCCCTTGAGTGTGCCAATTGCCTCATCCGCCTCTAGCTCATTGTCCGTTGATGGTAGCAGAGATCTGGGAATGTCTCGCTCCGCCAGGAAACATATGAACCTCAGATACTCCCCAGCTCGGGGACTGTCTCTTGAGATATGCTTAAACGAGATAAGCCAAGTAGTTGTAATCGGATTCATCATGCTCTTGTACCGACCACGGTCCTCAAAGTCTCTGCTAAGCAAATCCACTAATACCCTGTCACTCGACTGGCAATGCTCGAGATATCTTGTCGTCGTCATTCCCGTCCTGGATATATATGCCGACGCCTGCTTGATAGCTAAAGGAAGATCATCAAGGAAATCAAGCAGCCTACTTGTGCTTGCCTCGTCGCGCGTCTGACTATCTTTTAATTGTGCCTGTAACATCTCGGTGGCTTCTTCTCTGCTCATTTTGGTTGTCTCAATGATGCTCCTTTGGTGAACATCTAATCGCACCGCGACCTCGTGTGTCCGCGTCGTGAATAGGATAGAGCCGCTCCCACTAATCGGAAGATAATCGGAGAGCTTTGCCGGCCCAAATAGTAGCTCGATGTCATCGGCATTATCGATAACGAGGAGCCACTGGCCGGCATCTTCGTGGCTGAGGGCAGCCTGAACGAGGGTCTTGACATCTGCCTTATCCTCGTCAATCCCTGCCACCCGGAGCAGTCGGCCGATCTGACGGTAGGCATTCTCAAAGGTGGCGGCATCGACAGTGGGAACCCAGAAGACAGAGCAGTGCGGGTATTTGTCGCGGACACGGAACGCAGCCTCGAGGGCGATCTGAGTCTTGCCGACTCCGCCAAGACCCTCGAGGGCGGTCATCTGGCAGTCGTCCTTGCAGGCTGTAGGTGGGATCATCTCAAGCAAGCGACGCAGGATCTCCTCGCGTCCGACGAAGCCTGGGTTCCGTCCAAGAGGTACCATCCAATAATGATGGGAGACTTAAAACCATCAGTACCGCTCCATGATACCACGCAGTTGACTTACAGTTCGTCCGAAGCTCCAATATATTCCTCCATGTGCTGCACATCTTCGAGATGCTTTCGGAGACCATTAAGAAAGACCGGTCTTGTGGACCACAAAACTTGTTCAGCTTCAAGTGGTCGGTCTGGAGCGAGAAACGATCCGAGCTAGAGACACAAGCGGATTCCTCCGGGACAACCTGTAGCTTCGTTAGATGCCTGTCACCAACCCCTTCTGGCCTGAGTGTATACCATTCCTCGAAACACTCCCGGAAGCCCAAACCGCCTTCCGTAATCGGTTTCATAGAGCTCAAAGAAACAACACATCGGTATCGATATCGACCGTTGCAGCCGGGAGAACTCATGTAGCTTGTCCCTCAAGGTCTGATCGTCGTAACTCAAGTCCTGGATGATGCCGCGGTGAGAGCCGGCCCAGAGCGTGAGCCTCGCAGCGATATTGATTATGGTGTGCATTTTTGTGCCCCTAAAGGGTGACCCTAGGGCAATCAAGCCGACGGTACGTGCAGGGAGATATCGAAATTCGTCCTCCCGATCGGAGTATAAGAGACCCTGTTCAAGATACTCGATCAACACTAGCAGAGGACGCGGCAAAATTCCATCGAAAACTCACATGCTGGATAACGAGACCTCCAAGGCTATGCCCGACGAAAACAACCGGACGGTCTCGCATCCCGTCACGAAAGATGTGCAGATTGTGGACAAGGTCCTCGCCGCAGAGCTGAAGCCGGGTCTTTGGAGCATTCGAGTGCCATCTCGAGTCGTAGTTGTAGATTATTATCCTCGAATTCGGACGACAGCAGGCAGCATGTACGGATCTTTGAGCCAGTTCACAGATGAGCCAGGCCTAGTCTTGTCCCGCCAGGTCCATGACCAATCCACGTTGGAGCCGAGACCGTGCACGGCGATGATGCTACCAATTTACCATTAGATGGGCTCTAGTGCGGGCATGGGGTCTCAAAAAACCTACTCCACTTCGGTTGATCCATCATTCGGACCAGGATATAGAACTTCGAACGGCGGCCGGTTCTGAAGAGTCTCGATAAGTGTCAGCATGCCAGCTCGTCTCCCCGGCCGGTCTGATCTGCACTCACAACTCCCTCTTCCAACGGTGACCGTTTTGAGGCTCGATCTCTGAGCCATAAATGGGCAAGAATGGCGACGACAACTAAGGAAACAAGTTGAGTAGAAATGGGCAAATCCATAATTCCCAATGGCCGATGGTGCGTGGGAATCCAGGTGCGGGGTATCTAAGTTAATGCTGATGATAGCAGCAAGTTGAGGAGAGTTATCTAAGCATGGGCCTTGGCACGTGCCCACTTGGCAGGGCCTATCAGAGACACGGAATATCAGTCAGTACGCGTCAACTGTCCAGCCTCCTGGAAACCATCCATGGATATCCCAATACCATTGATTTCATGTACAAGATTGAAATAATCCTTGCCTGTCGCTTGTCCTTTTTCCGTCAGAGTTTCCGCCCAAGTCAATTTCCAGACTAGGCCGTTCGCGGAGCGCATATCGATTTCCACTGAGTAAGTCGTCGTCTATGTAGATGTCGTGCCTCCCTCGCTCGAACTCCCATGCTCCTTCATCTGCGCGACAAGGTTAATCCCCTGATCAAGGCGCCAAGTGTCTAGTATTCTTATTGCTAACTGTTGAATTCAAGAGTATATTTTTCAAGTCATATCAATGTTGATCAAGAGCCCTGTACAAACTCGTCTAGCCGGCTATCGATCATACAGGATTCCTTCTGCTACCGATTAACTATCAGACAAGGGCCTGGTTCCACTGCCAGAGCCGGCTCCAATCATGACATTCATTCAGGTATCGGGCCGATTGCAGTAGCAAGAAAAGATAAGAAGTGGTGCGATCTACAAACTGCAAGCCCTTTCGGTTCGTCCGACATTGGTCTCCCCCGCTGTAATCCCCGCACTTGCTGTGACTGTAACGTCTCACTGGATAGACGATGGGCAAAGATCGGGCGTCAGAACATTCCCCGAAACTGAGGACATAAAGATAAAGAACCTTAAAATATAAAGAATCAACGACCTCAATCTAGTAAGCCTTGCCACGAGGAGCCTGTCACCAACAACAACAGAGAAATGGTATCCAAGAGCCAGCCGGGGCCTCAACTTGAGGCCCAGCCACAGGAACATTCCCACCATGCTGACAATGACATGGCCAAACGTGTGCTGAGGAAAATTGACCGTCATCTTATCCCTGTGTTATTCATCACCTACATGTTCAATTTCATGGATAAGACTATCCTGTCCAGCGCTTCAGTGTTTGGCCTACGAGAGGACACCGTGAGTTTCTTTCCTATGTGAAACGAGCTTCCCTACTAACCATCTGCAAAATATTAGAAACTCGTGGGCCAGGACTACAGTTGGGTCTCCAGCATCTTCTACTTCGGCTACTTCGCCTGGACGTATCCAACCTCGCTGCTCATCGCCCGGCTTCCAGTGGCCTCATACATGACAGCAAACACCGGTTTCTGGGGCATCGTCGTCGCCATCACGGCGGCCTGTTCCAACTATGGCGGCCTGTTGACGGTGCGTTTCCTGCTTGGCATGGCAGAGGCCACTATCACGCCTACGTTCATGTTTCTCACGTCGACGTGGTATACGCGTGATGAGATGCCGACGAGAACGGGCATATGGTTTGCTGGAAACTCCATCGGTGGGCTAGTCGCCAGTCTCCTGGCGTTTGGTGTTGGCCATATTAATGATAATGTCGGCGCCTGGAGGTGGATGTATATTATCCTTGGCGTCCTCACGTTCCTGTGGACCCTTGTTATTTGGTACTTTCTCCCCAACACCATTTCCTCGGCGCGCTTTCTCTCACCCGAGGAGAGGCAGTTTGCTGGTGATCGTGTGGTCATTGCCGGCACCGGTCGCACCGAGGAGTCACATTGGCGGTGGGACCAGTTCAAGGTGAGCGATGCTATCCATCTTTTCAGTAACTATATCCTATGAGCATGTATTAACTGGGAATAGGAAGCTTTGATTGATCCCAAAACGTGGCTGGTCTTTGGCATCGAACTTGTGCAGAGCATCCCCAACAGCGGCACCCAAAACTTTGCAAACATTGTCATCAAATCATTCAACTTCACCAGTCTGCAGTCGACTCTCATCAACATTCCGTACTCGATCCTGGCTGCTTTGGTCATCTTTGGCACCGGCTGGCTCGCCGGGCGATTCCCCAAAATGAACTGCATCCTCATCGTTTGCGTGGTGATCCCCTGCATCGTCGGGTCTGCAGTCATCTACTCCCGCGATGATATTCCCTCACACGGCGTGCACTTGTTCGCCTACTTCCTCCTCTGCACCGGCCCGGCCGTCATGCCTCTGGCGCTGTCACTGGTGCAAGCAAACTGCCGAGGCGTGACCAAGAAGATGACCATGTCGGCGCTGCTCTTCATCGCCTACTGCGCGGGCAACATTGCTGGCCCCCATTTCTTCAAGGCGTCTGAGGAGCCGACTTACAAGACAGCTTTTAAAACAATCATCATTTGCTACGCCCTGGTTGCGGTCCTGGCCATGGTCCTGCGTGCCTACTTGCAGTGGATGAACTACAAGCGCGCCAAAGAGGAGGGTTTTGAGGGTTCTGCTCGTAGTTCTGGTGCCGTCGGCGGAGGCAAAGTGGATGCCGATGAGGCTAGACTTGGAAGAACTGACCTTGGTAATATGGTCGACCGAGTCGAGCTGCGTCCGGAGGATTATGAAGATGTGACGGACTGGAACATGTCAGGCTTCAGATACCGTCTATAATGCGCGACTAAACATGCAATCTCCCTTGCGGGACGAAAGAAGAAGGGAAACAATCCAGGTCCCGTATGTAGTTTGGAAATTATATAGAAAAAAGGCTACTTATCTGTTAAATAAAGGTCTTTTTAATTTCATAGTTATCTTCTAGATTCAAATATAGATGTTGTAAAGTATGTATTTTAGTGCTTTTAGTGTAAAACTTGAAGGACTTTTGGCATATTCTTGTACAAATTGACTTCTACCTTTCTCCACTGCAATTCTAGCCTCTACAGAGGAGGCTCTCCCTAAGCTCGGACCTGCTGGAGATGGCGTTTTCCCCGTCTTGCATTTCCAGCCAGTTCCGTTTTATCCTCACCACCGTTCTGACCGTTCTGACCCCGCACCGTTAAGCACACCGTAATTGCCCCGCGGCCAAGTTGCCCCTCAACTTCTTGCGCGTAAGTCGGAGGTGCAGGGTAGGCATCTCGATTTCGTATCCTCATTCATCAGCTCTCGACCTGTTTACCAATCCCGCGTCTTCTACGCGCTTCTCAAAGTGAACTTCTGTTCGTAAGAAACTGGAAGTCGATTAATGCGAGTAGTGGGAACAATAGGCGACATCGTCATCATTGGGATCGAGACACTAAGAAATAGGTGATTCGCGTTTACATGACGGGGAGGGCGCATTTCAAAGTTTGTAATGACGCTCAAAATACAGAAACCATTTGACAGAACTCTGGTTGCGTCCCATTTTACCATGACAACCTCTACATCTGCTGCTGCTTCTCCTTCCACGCGGCGTGCTTGCGGTAAATATCACGGCAGAACGTCTGCTTCAGGTCCGCCACGACGGCAACGTCGACCGGCAGCGCGGCCTGGACGGCGCCAACGCCGCAGAGGCCGTTCTTGCGATCGATGAACCACGCGAGCGTCAGGCCGCCCCCCCAGGTCATTGTGCGCTCGCCATACCAGCCGTCGACGCCTTGCAGCGTCAGCAAGCCGCCCAGCCCGTAGCCCGCCTCGGCTCCGGCATCGGTGCCGGCGCGGAAGAAGACGCCCATCGGGGTGGCCAGCGCGGCTTGGTGTCCGGCCGTCGCTTCGGGGTTGAGATGGTGCTGGAACATGGCGTCGACGGTGGCGGGCTTGAGCAGCTTACCGTCGTTGGCCAGCAGCGAGTGCAGCACTTTGATGTAGTCGGCGCCAGGCATGAACAGCCCGTGGCCGCCAAAGTCGCCGCGGCTGCGCTTGTTCATGTCTGCGCTGCCGCCGAGCACCGCGCGGCCGAGGCCGTCCGGGTCATCGGGGTTGAGGTTGACGAGCCGGGCGCGGAGATCCTCGCGCGTCACCGGGTGGAACTGGGCGTCGGTGATGCCAAGCGGTTCACAGATGCGCTGCCGCACGTGCTCGCCGAGTGAGTGTCCCGTCACCCGCTCCACCACCCGGCCGGCCCAGTCCAGGCCGGGTCCGTACATCCAGCTAGCGCCGGGCTGGAAGCCGAGCGGGTAGCGGAAGGCCTCCTCGACGCCCCGGCGCTGGCCTTCTTGCGGAACGTCGAACTTCCGCCGCCATTGGCCGATGTGCGGGTTGATGAAGTCGTAGATGAGGCCTGAGCTGTGCGTCAACAGCTGCTCCAGCGTGATGGGGCCGGCGGCCGGCGTCAACAGCGGGGTTTCGCCGTCGTCGGAGAAGCCGGTGATGACCTGCTTGGCGGCCAGCTCCGGGGCTACCTCCGACAGATCGCCGGTCAGTGTCAAGCTGCCGTCGTCGACGCATTGCAGGGCGGCGATGGTTGCGATCAGCTTGGTGGCCGAGGCCAGATACAGCACGTCGTCGATGCGCTGAGGTCGTTTCTCGCCCGACAGCAGGGTGCGCTCCCCGATGGCCTTGTCATAGACGAAGCTGCCGTCGGCGTTGGTGGCGCAGAGGACGGCGCCGTTGATCTTGCCGGCGTCAATGGCCGCCTGGAAGCTGGTTTCGATATCGTTGGTCATGGTGATGGCGGCAAGCACCTGATCAAAATTCCATTCAGAAAGAAGAAGAAACAAAGCGAGTAAGTTATTGTACAGAAATGCCTTAACGCCCTAGCAGTGAATCCCTGCTGAGGATCTTCACCCCCTTGGGCCGAATGTGGGCCAACCAGGCATAAGCATGTAGTCAGATACGTATTTTGATGAGGCCTTGGGCAACTTCAAGGCACCCAATCATGTCTGAGAAGACTTATTTTGCCTCGCCCACAACATGACAGTGCCACCACCACCGAGCACTGCAATTCTAGCCTCTACAGAGGAGGCTGTCCCTAAGCTCGGACCTTCGTTGGGTGGGCTTGAGGCCCCCAGTCCAATCCCAATGCCGTGTCCGGCGACATGCGAATATGATCAATCTGCGTTCTCGTCCATCCTTGAAACTCCGCAACGGAATGGGCGGTGGATGTACAGGTAGGAGTATGGAGAATGATGCACCCACTGTCCGTGACATATTAGAGTCGAATGAGAAGAACGTCGTTGGGTTGTGGTCACTTACCTTGACTCTACATGTAGAGAGTTGCAAGCCTTAGACATGCTCAATCCAGGAATCTGTCAATCCCTGTACTCAGTTTAGTTTGCACGTGTATGATCTCGGGTCGTGAACAGTGACTTTAAACATTTCGATTAATTGTGTAACGGTCGCGATTGACCCAAGGCTTTCCAGAACGCCATTGCTCTTCATCAAGTGGCACGACGGCCGGCATTCATCACAACTCCACACTTCCAAACTCGCAGACCATTATCTACTGCACCTCAAGCTCCATCCCGTCCTCAACTAAGACGAAATTCCCAGCTGGTTCTTAGGGATGGTCTGGTGCATAACCGGACTTTGGCCCTGGTCCTGATGGAACCCCTGCGAGTGTTCTGTGCCGAGCTCTTGGGGGAGCGGGTACGCGCCCTCCATCTCCTGCACGGGCATTGGCATGGGCGAGTATGCCTGGCTGTAGCCCCGAATAGGGGTTGGGTTGGCGTGGGAGAAGGTGTTCATTGAGACGGATGGATCGTAGGCGGCTTGATCTGGCGAGTGTTTGTCGTATTGGCCCATGGGAAACCCAGGAGAATAGTGAGGGCTGACAGGAGGCGCCGAAGAGAAGGATTCTAGACAATAAGTGAGTCGGCAGCCCTCCCATAGCCCACATTGGAGGAACACTTACGTCGGTAGTAGCCTGTGGGCGACTGGTTTGGATTTAAAAACCCCGGGGAACCGTCCTGGGGTATCTGGGACGCGACAGGGTGGAAATGCTCGCCGTTTTGCTTTTGCTTTCGTGGATGCCACCAGCATCTCCAGATCAATAGCCCTAGGAGGATGATACCGACAGCAGCAGATCCAACAGCAATACCTACTATGGCCCCAGTGCTCAGTCCACCGCTGTCGTCGCTGGTAGCTGAGCTCGTAGCGGACGCTGTACTCGTCGCAGTGGCCGTCTTGGTAGCAGAGTCGCCCTCGGGATCCAGGAACGCCTGTCGGTTCTTCGTAAGTGGCGATAACACGGCCGGTAACAGCTTGCTCCTGGGGCAGCCGCCGCCGCAGGGACTCTCGTCACAGCATCCGATAAAGGGCGGGTCGTTGACTTGGCAGGTGTACCAGACGGATCGGCCCCGAGTATCATCGCAACTCTGTATTTCCATGTCATTGTATGTACTGGCGTCGAAGCTGGACGCCCGCAGGTGGCCGTCGGGACAAATGCCGTTGCCGCCGGTGCAGGGATTGCTGGTGCAGCATCCTATGAATTCGTTGTCGCTGTCTTCGCAGATGTAATACGTGCCGCCGTCGGGACAGGAGAGGCCGAAGTATTGAACCGCCGCAGACTTGGGATTCGACATGTTGGGGATGATTGAAGCAGGGCAAGGGAAATTGTTGTCACTGTCTGCTAACGGGAATGATTCCTGACGAGATTTAGGAGATCCAGAGGACGACGAGTGTTCGAGCTCTGCACTCTTGACCTGCTAGCGGGCCAAGCTGAACAAGCTGGACGCCCATGTCTCTGGTCCAGCCACTCCGCGGTCCTGCGGCATGTCACTCGTTCGGTGCTAGTTTAGGACTTTCAGAATAAGGCTGCCTTGGGGGCGGATGCAGGGTGTTTTCTTTGTGGCACTGGGCGTCATTGCTGTAGACGACGACGACGACGACGACGATACGATCAGTCACCGAATGTTGAGCGATTCTCCTAGCATCTGCGCTTCTCAACCAAGCCAGCACTTGGTCGTCCACGGTGCCTTACCCACGGATGCAGATGCAACAATAGCCCGCCCCCAACATGGCGTTTGATACTTTGGCCACGAACTTCGTAGGGGTTTCTCAGACCGACCCAACCCCCGCTTCTTGATTTTGGAATGAGCTGGGCCCTGATTGCTGGCCTCGCACGGAGGCGCATGGAAGGCGCCGTAGCGTCGACGCCTCGCTCAGAGGCCGGTGCGCTGGGTGGATGGAAAGCCCGGCGCACGGCAAGCGGCAGTGATCACAACGGTCTAGATCGCGCTTCCTGTGAGGGACTTGTCAAAAAGCGGTCTTTGGCGACGTTTGCCTGGTCAATCCGTCAAAGAGAGCTCCAAGACAGAAGCTATGTGGGTTCCTTCGTCAACGGGGGGTGCCACAACGAACAATGACGCAGAAATGAGCGATGGGAGATGAGGTTTATCTGCCGAGACCTAACTTAGCTGATACTCCTCGTAGCCTCCTCTAGTGCTCAAGAAGAGAGCCTTGGTGACATGCCGACGTGCTACCACCAACGCACTATCATCTCCAGGCTGAAAATAGTTGCCCATATCAGAGGCCGAGACCCAAGACAGTGCTAAGCCGCCAAGCCACCAAGTCGACTCGACGTAGCGTGCAGCTGCGCCCCCCGGCATTCCATTTAGGGCTTCCAAACCGACCACGCTGGCCCCTCGGACTCAGCCCTGTGGCATCGCCCCATTTAGAATGAGGTGGCTGCCAAGAGGACCCAGCTGCCGTGCCGAGCCCGTTCCTCGCAAGGCTGTGCATCTCCCTCATTCATCACGCTTCGCCGTCAGCCCTGTCGCCGACATCCCCTCGTTTCGCGAAATTGCTGTATAGGGTCCGCAGCCCAGACGCTGGCTGGCAAACCGACAAGACCCTCCAGAAATCCAACGTCGGCTTTTGCAACTGCTCGCATCTTTTCATGGCATTGTCACCATGTCGTCTCTTCGCAACCTGCTTCTCGTCGCCTTCCTCGGCCTGGCATCTGGCCGCGATATCCCAACAAACGTCAAAACCTTCTACAAGGACGTCGTAGCACAGGGCAGATGCAACAATGTCCTCGCTGGTGGCTTCCATAGTACCGATGGTGATTCTGGCAGTAAGTTCGGTGACAAAGAGGCCTCCGGTTCAGTGGCTAAAAATTGATGCAGACTTCTCCTACTGTGGTGACCATTTAGACGACTATAATGTCATCTACATCCAGGGCAACAAAAGCAAACTAGCCAATCTGGACGTTGACTGCGACGGTGTCCAAGGCAGCTCCGCCGATGATGGTCGATGTGGAAGCTCTGGTGATACCCAATCCATCACATCGTTCCAGGATATCCTCCAAGGATACAAGACAGGCCAGAAAGACCTCGACGCGAATATCCACCCCTACGTTGTTTTTGGAAATACAGGCACGAAGCCCAGATGGCCCACCTTCAAGCCACAGGATTATGGTATCAAGCCTCTGAGTGTTATGGCGGTGGTTTGTGGTAATAAGCTGGTATGTTGATCAGCATCGGATTTCCATTCATTCGCTGACTTGGAGCTTTAGATCTATGGCATTTGGGGTGACGAGAATGGCGACGATGGCGAGGAAGCGATGGTCGGCGAGGTATCCATATCCCTCGCCACCGCTTGCTATGGCAAAGAAATGAACGGCGACAACGGCCACGACGAAAACGACGTTCTATATATTGCCTTCCCCGGCAGCGATGCGGTGCCTGGTGCGAAGGGTGCATCATGGAACGCAGAAAAATACGACGCCTTTGAAGCAAGCATCACGGGCCTGGGAAATCAGCTGATTGCGCGAATTGGCAACAACTCGTGCGGTGGTAACGCTACTGGCAGCAAGGGCAACTACTCGCAGCCCAGCGACTGCGTGACCGGTGGATCGACACGGCTGCTGATGGGCGGGCAGACGCTTCTTGTTCTTGTGTTGATTGCTCTGATGATATAATCTACGACGCCATTTACACTGTCGCTCGATACGTCAGGTGGGCTGTTAATTGTCACAGAAGGCAAGTTGTGGATAAGAGGGGGAGAGTAATGACTAGATGGAGCGATTGCAGCGATTAATTTCTATACCATGTACATAGGGCTACAAGCATGTGCTACCTCTCTGCAAGGACCTGTACGGTTGACTTTTACTTTAACTTGGGTGTCGTATTTGGAGTAGATACCAGAACAACGCAAGTATTTCCGGAATACCTTCCGTGGCTTGGTTTCGACGAGTCGCTACACTACCGCCAGATTGCGTGATGAAGCGCACGATCAATATGCTTCCTATCACGTCAGGCGAGCTCTTTTCATGACTCGTCACCATCTACAGGCTTACCTCAACACGCGCCGTGTATGTGGCAGCTGACCACGCATATCTACAAGGCCGTGTCGTCTACAAGTTTGCCACGGGTCTATTCGCTCGTGTAGCTTCACGGTGGTCATCATGGAGATCTCCAGTCCTGTTCTTTATCAACGCTGCATCGACATCTACCTCAGCTACGTCACCATGAGCGGTGAAAATCATGTAAGACCATCGACGTCTTTCCTACGACTGCGTCTCCTTTATCGGCCTACTTAATGTACTTACGCCAACTACACCTGCAACGGCGATAACAGCCGAAACTAGACGATTATTATGGACTACCAGGCCGTCCTCAACTCGCATCAACAACGGCCTTGCCTCTTGTCGGGATGGGCGAAGCTGGACGAGGCAGAACGAGGCAGCCCACCAGGGAAGGGATATCATTCCAGCGGCAAAGAGGCCGAGTGTAAGGGAAAGAAGAGCAGAACTGGAGAGAAGCAGGGAAGGATGGTCTTGGAGTTGGAAGTACCGAACAGCACGTAGCATAGATTAGATACGTGATAAGCTTACGCGGAATCCTTCTCTTCCTCTGAAACAATAAATCAAACTGCCGCCAGGAGTAAAATGGCAAGCTTTGCAACATGAGATATGAAGAAAGCGAGAAGTCCCCCCGGGCAACTCGCCCCAGGCTCTGGAGGGCTGCTCGCTTAAGATAGGTGATTGTAGTAGGGGCCGACTGTCTGACTTATGCAGAACATGCTACAGATCCATAGCGAGATGGTGTGAAGTTTTATGCCAATATCTGATCCAGGCTCAATCCAAGAGACCTCACCTGTAGAAATTTAGATGATCCCTTCTTGAATCCTCGATAAGTCCGATATCTTTCTGCAACAAATTTCTTGTTGGACTGGCCGTTGCCTTCCAACCTACAAGCTGGCGCTGAGCTGAGCAATCCATCTTCAGCACCACACAACTGGCTGCTATTTTGTCTGGGCATAGGAAATCTCATCTTGCCTGAGAGCGGCAAGATCATTGGCATCAGCTTCCATGAAGACACGGCATGTAGTAATTATGCGTTCTCCCAGGATTGCTGTCTTCCGCCCAGCCTCAGTCGGAGTGTCTAGCAGTACATCGCCTGCATCCTGCTGTTACAAGATTTATTGGCAAACCAAACAAATATATCTTGCTACAGACTCACATCGGGTAATAAGTTAGCATCCAGTCGGTGTTCTCGCACTCCGGTCCGTCTTGCACTCCGTATTC
This sequence comes from Neonectria sp. DH2, assembly GCA_003934905.1. Lineage (NCBI taxonomy): Eukaryota > Fungi > Ascomycota > Sordariomycetes > Hypocreales > Nectriaceae > Neonectria > Neonectria sp. DH2. The sequence goes on along the minus strand of RQWH01000010.1, from coordinate 1,257,113 downwards.
TCGCACTCCGGTCCGTCTCGCACTCCGTGTTCTCGCACTCCGGCCCGTCTCGCGTCGCGAGCCGCACGACCACATCTTATCGCCGAGCTGTATTTCCGGCGCGAGAGTTTTACCAATCAAACCTCACGAAGTTTAGTTGTTTGTGGTCATCGATTTAACTGCAGTCCCTTGATCTACGAAAGCCACTAACTGAAAATAATATGTGAGCAGACCTCTGAACGAATAATGGTGGTGCAGGCTGTCTGGGGTATGTTCCCCGCTTCTCGCGCTCACAATACTTAAATCCGGAAATCCGGCCATGAACCACCAATGCATCATATCTATATATTAAGTAATCCCACGATGATCATTTACTCATCGACTCATCATATGCTATACATTTCCATCTTTTTACAGACTCAAAAATCCCCACTCAGTACTTCTCCTGAACCACTCCAACTACCACCAATATGGCCAGCAAAGACATCATCCTAATCACCGGCGCAAACACCGGAATCGGGCTCGAGGCTGTCAAGGCCATATTTCGCTCCAAGCTGCCTTACCATGTCTTGATGGGGAGCCGCACTCCGGCCAAGGCCGACGCTGCTATCGCTCTGCTGAAGGAAGAGATTCCGGAAACGAAGAGCACCATCGAAGCGCTTCAAGTTGACATCACCGACGATAAGTCTATTGAAAAGGCGGTCGAGGTGGTGCAATCCAAGTTTGGAAAGCTTGACGTGCTTGTCAACAACGCAGGCAAGTGGCTGTGATCATCGCAAGACATCAATCGGCTAACATGATCTCGTGCGCAGGAGCAAGCTTCGATGGGCTTTTTGACCGGGATCTTGCTGATGCCCGGAATCTGTTTAACAAGACCTACGATGTCAACGTCTCGGGTACACAGGTGATCACCGCCGCATTTGTTCCCTTGCTTCTCAAATCCACATCCCCGCGCCTCGTCTTTCTCACCTCCGGCCTGTCGACTCTGGAAGGCTCCTCCGCCAAATTCACTCCTAGGGTGGGAGCCGAAGCCGCACCCGGGTGGCCCAAGACTGGTATTTTTGCTAGCTTGGCTTATCGGTCTAGCAAGGTAGCCCTTAACATGGTTATGGTTGGCTGGCATTCGCTGCTCAAAGCCGATGGTGTGAGGATATGGTGCATCAGCCCAGGGTTTTTGGCAACTGGTCTTGGCGGAAATCCCGACTTATTGAAGAAGGCGGGCGCTGGTGATCCTTCGCTGGGAGGCGATATCATCAAGAGGGTCATTGAGGGAGAAAGGGACGCGGATGTTGGAAAAGTTGTTACCCAAAACGGCGTGGTTCAGCCATGGTGAAAGTCTGAATCTCTCATCCTCTAGTATGCACAAAACAAAAGCACGGTGAATTCTGATATTTTTCGCCGTCCTCAAATATGATATAAAATTGAGGCTACTTGCTTTCATAAATGATCTTGGTCAATGTTGCTGGCCTGCTTTACAGTATTATTGCCCTAGTGATGCAGTAAGCTCGACGTCAAGGTTTAGGCCCAAATAGGGTTCAAGAGAACAAACAGTAAAGAACCAGAATGTGATAAATGATGCAGCGGAGCTAATTTCACGACCAGTGGGTTCTCTGACCAGAATCAAGAAGGCGAGTCTATCCTTCCACAGACAGTTTCGTTTGCAGTGCTTCAAAGCAGCCATCAGTGGGCTAGTGTATTTGTATGGCTAATAATTACAAAAATACAAGATCATGTTAAGCAGTCTTCAAAGCCAGAGATGCCCTCAAATTCCAATATGTAGCGGCAAAATGCAAGAGGGATCAAAATATGACAAAATCGCGCACCAAGTGGGTACAATACTGATGAGATATTTATTAAGGTTGGAAAACAGTGTAAAGTAACGCATGGACAATTATATGAGGCTTTTTACACGGTTAACCTTAATGTGGCTCTCATACTCAATACTGGTCACTTCTATCTCGAGTTACGTGTGGCATGGACCATTCCACAGATGGCTCAGAGCAAGAGCCTCACATTGAATAGGTATCAGAGGAGCAAAGATAAATTCAGTAACACTATAAGCATAGGCTTATTTCCTAGGCCTATCGAATAACAATGCTGGCCATCCCACGAGCGTGCTACCAAGTTGGCCAGTTGTCCACAGCAGTTGCATCATCACAAGCTAAGCTTCTGACCTGCCTCTCCAGGGACTGTCGACGCAACCTTGCCTGAACCGAGAAGGGTGAACTTGTATGGAATGCTGCTAGTGCTCAGAGTGCCCGTCAAGGCTGTGTTTTCGCTCTCCCCGCCGAGAACAACGTCCTCCGCAACAACATAGCCGACTTCATCGCTCGACTCACTGAAGATGGCCTTCTTCCCGACATTCTCGAAAACAGAGGACTGAATGAGTGCTTGTGCACCCATGCGACTGTTGAGGCCAGTGTCCATAGTATTGTAGTATTGGCTGGAAATCAAGTTAATGGAGTGAACAATGAAGACAGGGCAAAGAGGGAGAAAACAACTCACTTGAAGATATGAGCTGTGCCAAATCGGAGGAGAGGGCCGCGGCTTCGAACATTGTAGAAGTAGTTGTTGGCATATGTCACATGGAGTGTGCCGGTGTCTTCAGCTGCATTGCTGTCCGAATGCCCGACCAGTGATCCTTTGGACTAAAATGGAATGGACATGTTAGTTTCCTTAGTTTTTGATTGATTTGTGTACTTTGCTCCTTGGGAATACTAACGTGGTCATGGAAATACGTGTTCGAAATCGTAACCCAATCCGCCGCATGCGACAAGTCAACCAGGCCGTCATAGAAGTCTTTGTCGCCATCCCTGCTGGCAGAGAGATCACAATGATCAACCCAGACATTGGTCGATTTCTGAATGGTGATGGCATCGCCATAATCAGCCTCGACCTTGGCAATCTTCATGTTGCGAACAATGACGTTCTTCTGCCCTAGGATGGTAAGGCCGATGCCGGTGAGGGCTACAGACAGTGATTAGCACAGCACAAGTAAGAATAAGGGAAAATGGACATACAGCTGCCCGTCTTGCCAATGATCGACTTGTTGGAGCCGACTTGAACCTTGGCAGCGCCGGAGATGCTGCCCTGAACAAAGATAATCGAAGCGCCAGAGGCAATAGCAGCCGCGGTCAATTCACTCAGAGTCGTGACGGTCACTTGGCTGCCACCTGTTCCTCCCGTTGTTCTAAGCACTATATGTTAGCCCCAACATCTTGAATAGGTTACCGAAACAGAGTCGAAGCATACCCGCCATTCTGCGTACCATAGCCAACTGTGCACGCATCAGTGGCCGCAACTCTGGCATACAAAGAAGGGCCAGGGGCCGCAACAGCCGCCGTTGCAAAGAGGAAAAATGATGGTAGTCTCATGTTGCCCGGTTTCGGAAAGATGAGATAAAAGGCAAATGTCTTACTATGTCTAAGTGTTAGACAATTGAACGGTGATTGCATCATCTAAATACAAATGAGAGTCCCTGTAAGTACTAGAGTCTAACAGTGAATCCTTCCACTGGTACGGGACATTCTCATTGTAGGGAAGATATTTTCCCCCGAATTGAGAGCCTGAACTCTTTGACATGTTTCGGTATTGGTTTGGGGGTAGGCGATCTCAGGGGCGTCATTGGAGGAAAAACGTCAGGGAACATGTCCGCCCCAGAAACTGAACAATATCGTGGTCGTCGGGGTAGTCTACGCATGTCTGAATGGAGCACAATGGTTACATCGCGCGGGTAAGCTTCCTCCGAAACACCCATTTAGGATGTCTCATACTTAAATCACCGCGTATTCGTGCTCAGAACCTAAGTCAGTTTGTAGGATAATATACTCGAAACAATATCCACCAGCCATAACAGCCTGTCATAATGCAAGCCAGGCTCAATATGTGGAGGTTCCAAAGTGTGATGGATAGTCACGTGGTGGCGTGTCGTTCTCGCGTATGGGCTCGCTAATAAAAATGACGCCATATGAGCATCGATTCTTGTGAGGGTCGCATGACGGGTCTATCCCCTATGTCTCTGGGCGGAGGACGTTTCTAAGGGCCTCATCGAAGACCACATGGCAGCTTCCGAGCCAAGGTTTACCAACTTCTCGTGGTTGACATCTCAAGCTGCGACCTGATACGCCTTCGCCGCATCGCGCCGTCAACAGAGGTGATAAGCCAACTATATCTAGCGTGCACTGACTAAAAACTTGCAATTAGCAACCGACTAGGCCTGAGCTCTCCCCTATGAGCTAATTATGGCAAATAATTGCTGCACCCTGATCCAGGATGCGCCGCCTTCACCCTGAAGAGCTGGTGCATAGGAGAGAAACAAGTAATGATTTCATGCCCACCCTAACACAGCCGGTGTATTCATCATACATCATAGCAAAAGGCTAATACTACGTCCACAGTTTGCAGAACGCGGCTGGAACCAACGCCGCCGGAAAGCCTACATATCTCTTGCTCCCAGCTCGAACTAGAAGGCAAGTAAAACAGCAAGGAAGGGGGGACATCGACGATCAGAATCAGTGCCAGGAATTGTTTGCGGCACAAGGCCATATTGGGATTCTTCAAGTCAGCTTCACCTCTCCTACTGCTGTGAAGAATGGTATTATAACTATCCCGTCGTCCCTAGTGCGTGGTGGAGACGCCTTCCCCGCGAGACTATCCCCTCTACTATCGCCATAAGACCAACATGAGTGACCATCCTCAAGATGTGATTTCCATGCTAATAAGATATTAGGGCCTTATAGTTCAAGACCTCTGTAGCACCCTTGAAGGGTCCAAGGCTGAAGTGTCCCTATCCACTGGCAAGTTCCAGTCTTGTCTCCTCCACGTGTAGTCGACCTCTTAACAATGAAAATCCCATAAAGAGACCCAACCGGCCCCAAATGCGTTTCTTTGAATGCAATTCCCCTAATTCTATGGGGTCATCTATTGGAACCGATGGGGTAAGGGTGTTGACCAACCTCTCCCATAAGAACAGTCAAAAGGTGGATGCGAGGTTGTATAAGGATGTTGATGCTAGCCTTTGCTTCAAGATGTGTATGCCAATTAACCAAGGCGACGCTGTTTTCCCATGTGCTGGCTCGTCGCAACTTTATCCAGGATGATTGACGATCCTTGCAATGAATCCGCCGCAAGTGCTTACCGCCAGCTGGGTAGTGCTGACCTCCAGCTTATGCTGACCCGCAGCATATCTGACCTGGTATAAGTATCACCCCCCCACACAGCGAGTGACCTGTACGCCTTTGCTTTCCATCAGACTGTCCCTGACTTCTTGTCGCAGGACCCGCAATGGCGACAGTTCAAGAACGCCACCCAGAGCTCTTTCAACCCATAAACTATGAGTCCCCACGGGGCAAGGAACGTCGTGTACCCATGCAAGTCCTTTGCTTGGGTTTCAACCGTACCGGCACTGCAAGTAAGTCCATCAGCTAGTTCTCAACTTGCCATAATTAGGTCCTTACCAATCTATCACACAGCCATGTCTGCTGCCCTGGAGAAACTAGACATTCCTTGCTGGCACTCTTTTCATCTTCTGACCACCCACTTTGGGGATAATGAGATGTGGCAGGATGCAATCGACCGCAAGTTTTTCGGCAAGGGCACACCTTTTGCTCGTAAAGAGTTTGATCAGCTGCTCCACTCGTTTGGCGCCGTCAGCTCAGACACGCCTGCGATAGCTTTCGCCGAAGACTTGATCGCCGCGTATCCTGAAGCCAAAGTCGTCCTCGTGGATAGGAATATTGATCAGTGGTATGAAAGCTATATGCATGCTATCATAGGAAACATGTTCGACCCTTTCACAAACATTGTGTATCAAATGGACAGGGCCTACATTCATCCTATTGGGAAAGTCCAGAAGAGTACCTTGGCTGGATGGGCGGGAATCCGGTCTCGCAAGGACGCCGAGCTGAAAGCTCAAGAAAAATATCGCGAGCATTATGCGTTGGTCAGGAGTATTACACCAAAGGAGCGATTGTTAGAGTTCAAACTCGAAGATGGCTGGGAACCACTGTGCAAATTCTTGGGAAAGGAGGTACCCACAAGTGAGTTTCCTAAGTTGAATGAGAAGGCTTGGTTTGATGAGAAAGCTTCTCTGTTGGTGAAAGAAGGGTTGAAAAAGGTGGCTATCAGGGCTTTTCCGTGGGTTGTTGCAATAGTTGCTACTCGCTGGGCGTGGTCTCATTACATGACCTAAGGTAGCTATTTTACAGCTTTCGAAATAAGGCCACATGCCTATGAATGGTACACTGTTTGTGTGAGTGTTAGGCGATGTGGTGGGTGGCAATTGCAGTGGAGAGGAGGACTCGTGGAGTGGTCTTGGCCAATTCCGACGCGGGGATTATTGAGTACGAGGAATTGCAACAAGAGCTCAATATCTGAAACGGATCTATACGTTGAACTTTTCCATTGCCGTCCATGGTCCTGACCTGCTGCTGCTTTAACCTGAGCCGTGGTGATCCCTGTTTCAGGCTCACAGACAAGAACCATTTACGCTACCACATCCATCTACCATGGCGATAATTCCAGAATGAGGTCAACGACGGTACAATTACCATCCGCTCACTTAGGCCCGTTCACTTGGGCGTACACATCTACCTAAACAGTCAACCGTGGTGCGTCCGTATTTCAATTAAGCCCCAAGCCGCCCATGACCTTCCAGAGAGGCCAAAGTGCTTCGAATGCTTTGGCGTACCCCTCAGAAGTCCATCCAGAGGTTAAACTACTCCACAGCATCGAAAGAACTTCAGGGCCGCTAAGAGCGACGGGCCGGTCCACAGGGAATCATAAGCAAGCAGAAGACTGGGTCCTTCGTAGGGCAGAGCACTTTAAGCATGTCCAAGTTGCTTATACTCACGACCGCCGCTCTTGGACTAGCTTAAGGTATTTCGTCCTTTCTCAATATTTATTCTTTAAACCCACGGCTAAGTAGAAAAGTAACTGAAAATCTCCAGTTGCTCAACAATACCTATTTCTTGACGTACTCTACGCTGAAAGCCATAGACTTTGGTGAAACAGTATTGATTCCATGTCACCCTAGATGTCTTTTCGCCGTTTTGTTGTACGCCCACTAGAAATATCCTCGCAATCTCTCCTGCCTCGATCATGTGAAGCATGAGACGGTACAGAGTTCACCAGGTTAGATAAGCGCACATATAATTGGCTGTCTCGCCCCCAAACAGCCTCGGCCCCATTCAATACCCTACGATAATACAACGAGGCTTCATCCACCCGGCCAAGCTCTATGTAAATAGTGAAAAGGCTTAGCAGTATCCTTAAGACAGAGATATTGGTGGCTAATAAAGTCGGCCCAAGAACCTTCTCGTAGCCATCCAGTGCTCGCTGGTACATTGCTTCAGCATCCTGAAGCCGGCCTTGGTCTGTATAGACACGACCTAGGTGATTGACTGCCTCAAGTGTCAATGTGTGATCTGGTCCATACTCCTTCTCATAGCCATCTAGTGCTCGCTGGTACATTGCTTCAGCATCCTGAAGCCGGTCTTGATCTGCATAGACACGACCTAGGCGATTGACTGCCTCGAGTGTCAATGTGTGATCTGGTCCCCACTCCTTCTCAGAGGCATCCAGTGCTCGCTGACATGTCACCTCAGCGTCCTGAAGCCGGCCTTGTTCTGCAAAGAGAATGCCCAGCGAGCCTAAAGCCAACACAGCTTTATAGTCGAGTGCCACTCGTCTCATCGTCTCTAACATCTATCCGCATGCTCATGAAGCCGCTGCTATGGAACCCAAAGCTCTGTCTGACGATGCTTCAGTATATGCGATGCTACACAGCAAATCGATGTTTGAACCATATCTCCATCGGTTTCCCAGTTCAGCACATGTATCATCCACGAATGGACGCATCCATGCACGCTGTACCCTCGTGACTCTGTCTACTGGACTGCTGTAGGTAGATCAGCCTCTACAAGCCCGTGGCTACACAGTATTGTCATGATGCCATGAAACTGGAGCTTATTGTTTGTAATCTCAGCAAGCCATCATAGCCCATCCACTTCGCCATCTTTCAAAAGCTTATACCATAAATCTTCATTGCCGAAATAAGCCTATTGTTGGAGAAGCATGGCTGCAACTGGGCTTTCCTGCTTGATGTGCTTATATGAGATACCCCAGGTCGAGTATAAGGTTTTGTCATATGATGGTAATTGCGGGGCTTCTTTATGCAATTGCAGCCATGATTGATGGTACAATTGGAGATACTCGGTACAAGTCATTGACACTTGTTCCAAGTACGCTCCAGCTGTCGCAAGAGCAAGGGGTAGTCCATCAAGTTGTAGTGCGAGGTCGTGCGCGGCGGAGTCTACCAAATTCAGCTTAGTATTCCAGTATTGCCGAATTTTAGAGCGACTCACCTTGCTTGATGCTATCACGACGAGAAGCAGACGCTAGGATCTCTAGACTATCACTAATATCTCTCAACTCGCCCAGTCGGATAGGCTGTCCTATTTTTACTGATAACCGCGAGGTCACGATAACAGCGCCATGATCTGTCTCTGGTAGGAATTGGTGAAGATCAAAAGCCTTTGGGTCGGCGTGTCCCCGGTGGGTTTTCGCTGCTTCGTCGGTGTAGTCCTCCTCGAACAGGTCCTGTTGTCCACTCCTTGTGGTAATCGTGCTGGTCAATATTGGGCGGTCGTAACCGTCGCAAATGAGTAACCAGTGATCGTTTGGCGGCTCATCCAACCACCGTTTAACCGCTTCCACAATTCTGTCGGCATCTTGGCTTTCCAACGCACTAGAGACGTACGTCATGCATGGGTCGTGGCGCATGATCCGCTCAGCAACGTGAGAAAAGCTTTGCTTCAATGTCGTTTCGTCCCTTGCGTTCAACCATATCACTGTCGAGTAGTCCGTACGATGTCGCTTGAAGTATGCAATTGCAAGCTGCGTCTTTCCAATACCACGCAACCCATGTAGGGTGACAGTGCAGCGTCCCACAGTCCCTTTGAGAATTTCTTGTATTCGGCTCAGCTCTTCTTCTCTTGCCACAAACCGGGTTACTTCAAAGGTCTCGGACAAATCAATTGAGAGTCGGAAAGCGGCTGAATTCGATTGCGTGTTGCAGTTTCTACTATCAGTAAGTTATGAATATATTATGTCATACTTCCCATCATAGGATCGAGCTTACCTCTGTGTCTCTTCCCGAGGCAGGTGAAAGAATAGCTGCCTTGCATAGGCGGCGGCCACTGCTGCTGCATAGCCACGCCACTGGTCATTCTTATGGCTATCGCAGTAGTTTGAGATGCCACGGATGATCAAGCATGGGAAATCAGCAAGCGCTCCTGCTGCCCCCGTCTCAAAGCATAGTAGCTCATGCTGCTCTGCTAAGCGATCCCTCAGTGCAGCACTCTTGACAACCAGCTCCCCAGACGCTATTGTGCCTCGATGTACAACAACAAAGGACTCGTCACCCTCGTCAATCTGTCTCTCTATTCGTTGCTCTGGAGCACATCCACCTTCATCGCAGGATTTACCTGGCTGCTGATGAATGTAACTTGGGTGGTACAGATGATCATTCGCGATGCCAGGAAACCTGAAACGTCGAATAGTTCGGCCGCTCTTGAGGGTTCGCCGCGCATCCTCCCAGACGGGATCATGGTTCACTCTTTCTCGTTGCACTGCCAGGGCTTGTGCAGCGTTGAGGAGGATTGGCGGCGGCGGTGCAATAGCACCGGTCCGTTCAAAGTGACCTTCCTTTGCCTTTCCATGGTCATATTGTACTGCCCCAGAGTGTATGCCCGCCGGTTTGCTCACCACCACATGGCCTAACCGTATCATCCCGTTGTCTGTCTGTACTGGTACACCACCTCCAATACCAACTAATAGGCCATATCTGAGGTTGGGGAATGTCATCCTCATCTGCGTAACTACTGTGGCTGCAGAGCAGTTACCAGACTGGGGGAGACCCATGACGACGATATTGTGGCTGTTGATGCTACCAAGTTTATAGATGTTGTGGTCAGCGGGCTTTTGTGGTAGAGCTTCGTGCTCTTCATCCAACATCTCCATCGCGGCGATCTGTTCAACCTCCAGCGGGCAGATCCAGCCCGCTCTGTAGGCGTCGTGGTTGAGGCGTCTTGGCGGCATCTCCGATCGGGTGAGCGCTGATGTTGTCGAAGCTGCGACGGTCACGTCTCTCGAGGCTTCGAGACGGGGGAGGTTTCGTTATCTTAGATACGTAAGAAACGTGCCGCTCAAGATGGATTGGAGAACATGTTCAGGACGCGAGGAGGGGTAACGCCTAACCGCCAGCCTTGTGCAGCTGAGTGCATGGCTGCAACCAGACACCAATGAGAGAACAGCCTCTAAGCCTTGTAATCCAGGTATCCACTGCTTTCGCTTTCTGGTTCCTGGATTCTCAAAACTGCCTCCACCCTAAATGTACACGGTGCTCTAGTTGAAAGTGTGGAACTATGTGCGGCATGTTCTAAATTTGGAAGTCGGTTGTAGAGAGGAACTAGCAAGACACTATGACAGGTACGGTCATTTGACAGTTCTGTAATGGTGATGCTCACATAGTCAGCAAAATTTCCCAGTTGAGGATTTTTCGCTCGTTTCGGCTGCCGCTTTTCCAGAGTGGGCCTGAATTTTGGATGAAGCGATCCCAAAATTGGTCCTCTGGTCATACTACCAAGTCTCACTGTGAGATCGGTAAGGCTCTCACCGAAACGATCTGAGAGATCAGGACGTCCCCAACAGCTCAACCTTGCCCGGACCAGTCCGTATATGAAACCTATCAGTTGACTTCAAGGCACTAGCGTAGTCCGGCTAATTGCCCTGGAAAGCCTTGGCCCCCAAGGTGTGTGTGTGAGCAGAGCTGAATGGTCGTTCGGTTAAAATGGTGCAGGCAGCACTGCCACAACTTAGCGGTTGTCAAGAAAGCAAGGAATCAGCTCACCTTCTAATCTCAAATCCCCTCGTTTCAACTGCACGCCGCCTCGGAACCGCAGTCATCGAAAGCTTCGACAAGTTCCCGCTCAAGATCTGTAGCGACGATGCCGCCATCATGCTTGGTCTCCCGCAGGATACTATTCGCTTTGCTTTCCATCTCGCCTTCTGTGCACGGCGCGCTGGACCAGCAACCTCTCGCCGATGATAGCCAGAAAATCAATGTCGGCCCTTTGTATCCCAGTCGAGACGCGCTGATGACAACATATCTCGACCCTGAATACCCTTGCGTCCCAGAGACAAACCAGCCAGTGGTCGAACTCGACATCCCGGTCAACACTTGCGCGTCGGCGAACTTCACGATAAACAACAACGTGTTTCTGGAGTACCCCGGTCTCTGTGAAGGGGGAGTGCAAGCTCCATACATGGCCCTGTTTCCCAGCAGCGACTGTACAGGGGATCATGTGCACCCAGACTGGCAGATGAGCGGAATGGGTCCAGGCCATTGTCTATCCAAGGCTATTTGGGGCTTATCTACGTCCTTTGATCCGCCCGAAAACCAGTGGTCAATCATCTTCCGCTGCGATGACGACGCATCCGCCAGCAGCACGAATGAGATGATCCGCATCAGTCTCCCACAACCTCCTCCGGTGGCCAAGACCCCTGAGAAACCCAGGCCTACTTCAGCTTCAGTCTCAGACTCGGCCTGCTTCATCCCCGAGCTCGGCATGGCTGGCCACCCAAAATTCCTCTTCCAGCGCCCCGAACCCGATGTCTGCGTCAAAATAGCCCCCTGGCACAAGCTCAAGGTCTACAGAAACGCCTTGTGTGCGAACGGCACGGAAGCCAAGCTTGCGAGGTGGCTAGGCAGTGACTGTGCTGGAGAGCCGGTGGCAGTGTCGTCACTGGACGAAGACTATGATGGTGCAAATGGCCAGTCAAAGTGCATTAAGATGGGAGACGATTATAAAACTAGCTACGCCTTCTGGTGTACCGGCGATGTGAAGAGTGGGAAGGTGGAAGACAGCTTGTTCCCGGACGACGACGGAGAACAGATCCACCTACACTATTCTTTTGGAGATCCTTATCAAGACACATCTATTGAGTCGAAGGCAACACCGAACCGAATATGTGGGTTTCTGAGTGTTTCACTTGCGGTGTGTCTCTTGTTTGCATTATCTTAGTATTCCTGAGGAAATGAGGATGTCAATGTTTCGTATCTTGCAAGAATCGCTAGCTGAGGTTGTCATGCGGTATCACATCAAGCAGTGGGGATCTGGCGATGGAAACTCGGATAGGAAAAATGGTGATATGGGTTTCTTTAAACAGTAGAGCGCAGAGCAAGATAATTCATGAATATCCAACATGCGACATTGCAGGTGACTAAGATGATGCTAGGGATCAATGGGGGTGGTAACACTACCTGCTTTGAGAACAGTAAGGACGGTGACGCATATCTAGGTGATATTAGGAGGGATAGTGCGACGTGGACCCCAGGCCGATACCCAGAGCACAAAGATAACGAGCAATTCGAAGAAACCGGCTCTCCAACAGTGGACTTCGCCTTTTCTAAACTAGCAAACTGAATGTCAGGCCAAGGCAGTCATCGTCCATCTACTACAGCTTGTAGGACTAGATTAAGCTGCTCTCGTGTTGTTTCAATCCTTAATACCCTGGAGAGTAAATTTGCTATGGTCTCATGGGCCTTGCTATATATAGGACGATACATAACATATTCTCATTCTGACTCGTTGTGGATCTTATCACGGTATCACAGCAAAGCATATTCAATCAGCTACGCTACCTTTAACAGCGATCTCATGATCTTCTTCCTACTTTCCCCATCTCCGGTACAGCCATCCCCATACCCAGCCAATAATACCATTGCTGCCTTCTTTGTGACGGCGCAGTATTTCCACAAGCTCCTTCCCACAAACAATATTCTCCGCTGCGGCATCCATCACATCCTCAGTGACAGTAATCTCGTGTCCTCTCCGATGAAGTAAAAGTGTCATCACTTCTACACCATTTCCCCAGTTTCTTGCCGCCGACATCAAGACTTGCTCGGTGACGGAGATTTCTCCTCCTCTTCGATCGAGCAGTAATTCCACCACTTCCTTGCCTTTCCTATCGTTTCCCGCTGCACATTTCAATATCCCCTCAGTAATGGTGATCTCACCTCCTCTCTGGTCTAGGAGTTGGGCCATCGCTTTTGGCGCATTCCCCTGATTGCTCGCCACGAACCGCAGCACCTTTTCAGTAATGGTAATCTCATCTCCCCTTCGATCAAGTAGTAATGTGAAAACTTCCTTGCCTTCTCCTCCAAGGACCCCCCAATTGTTTGCTGCATGTCGAATTAACGTTGGAGTCATGACGATTTCTGTCCCTTTTTGATCCAGCAGCAATTTCATCACGTCCCTACCACACGCATCATTGCTCGCCGCATTCTTTAGGACCGCGGACGTAATTTCAATCTCATCTCTCCTTCGATCAAGCAGCAGTTCCATCACTTCTTTTCCGCTCCCCCAGTTCTTCGCCGCAGCCATTAGAATGTCTTCAGTAATCGCAATTTCGTCTCCCCTTCGATCAAGGAGCGATTCCATCAGTTCCTCGCCGATTTTATCATTCTCCGCCGCCTCAATCAACAGCCGCTTAAGCTCGGCGTTGTATGACCTGGTTCTTGTACCCGTCTTCGAAAGCGCTTTGTGTGTGTTGCTTGGTAACAGGAGTGCCTTCATTTGGAGATGAAATTCCGTAGCGTCCTCCTCATCTGCAAACGATAGACCTGCAACACAATCTTCAATTTCGAAAGTATGAAATCGGGGTTTGTCGAGCTGGTAAGACCAATTGTCGTAGATCTTTTGCTCCCAGAGTATGCCGCTTGCAGTCGCATAGAGTTCTCGTGTTAGAAGTCGTTGAGTACGTGTTAAACAGGGAGCCAGATTACCCACAGATATGTCAACAAGTCTGAGCCACACATTATGAGGCTGCGAACGATCGGACAGTAGCACAATGGCGCCTTCATGTCCAGTCCAACTCCATCTCGCAGGGTCAGGCCAAGCAACGTAGAGACGTGCCACTGCTATAGCGTAGGTTGTGAATGGGGCGTTAGATATGGTTTCGTTAACAATGCAGCGCTCATCTTGCGTAATCGACATGGTTGGCCCCCCTTCGAGGGTCAATAAAGTCAATATAGTTGAAAGGGGGAGATGGAAAGAAGCAATGAAGAATCAGTAATCGTACAAAGATACAAATACAGTATGCTAGAGCCCAGGTGGGCGGGCTGTCTGTGTGAGCAACGAAGTATCAGTTTAATTTCGCAAAAAGACAACAGCAAATTATAAAGCTGCCGTTTTATCGATTTGCGCGATTTTCTGAGCCCTCTAAAATCGCGAATATGCAGTTCTAACCAACTGATCCCCTATAGCCCCCTACTCTACAGGGCTAGTTGAAGCCCACTATACCTTGGGCCCTTCCATAACCCTCGCACTCTTTACAGCTCCTCGGAGCTTAAACCGTCCACCCTAATAGGCCCTTAGTTGCTTGATCTTCATGCTTTTAATTAATGTATATTTAATTGGCTTTTATGGGTCTATTTACTTACCCTGTTTAATGCACGGCAATAGACCCTTGAACTGTCTGTCACGTGCTGAAGAGGGGTTGTCCAGCCGAAAATGTTGCCAGGTTGACTGACGACTTGTGGATGCAAATGGTGTTTTTGTCAGGCCTTGTCGCGTACATCCGACCAAGGGTCTGGGAGGAAACGTAACGTAGGACTCATATTGACGGTCTATTAACGCATTGGATGTCAGCCAAGTCAATAAAGCCAGAAGTCTATGTAAGTTATCTCTGGCTCTACTCTCTGGCACGTCTGTTTCTTCTGTTGACCTCAACTCACAATGCGCAGCCAACCACATCACATCTTAATTCCATTTTCTCTATGGAGCGAATATTCTTAATCGAAGAAGAGTTTCCCGAGCCGAGAAAGTTCCAGGGCATTTTGAAGACGCACAGATACAAGCAACCCCCGAGCTTTCGTCGAAATTCCGACAGCTCCTTTAAGGCTGAGGGCTGTGCAACAAAAGGCGACTTGGCGGCGCAGCTTGTGATTCAAGGAACGCCTTTGAGTCTACCAAATACCTCCGGTACTCCTTACAAGACCGATCAAAGGCCCAGAAGTCCCGACAAGTCTGTGCGTCCTTGGCCACTATCTTCACTTCCGCTAACTCTAGGCCTCTTGCAGTTATTACCCAACGGATGCTTGGTTTGCCCAGTTGCAGGAAAGCACACAGGCGCTTGTAGCCAGAGACCGGAGGTATCCTATAAGAAGACGGATCAAGATCGCACTGCTCGACACAGGAATTGATCCTAGACACGCAGCCTTCGAAGACGCAGTAATCAAGCGAGAGGACTTCCTAAATCCACAGGGTGATGCTTTTGACGAGCACGGGCACGGCACCCACAGTGCAGGACTACTACGCAAAGTCGCCCCGGAGGCAGAAATATACGTCGCAAGGATATTGAATGGTGACGAGGCCCCAAGCCCTGAAATTGTCGTTAAGGTATAGGATCCTATCTTGATGATGATGTCTACTGTGGTCGCCGCGAGAATAACACGAGCAGGCTCTCAACCGCGCGTCTCTTAATGGGACAGACAAAGATGGCACAAAGAATTGGGACGTTGATATCATAATCATACCGTTTGGCTTCTCTGCATGGAACCGAGCTGTTTACAACTCTCTCCAATATGTTGACTTAAGAGAGAAGATAGTATTTGCTGCTGCCTCGAACAACATCACACGATCTAATATTGCGTTTCCGGCAAACTTACCGCAAGTCGTTTGTGTTTTTTCGGCCTGCGGAGATGGCGTCCCTTCCAGCTTCAATCCACCAGCCATAAGCGGCAAGAGTTTCTGTGTCATCGGGGAAAACGTCGAGTCGGCATGGCGGTGTGGAGATCGAGGAGAGGTGACAGCGGAGCAGAAGAAGGTAACGCGACGCCAGACAGGTACGGACGTGGCAACCCCGATCGCGGCAGGCATCCTAGCTCTGCTTCTTGAGCTTGTATACCAAGGGCCAAAGTCGGACCGCAAAGAAGGTGGCATATTTGATCGAGAGATGTTCCATCGTCTTGAAACGTACAATGGTGTTAAATGTGCGCTGAGATGTATGGAACCCGTTTATAGGGCGGGTCGCACTTCCGGTTACACCAACATCGTTCCGTGGAACCTTCTCTCCAACATATGGACTCGCGATGCTGTTGCAGGCGCCCTTAACATAGCGCTTCGTCGGGGGGAAAGGTGAACTTGGTCTTTTGGTTACGTAGTATTGCACTCAATATAGAGATACCGTCATATCCCATGATACAGTCCGCTCACAACCATACGATGCTAGTAACTGATTTTCCAAGCATAAACACATGGCTAGTGCAGAATGATATAGAAAGGTTTGAAATGATTTAACATGCGCCCGTGACATGGAAACAAACCCATGAGCACAAGGCGTCAGTAGCAGATACACAGCATGTTCATCGTTAGGAGTTGGCAGATTGGCGGACGGGCAGTTGTGTCGTCGGCGAGCGGCATCACCAACCGGATAAATACCCCTGCCGAAAAAGCTCAAGTTTTATTATGTGGCCGCAGAGCCGTAATTGTTCAACCTGCGCTAAGCATACAACAACCCCAGATTCATTTACAACGAACATTGACCACGGAGTGAATGGCAACATCATCACAATGAAAACTTTTTTTCTTGCTCCTGCCGCACACTCGACCCCGCTCGGAAGGATCCAGTTGGGGAGCATAATCGAGGACCCAAAGTCGCCAACAATTGCCATAAATAACGCAGACTCGGAGCAACTACGAAAGCTCGTCGCCAAGGCCTTGGAAATCGATGGGGCAGACACGTCCATGAGTTTCAATGAGGGCTCTCAGTTCGTAACCAATGTTTTTTCTACACTTTTGGATGGATTTGCAAACTTGAGCACTCGTGCAGGATCCAACAAGTCCTCTGATGTGTCGTCCATGTATAAGATCGACAAACTAAAGACCTTGACAATCTCGCCCAGTCTTGGCGAGCTCAAGGCCGTCTTCAACGAACCAGAGATCCAGGAGAGCATTAAAAACAGTCGATTCCGATCCAGCGTCTACATGATCACCGACATCCGTGTTGCGTATGGAGCCCAAGTGCTTGCCTCGACGATCCGCTCAGCGGGAGGATCTCTGCACTTCAGGTCCGACTTGACGCCTACTGGCGTACCTGTTGACATAGGGGCGTCTCTCGAGGGAAGAAAACAGAGCGGACAGGTCATCTCGTCGCAAATATCCGATACAACGCCGTTCGTGATAGCATACGGGCTCAGGGAGCTCGTGTATCAACGCAAGGCGATAAAGAAACAGAAAGTGGTAAAAGGAGAAATAATGCACGCTGGAGAGGGTGACTCCAGTGCGTTTAAGGTGGAGGAAGACAGTCCTTCGGACTACGCAGCAGACCTTTGTGAGGTAGAGGATGAAGATCCTGATTTGCCTGAACTTTGGGGCATGCAGGTCCTGAAGGGTCCAGATGTAGACGGTTCTGATTGCCAAATTGGGTTTCTTGCTTAGACAAAGTTCTCGTGGTCAAGCAGGGGCTTGTAGTTAATTGACCAGAATTCTTTAGTCGAAATTATCGAGAATGAGAGCTGTCCGGCTATAGGTTAACGTGGTCCTTTATTCATAGATGCCATTTCACAGCCGTGGATGAACGTAATATTCCTACTAGCTTGATTCATGCCACAGACGTGATTGAACACTACCATAGCAGTGGAACCCTAGACGTCAGAGGGTAGTCATCGCCTCCATGTGCCGCTTGCCCCGATAGTAGACTTACAATTTCCATGAATGCGGTACAAGTCCCTAAGATGCTTGCGCGCGAAGACTACCTGCATCGTTCTGGATATTGTGTTTTTTGCTCGTACGGTTTTGGTTTTGCATCCGAGGTGGGCCACGTCGAGCATGAGAGATAGTGCCATTTCATTCTCACATTTAATTAATTATTTGCTCACTAACCATCACTTGTCGGCCTGAGCATTGTTTCAACTCTTCAGGATCAGTCTGGTTTGTGTGATTGTCGCGATTAATTCGATGTCTTAGGCCACCGGCGATACAGCTGTACTTTAGGCATCCAACTTCAGGCAGCTTACACTCCTCGTCCTCGTTTCACGTCACCATGGGCTTCCTTGCCACCGTTAAAATCCCTGCTGCTGTGCTAGAGAATCGACAATGGCAAAGTCCCCATCATCTAAATGCGCAGGTGACGATCCTTATCCCACTGGCCAGATGCTTAGCCTAAACACTGTTTTCAACAAGTCAAGGCCCGACCAGTCGCAGATGCGTTTGCGAATTAAGCGGCAGAATCAACCTTGGATACTCTCCTGTGGGATGATAGTAGAAGTTGCGGAGGACTCCGTTGGGTTACATACTGGTGACGAGGCGTTCCTGAAACTCTTTGACAGGAGATGCGCACACCAGCTCCGAGAAGACAACGGAATCAAGCCATGGTCGGAGATCACGGAGGAAGAGTTACTAAACAATGTTCGGTGTGGGAAGATTGAAGATTTTCTTCACATCCTCTGTGCCGACAATCAGTTTAAAGAGGACACCGAGGACAACTGGGGTGCAGCCAAAACTAAGGCTTTCCTAGGAACTGAGTTATCGCCATATTCAACGCCGAAATTTCTACATACTCTACACTACAGGCCCATCATGGAAAGTTGATTCCACGTCTTCCAGCCGAAGTTGCTCTCGGTATCAGGCCGCCTGGCTTAGACGTCGGTGGACAACAGCATTGGTTTCAGATAAAGGGCATCTTGCTTGAATACCTCGCAGGCTTCTCTCTGTCAACAATGGCATAACATGCGCCTCAGTCTTCGTAAGATATTGTCGACCAAGCAATCAAAATAGTCCATGTTCTAGGCGACAACAACATTCTCAACCGTGATGTTCGTCCTCACAACTTTGTGGTTGTCCCCAAGAGGGAAAAGGACGGGGAATACCAGGCTTTTATGATCAACTTTGGTCTACGCCGATTCCACAAAAACGAGTCAGATGCGGAGTGGGGACAAGCGAAATGGGTTCAGGATGAAGAAGGTGCTGTTGGAGGAGTCATGGAAGGAATATTGAAAAGGGCGACCAGCTTTCAGCTTCATTACGAGCCGTCTTGGAGGTATCTGGAATAGGCACCTAGCGAGGACTAGTAAAATGCTACAAGACGAGTCTTGAGAATATTAAAGAGGTTCTTTGTTATATCTTTAGCTTTTTTCTTGTGATTTTTACAATGGTCTAGGTACAAGGACTTGAAGTGGAAATGAACATAGCCAAAGGCAATGATCAGGTCTCTCGTACCGAGGCCGAGGTCGAAGTGAGTTCAATCTTGGAACCGCTGTGACCTAGCTTAGTACCAAAAGCAGGACCGGGATGGCCAGCGTTCAAACAGAGTGCAGCGATGCACATGATACTGGCAGAGGTCAACAAATGTTTCAAGGACGAAGTTTTGCAGTCACGTACGTAGACTCCAATGCAATAAAAAGCGGCTCATCCCGGAAAAGATGACTGAAATACCCCTCGTGCAACTCAACGATTCGGTACGCGCAGCGGAGCAGGATAAGGAGGATACACAGAAACAAAAAAGTCAGGAAGACTTTCATTGTCTGATCCACTCGCTGCCAAGACGGAGAGTTCTTACAGGAGATTAAGTAGTCTGCGAAAAGTGCGCAGAATCCGACTAGGGTGATGACCTGGAAGATGAGGCCTGCCAATGAAATGTTGACGCCGACTTGGACATCACTCTCGGTTGTGCTCCTGACACACGATAGGGCACCGCCAGCGGCTTGTAAGATAAGGGAAATGATGTCGCAGGGTATAAAGACCCAATAGATAAGCTGTGGCTCAAAGCGTGAGATCGAGCGGTCCGTGGAGTTGATGCTGGGTGGGTAAGTAGGCCAGCGGTATAAGCACAGGACGAAGTACTCACACTTGGGACAATAGAACGTAAATGGCAGAGCAGAAGAATACCGGTGCAATGGTGATACAAACTGCAACCGTGAGTCAAGGTCAAATCAAGCCCGAACAAGAAACCAACCAATCTGCGTAATAAATCCATTAAAGTCAAATGGGTTGTCGTAAAGGATCAATCTGCCAATGTACCCTGCGATCTCAAGCAGACACCCACACACCATGCTCGCCATGAACCCCCAGCTGAGGAACCGAACTCCTTGGATGATATGCACAATCATCGACAGAGCAAAGACGGCAATAAAAATCCCACTGGCGGCTCGATAAGGCCTGTATTGAAGAATGCTAGCTTCGAGGGCGCACACGGCCAGAGTGCAGTTTGCCCTCGGACCAAAAGCAATGAGGCCGCTGGGAAGTGGCATGTTTGCGTGTGGAAGAGCTTGGAAATGCAGTGGAAAACTCAGGCTTATTAAGGAGGTATTAATGAATGTAAGAGAGTCGACTTCCCTTCCGGTGAGGTAGAGGGACATCCGGCTCTTAAATCCTTCTTCTTCTTCTCCAAACCCATCTGCATTCTGTGATCAAGATCACCGAGCCGCTAGCGATTGATCCTTGAAGTTTGGCCCTGCCAGCGATCCACCTCGCTTTCTCGCTTGCTCGCTTCAAGCTCCGATTTGACAGCTCGTATACTGGTGGGGCGAATGCGATGTACGAAGTATCCGAAGGACCTGCGTAAATGTGGAAGGCAATAAATCCTCGGACCCTTCGGATTCTCGTTCTCTTCTTATTGCCCTCGTCAACACTCCACCCAACAGATTGATCGCCGCCTGAGTATGACGGACAGAAGCCATCAACCTAATAATTCGACGCGAAGGTGGCACACCAAGTCCCGATCAGGATGCAAAACATGTAAAGCTAGAAAGGTCAAGGTGAGTGATCATTCCTCGAGACCTCGACATCCCTCTGGGGCGTATTAACAGCAAACCTGCAGTGCGATGAAAACTATCCGCTTTGCCGCAATTGCATGAAACGAGGATTCAAGTGTGAATACCCTCAGCAGGAACGTCATCTAGTTCCAACGAGCACTTCATCGAGTCTCGAACTCGAGCTCCTTCACAACTTCACCGTCTCCACTGCATCGACCTTCTCCGCCGACCCGTCGATCCGCAACTTGTGGCGGGTTGATATCCCCAAGATTGGCTTTTCCACGCCCTACATCCTCAACGGCATCCTGGCGCTCTCGGCTCTGCACATAGCTCGCTATGACCAAGACAGAAGAGCTCGTTTGCTCAATCAGGCGACCCAATACCATACGGCCTCGTTGAAGGAGGCTTTGCCACTTATCCCCAGCATTACGGCACATAACTGCAGCCACCTGTTCTTGTTCGGCGTTTTGACGCTTTTAACCAACCTCGCTAGCCCCATAAAGGAAGATGACATCCTAGTGGTTGGTAACGGAATCGTGCCCGAATGGCTGTTCTTACTTCGCGGCATCTATGCCCTGATGCAGGTAGAAGAGAAGGCACTGAAATCGTCTGCTGTGTCGTTGATTTTCCGCACAACATTAACTACCTGGGAGTTCTGGAGCTCGCACACACCCGTCGAGAACGAGATGCTCAGTGAACTAGAGGCAGGGCTTCGCACACGCACACGGAATGAACAGGCAAAGCAAGATATCTTGGTTGAGGCATTGGACGCGTTGAAACGAAGCTACACCTTCTCGGACAACCAGAGGTTCAAGGAACAAGACAAGCTGAGAGGGTTTTACCAGTGGCTGTTTGCTATCAGCGATGGATACTTGAAGCTACTCAAGGATATGGATAATGAAGCCCTGTGCATCTTGGCCTACTTCTCCATCTTGCTCCGAGAGCTCGAAAAGTATTGGTGGATAGAGGGCTGGGGCGTTCACTTGATCAAACGTATTTACTACATATTGGATGACGAGTATAAGCTATATATTAGACCAGCAGTTGAGGAAATCGGGTGGGTACCGGAGGCATGACGATAATAGTGGGTAGGCTGCGTATCTCGCGTATTTCTCAATGTTGAAACCTTCAGGTGGTGTTTTGGCAGCCAGCATCTGACCGATAATGAACCTGTAACCTAGGTTGACACCATATCCACCACCCTCGTGAACCTTGTCGAAGGCGCAGCGTTCGGCTTGAAGTCCGGGAGGCTTAGGTCTGGGAACACCTTTTGGACCTTGCGCGCTAGATATTGCGACCAGGTCCCCTTGACCTCGCGGAAGGTGGTGGCGGCCCAGCGCTGCTCAGCCCGCTGCTTCGCCTCGTCGGACAGCGGCGGCAGATGATCCAGTGGTAGGCGCTTCATCTCAGCGTCCCAAGAAAAGTCGAAGAAGAGCGGGAACGAGAAGCGCGGCGCGGAGCCCGTCGCGGGCCGGCGGACGCGGTGGGGCCGGGACCGGTAGCGGCCGTGGGTGAGCTGGTCGAACATGTCGCCGACTGCTGACGGTTAGAATAGTGTCAAGAGGAAGACAGGAATTGGTGTCAGGGTGTGGCTTACCGTTTACCACGAAGGAGTTCTCGATAAAAGGGACATCTACCCATTTGTCGGATGGAGAGAGTACCTTGAATTGATCAGTGAGTCTGGGTCAAGCTTTCGTGATTGAACTCACCTGAAGGCCTGGCGAGTCCACCTTTAGGATGGTGAGATAACCGAAATCTGCAGCGCCAGATAAGCGAGTTTCCGAGAATGCCTTGGACCATTGAGTCGTCTAACCCGTATGTTCGCCAATACCGAAACCCGTCTCGCTACGCCCTTCCATCGACTCCTCAATGATTGTCTCTTGGACGGGCGCGTACTTGAAGCACCGAAAAAGTACTACTGGCTCCGGCTCCAGCAACCTCTCGCGCAACTCGTCTTCTTTCAAGCCCAGCCCTAGCGAGAAGACGTCTGTCAGCGTCTTTCCCAGCTCCGTCACCTGCCCCACGTAATCCAGTACCGCAGGCCTCATATTAGGGAGCACCTG
Source organism: Neonectria sp. DH2 (assembly GCA_003934905.1). Lineage (NCBI taxonomy): Eukaryota > Fungi > Ascomycota > Sordariomycetes > Hypocreales > Nectriaceae > Neonectria > Neonectria sp. DH2. Next base: position 1,234,256 of record RQWH01000010.1, on the reverse strand, counting down.
GTCAGGGAACTGGTTTTTCCCGTGGAGCGGCAGGCCGGCGAGGGGATGGTCGTCGGCGTGCTCTGGGCCGACGTAGAGACCCTCCTTCCAGTCGACGCAGCCGTGTGTGTGCTCGCCGCCGAGAGGCATGTAGCCGCGCCAGGCGACGCCGCCGGAGCTCACGTCGAGGGCCATTTTGACGTCGAGCGGCAGATCGAAGAAGGCATGCGAGACAGAGAGGAGAGACGATTGCGTCTGAGGCGACACGGACGTGCCTGTGAGGAGGAAGAATCCCCAGGTCGAGGCTGCGGTATGGATGGCTTGGATGGCGCGCTGGGCCTCCGGGGCCTGGGGGCCGGCGGCATAGTACGCCGCGAGGTCAATGACAGGGAGTTTCTCGGCCATGATTGGGATATACTTCGTGGAGGGCAATGAAACCTAGCCGAGGGTTGATGAGAGGACAGTGAAATATATTGGAAGCTTCCTAGGGGAGAGGCGCAGCCTTCATCAATGAAATACGAATCCTAACACAGGCAGACGCAACAGAAGACATGTATCAAAGACTACTAGGATGATAAGAAGCGCTCGCTATCTGCTAACAGCGGGAGGCAACCCCGTATCTGCCTTGGCCCCCCCTACAACCCCGCGGCACTTCGCCTAGGATTCCGGCTTCCACACCATAATGTGGTGGCGTCGTCTTGGGATGTCATCATATCGATGTCAGCATCCAGTGTTGGGCGACAATTATGCGGAGATGCCCGACGTGAGCTCAGCTTTACTGCAGTGCGACCCCAACGAGGTGATAGTCTAACAAATAATCATCCTTGAGCAACTAATAACGAGATCCCCGGCCCGGGCCTCAAATATGTAGAACCCCGCGCAGAATCAGAGGGTGGCGCACACACCTTCACAAACTTGCATCTTTCAAGTATCTTTGCGACTGTCTGTCAAAACAGGCACTATATGGATCTTGCATTCACTAAGAGTAATGACATACTGGATATTTGATTCGCGAAACATCTTTGACTATTGATATTCCCTCATCGACGTCCGAAATGACACCGGCATGTGGAGCGAAATGTGCAAACTGTGGGACCGACGCAACGACAAGGTGTTCTGGGTGCATGAACGCGCCCGAGTACGAACCTGGTGATTCTCTCGCCGTTTTCTACTGTGGCCGCGATTGCCAGAGGAAAAACTGGCCAAATCACAAAGCTCATTGCAACACCATGCGGAAGCGAACGAAGCTGCTCCGAGCCGCCATGATACTCAAATCAGCCCTGCTGACGTACAAAGAGGTTGTGTACGATGTCGACCTGACCAAGATCGACTTCCACGGTGGAATTCTCCGCCTTCATCAGAAGCAAAGATCTGTTGCTGTTCCAGCCAAACGCGGCCCGTTTCCGAGCCATCTTACCACCAACATAGAGCACAAGGAGGCGGCTCTTGCGATTAATCAGTGCACAACGGCCATGGCGCTATTGGGTCGCTTGACTCGGAAACTACTTGCAGGTGAGGAAACTCCATAAAGCACTCACATGGGATAGCCATGATTTACGTTCATCAGGAGTAGCCTCAACTATCGAAATCGTGGACATCCAGATCGGAAAACCGCTCGTTCCAGCTAAACTCGTTCCTGGTCCAGACTCCGACGGCTGTCCGCATACAATCCTAAAGGTCGGGCAGCTCTCCGCTGCTGAGACCTGGGCCATTGATACAACTGGCTGCCAGTATGGATTCCGGGATGTTCTTATCCCGTTCGAGACTTACCTTAGAGACAAAGCATGCCAAATACTGAACCAACCTGCCACTTACGATGCAACCGAAACGAAAGATCTCGATTTCTTCTCGACTCTTCCTTCCATGAACAAGACACGGGCACAGCGACGGGATAAGGAACTGGAGCGTCGGGCTCGTCTACATTTCGCCGTCTTCGTTGACACGCGTGTCAGTAAGGATATTCTTGACGGCTCTGAGACCGACTTCAAGGATAAAATGTGTGGCTTCGTGGATGAGCTTAAACTACACATGATGAGCCTTCCGAATAGATAGCACTCGAATTACCACGGTAGAATGATTTTAATTGTCAATTATTTCTACCAATACAAAACATCGCTGGTTATCCTGCACAATAACCTCACCGCTCAATGAGCTTATATTCTATCAACCAGTCATTGAATTGAAAACTCCGCCGTCTGTAGAACTTAGCTACAGTAATATTTTGGAGGACAGTGGTCTGAACTTGTGGTGACATCCTGACTGGATGGATGTTGGATCATTTGTAGCGTGTCTAGCCTACGGCAAAGCTTGTATTGGTGAGTAAACGAGATAGCAATCAATTGCTACAAATCAAGTTACACTATGACGATGATATCAAATTAGAGTTCAATGTCCCGCTTGCAAAATCCTTTCCAGGCGTATGAGAAGCCTTTCCAGCATCTGTTGTCGGTTGCTTGATACCATGTGAGCCAAATGTTCTCTTTGAATCCTCACTCTGCCTCCAAAACCTTCCATCGCACCACCTCCGTTTTGATATCCGCCGTGAGCCGTCCCTGCCGCTTCTCTTCTCCGCTTTGGATTAAATTGACAGCTGGTGACCGTAACAACCGTTGCACAAGAGGGTATCCCAACTCCCGTTCTGCGTAGCCACCAATTTTGAAGTCTTTTGCTTGTTGCAGCGACTGCAGGGATAGGTCGTTGCCTTGGCGAGTCGATACTGCTGGAAAATGCCACGCGGAGGGTATTCTTTGACCACTTCGTAATCAGGTGGTACAGCCCCTGATTCCTCGGCAGTCATGATGACAGGTGTGAGATAGAATGAACAAATGGATTCAAGAGGCTTTGTTTCACCCTCAAAAAAGGGCTGCCAGTTTGGCAGTGTAGAGCCTTTGTGGGGAGGAATGTTTTCGTGTCTTTGTTGCTTCGTTTCGCTGGTGGAACTGGTCATGAAGTCGGTCCTAGAGGAGGAAACATAAATAAATACCGTGGCGGGAGAAGTGTTACGGGGCCAAGGCGGCGAAGGTACCGCAACGGACGGTGGTAATAACATTTAATAATGTGACTAGCCCAACCACTCACGTCAACTTGCGCGTCCATATCCTCAGCGACAAGGTAGTGAGCGGGACTGACTGGAGAGTTCACGGCATCGTGGTTATCGGATCGGCGTTACCCAGGCCAAGGTAGTCCGAAGTTGGCTCCCTTATCGCTCTTCCATCTTGTTGAGTCACCAATAACAGCAGGTGTGATACATCTGCCGTGAGTGTGGCTTCATGTCGGAGGCCCCCCACTGACAACTGGTGCTTCATGATTTGGTGGCATGGATTGAGCTAATTTTTCAATGTCTCATCGTCTCGACTGGCCCTTAGCATTTCACCTTTAGTATTACCATCTTTTGAAAGGCGCTGAGACAAATGCAGATCTCTGCAGACGTTTGGTTCATGACACACTGGGGTAGCTTGGAGGTAGCATGCCGGAATCTCCGTGGTCTGTTTCTTACCATAATAGCTAGTGTACTGTAATACCAAAGAAAGAAGGATTACTTTCCAGCTCACCATCAGTGATTTTGTTGCAATTGATAGTATCGTTACCCCCGATTCTCTTTGAGAAACGACACTCGCCCTGGGCACGAGCCGTACTTCCGCGTGTGAGGAGGCCATACCGCGCGCCGTGGCTTGACGCAGCACAGTGACGATAAGCATGACGCAAGGACAATCATCAAATCAAGAAACCGTCTCGCAGAGTAATGAGTCACTACCTGAGAACCAAAAAGGCAAGTAATCTGATGTGACGTTGTTATCACCCGCGTCTGTTCGGACTGTGTTGGAGGGACGCATTCAAGGCACCTGGTGCATCAAGGAGTATGACACTAATATCATGGGCCAATTTGTGTGCCACACTCCCGGATGTGGTTCAAGCGGATAGTTCAAGCAAAAACGCCGCCATCACAATAAGAATGTGTCCCCAAGCAGAATACAACGCGGGAGTCCACCATCAACGCTTCAAGGGTTGAAATACACTTGGCCAGCCATTTCTGGATGATTCATATGTGGAAAGAGCCGCATATCACATAGAAAGAAAATGGTGTAGAATAAAATGGACTACCCTTACTATCAGGGTCAAAGCAAGGCCCGCACCAAATCAACCTACGTGAGGGTTGCAAGGACGGCCATTGCATTAAATAGACTTCAAAGCTGAGGTGAGTGAGTTTCGCCAGCCGCATGTTCACTGCCCTTCACCACCAGCCGCTTTGCGAGCTTTTGGGGGCAATAGAAGCGTCAGCCAACAAGGCATATGAGTACGGGGAATTATACGGCGCAGATGTTGCCTTGATCATTTATCAGAAGGGGCGCTATTATACTTACGTATCACGAACACCAATCAGAGCGGGATAAATCAGATGACCTCGGTTAGCAAGCCTCGATGATCTGGAGGGGTATGTCAAGATGAGCCTACAACCAAACATACTGCACACATTAGTTGTAGCGCCCACCTTTTATCGTCTAGCGGTATTTCGACACTCTGACTCCAACATCACTGCGTGGATGCCTACCATCAAGACAGGGGTGAGCGGAAAAACCGGCGGGAGCTAAGGGGGTGACCCAACCGCACAAGTTCTATCGAATTCCCACCAGATGAGGGGTTGATACCTCCACGTCCTCCCCTTTGCACCCTTCTCTTCCCCCGCTCCCAAGCTTACAGATCTAGAGCCATTATTACGTTGGCTCACGCGGAATGGGCGTCGAAAAGCGAAGTGGTGCATAGTCATAGCGACAATACGCATACTCCTGGGAAATATATCACGAGCTTGTTTCTGACCTCGACTTTACGCCCGCAACCAACAAACTGCTACAATCATGGTCGAACAAAGCTTCGAACGTACTGAAGCGGGTAGGTACCTGTGATCATGGGACGAACCCTCTGCCAACTCTATGGCTATGGGTGACTGCCAAAGAAGATGGAAAAACGCTAACCCAAATGATTTGCGCTCCGCAGAGGTCATCTCGCCCGACTGGGACGAGGTTTTCAGTTCCTTCGATGAGATGGGTCTGGACGAAAAATTGCTTAACAGTGAGTTGAGAAATAAATGGCCATAGTCTATTGTTTGTACAAATAGTTATCGAGTCCAAAGCTAACAGCAACAAGGTATCTATTCCAATGGTTACGATCGCCCCTCAGTACTTCAACAGCGTGCTATCATGGCCATCCTCAAAGGTATGGCCTATAGCAATATGCGATCTTACCAGAACTTGCAACGCATCAGACACTAATATCTTGTAGGTGTAGATGTTGTCGCCCAGGCACCTGCCGGTACTGGAAAAACCATTGCTTTCTCCATCTCCATCGTCCAGAAGATTTGCCAGGAACTGGACAAGTCTCAGGTCCTCGTCCTTGCTCCTACCCGTGAAGTGGTGTGGTCGATCAAGAAAGAACTCCTCGCACTTGGCGGGTTTCAGGATGCCAATATCTACGCTTGTTGTGGCGGCATCAGAATAGCGTATGACGAAGCGGCCTTGAGCGCTGGTGCTCATATTGTCGTCGGCACACCTGGCCGGGTCTTTGACTTGATCAACCGCCAAATCTTCAGAACCGATGCCATCAAGATGTTTGTTGTTGATGAGCTCGATGATATCATTTCAGTATGTCTTCCTAAGAGGCTGTTATATGCTGGCTATTAGTTGTAATTAACAGGTGTATCACAGCGTGGTAACAAAGACCAAATCAATGAAGTCTTCCGGCTGCTTCCACCGGACGTCCAGGTCGTCATGATCTCGTCTTACACGTCCACTGATATTCTTGAGGCCACGACTAAGCTCATGCGCAACCCCATTCGCATTAAGGTTCAGGGTGCTGAGCTTGCCCTTGAATGCATCAGGCAGTTCTACATCTCGGTGGAGAAAGAGCAGTCTAAAGTCGACACTCTGGTCGGTCTGTTCGAAAATATCAACTCCACCCACGCTGTCGTCATTTTCTGCAACACTCGACGGGATGTCGACCTCGTCACCGAGAAGCTAAGAGAAAGTATCCGCACCGTCTCCGCCATTCACAGCAACATAGAGCAGGCTCAGCATGAAACAATCAGCACAGACTTCTGCTCTGCCTCCTCTCGTGTCCTGGTCACCACTGACTCACCCACCCTGGGTATCGATATCAAAAAGGTTTCCCTGGTAATCAACTACGAACTCCCTACCAACCCCGAGAACTACATCCGTCGTGTCGGCCGTGTCGGTCGTGCCGTTCATGGCGGGCGCAAGGGTGTTGTCATTAACTTCATCACTGATGTCGATGCCCCCCTCTTGCGCGAAATTGAGCGGTTATATCACACCCGGATCAATGAGATGCCAGGCGACGTTGCCAGTAAGTTAAGGATTACAGCGATGGCCATGTTATACTTGATTTCTAATGAAGATCAACAGCGCTCTTTTAAACTAGATATCTTCCAAAAGAATACACCTCAGTTTGGCCAATCTGGTAATTACCGATCAAGTATAGCCTAGGAGCAGCCAACACCACCATGACACCGTCCCCCAACGTTGAATCCCTGCCATGGGGCAAGCTCCGGTGTACGTTGGACTCCGCTGGGGTCTCTCGAAGATCAGCATGCCCCTGTTTGTTCTGTCCCCTGAGGTCGATTGTTAGCTTGTGAAGATTTGGCAGAGTTAGCTTTATTGCGTAGAAAGAGAGTGACATGATAACATGATGACATGCCAGGAGCATCGGTAGTTGGAAAGATGCTGGTTTCGTGGGCAAGAAGTAAACTTATACTGGCACATCGCTTAAACCAAATGGAACTGATCAGAACAGAGCTTGTAATATGACCAGGATAATGAGTAACGAATGCTTCGTTATTGTCGCAAGAAACATAATCAGCGGGTACTTTCATTTAGTGCGAACAGTAACCCCTCGTCGCAACCACTCACATTTAGGAATGAGTGGGCCGTGGCAAAGGTGGAATGTGCACTCCGCTAGAGCGTGGCGCCATAATGGAATGTGACAGTCGAAACGGTGGAAGTTGATTGGCATGGCCTCAAGAAGACAGCGGAATATATTTCCATCTAGGATGCGCTTCTGGGACTCGATAAATATGCATTCGCAAAATAGGACAGCCTTGTCTCTGAAACAGGGTCTTCTCTACATGTATCTACTAGTAATTTGCCCCTCCTTTCTTAGATGTAAGAGAAGATCAACCCCTAAGCCAAGATCATTGATGACGTCTTGGATGGACTGCTTATCCAGCAAGCTCAAATGGCTGCTTAGTGTTTTCACCACGACGTTCCGCATCGAGCGATCGTGTTCCACCGTGGAGGTATATACCTCTCGAACTGCCAGTATGAAATCGTCGCTATCCCAGTGATCCTTTACCTCATCTTCAAATTTCCCGATCGCCAGTGTTTTGAGAGCGCCAATATCATATTTTTCTCCCAGCGCGTAGATTTTGGCATGTAACGTGAGGTTGGGAGCAGATGGCTTGCCTTTGTTCTCTTCGGATACAGGTATTCCCCAGCCAAATTTGCTACCGCCGAAGGACTCTCGCTGGTTGGGTTCAACGGCAAAATTCGCGGTACTACGTCCCGGAAGCGATTGAGCTTGCAATGAAGCAGTTGATTGGTTCTCTGTAGTTGAGACGAGTGGATAGTCGAGATGGTAGAAGTAATGGACCATCATTTTCACTGCCAACGAATCGTCGTCAGGGAGTTTGATCTCTCTGGTCTCTGCCTCCTATAGAGGTTTAGCAAATGTTCCACTTTGGGGCTGCAGCCGCTATGCGCTGGCGTGAGGACCTTAAAGTCATTATTGCAAGCCGCTTCGAAGAAAGCAGATCTTGGGCAGATGAGAGCTCTGTGCACCTTGTATCGGTCATCACCACAGATGATCGTCAGGTCAGAGTAAGATCCGCTTGTATACAATCTGCTCTACCAATCAATACTTTAAATTTTCAAAGCCAGGGCGTAGTAAATGACCTCGCTAGAGAGCTACTAAGCTCATCAAAAGGTTTCGTGGTCGATTGGGCTGAAGGCCCCGCCTGTGGCTCGCAATTGGCTTGTCCGAAAAGGTTACTAGGGACAGGCCTAGAGCCGAAACCGCCAGTGTTGCCAGTTCCGAATGAGAAAGACATGGTGCAAATCACACAAATGAGCAGCCCAGAAAACGATGTGAGCGTGGTTGGTATGAGAGCATCAGCGATGCAGTTGTGCGTGATGATAAAGTTGATGGTCATGGCTGAGTCATCTTAGGCGTCGGGGCAAACTTCAAATAAACGTATGATGAGGGGTTTGACGCATGCCTTGAAAATGAGGCGGCAGGTCATTTTGAGGCTGATTGGCTCGAGCAATGCCCACGGCGGCTGAACCGAGGTGCATTTTGACAAGACGCCTCTTTACAGCACTGGAACAGGGCATCGCTGTCGGCGGCATTGAACTATCAGCCACAGGAGTGGCAACGACTATATTCGACATTGAAAATATGCCGCAGCCTCTATGGGAAAGAAGGGATGGCGCGTATTGATTGCATGATTAATCCTCGTATGACCCAACACTGCCATTACGTTGTCTTGGTTGCCATACAACTCATAATCGGATCGGAGCGCATTCGAGTGGCAATGAGTCGCATCTCCGCATATGCCCAGTTTTTACCGATGTAATCTCTCAATCCATAGCTGAAGGGTTTTAAAACAGACTTATCATCTTCCTTGAGCCTTGCATCGTGTAGTATGTATGTTTCTAGCAGCATCGCTCTGATCTGAAAGAGTCCGGCTCTACGAAGTGGTCCGGATTGTGAAATGTAGCCCATTGATACACGAATATAAGTCATCAATTGTTAACCTCATCGTATGTGCAGACTGGCTATCATACAATCAACCGTACCCAGGCAAGAACGTAGTGATCGTTGATAATATCCCTTGAGGATACTCGCGGTTTTCTTTTTTCTGCCAGGGGATAAATTTGTAACATCCCCCCTATGTACGCATGAAGACACTCGAACCTTTACGCCTGTTGGTTCTATGTATGGTCAACTCTCGCCTCAAGTGATTCTCCTCTTTACTCGGCACTAATTGGAACACTCAAAACCCACTAAACATCCAGGAGCCAGAGGTACTGCTCCCCTCCAAGTTTCTGGGGAGGTATCAAAGCTGGTCAAACAAAAATTATGTTCCTCCCGGTTCAATGAACGAAGCGTCTTTCCCCCGTGGTCACCAAGGCAGCAGATTCTCCCCTGCACTCGAGCTAGCGGCCGGCCAAGTATTCTGGGGTATAATTCAGACCACCCACGCGTCATACAATGTGAGCTTTAATGTGGTGGCGTATTTCGATGATATGCGGCCAAGTAGCTATTCTGTGGTATAATTAGACCTTCCACGCGTCATACAATGTGAGCTTTAATGTTGTGGCGTATTTCTGTGATTTGCGGCCCAGTGTTGTTTCTGTTATTGGTAAGTGTTCAGAGTATGAGGTCATCACCGACGAGTCAGATAAATGCCTACTTAATTAATGGCCTGACCAAGAGAGTGATGTCCGGCCTGGTAGTGTTTCCGATATCGGCAGGTGCTCAGAGTATGAGGTCATCACCGACGAGTTGGAGAAATGCCTACTTGATTAATGGCCAAGAGAGTTCACTCGGGTGTCCGATCTCCCTTTGCCAAGATGACACTATATTTTGACAGCGCGATGGGTTTAACTTCGGTTAGCCTAAGCGCAGCCGTTAATCTGACTAAAATTCCCATTTAGGTATCACAGGAATGTAAGAGGAGACTATCATTAGCATCTGATTTTAGTTAGGTAGGTGATAGCTTAAGAGGCTAGACCAATATGGAGAAACATGGGCGTCAGGATTCAAGTCAGGAATGTGCGCCGGGTGGCCGGAATGTCAACTGGTAGTTGAGAATTGAGTGCAAGCCGGTAGAGTCAAACATTGAATTGAGCTCCGTTTCTTACTTAAGAATCAGTGGCCGCTGATCTCTAAGAATTCCTATCACTTAGGAATGCCAGACACCGTTGCTTGGGACAAATCTACACTTCTACAATCTTACTTTCAAGCTTAAGTCAAGGCCGTTAAGCCTCAATTTGAGCAATCAATAACCTTCGGAAACATCAAGTCTATTCCAGCCATGGAAAATACGCGGTCCAGAATGTCATGTCTGTCATGGAAGACGTTAGCCTTTATCGGACTCCGGATGGTTGTCGGCAGCCCGCTGGGAGCCGGATCAGATGCTACAGTCCCTGGGAAATCTCAGTACCGAGGCGTATCAACCTCCGTCGACGTGGCCAGCAGGCAAAGCGTCTGGAAGCCAAGTGTTGGCGACTCGTGGCAGATTGTCCTAGCATCGCCGATCAAAGTCACCAGTCAAACCCTGTCGCCCAATGTCGATGTCTGGGGCTTGGATCTCTACGAAAATGATGCTGCAACTTTCAGGGCTTTACATAAAGCCGGGAAAAGGATCATTTGCTATTTCAGCGCTGGATCGTGGGAGAGTTATCGAGGTGATGCAGACCAGTTTCAGGAGTCTGATCTTGGAAATGTTATGGATGGATGGCCAGATGAGCGCTGGCTTGATACCCGAAGCACTCGTGTGCGCACCATCATGAAGAAGCGCATTGCCTACGCAGCCAAAAAAGGGTGTGATGCAATTGATCCCGACAATACTGACGGCTATGTAAGATTCATCTTTTCCCATTCTTCCTCTCCTCGTTCAACTATGATTTTTCGCTTCCACTACTGTTTACGAGTTCAAATACTAACCAAATATTCTTAGGGAAATGACACTGGCCTGAAGCTGAAGAAAGCTGATGGAATCAACTACATAAAATTCTTGTCAACAACTGCGGCCTCCTATGGCATGTCTATTGGTCTCAAGAACTCTGGAGAGATCATTCCTAGTGTTCTAGACTACGTCGACTTTTCCGTTGTGGAGCAGTGCATCCAATACAACGAGTGCGACGTATACGCACCATTTATCGACGACGGGAAGCCAGTCTTCCACATCGAATACCCCAGCGGGGCGCCCAATAAAATATCGAGCGCTACGATCAACAAAATTTGCAATTCACCAGATACTGAGGGATTCACTACTGTTATCAAGAAGTTGAGCTTGGATGGCTGGGTTAGATATTGCGGACAGGGGCAGACCTACACCACGAAACTCAAAAGTAGCTGAACATTTCGTTTCTCATACTGATGTAAAATCTGTTGGATATTCAGCGTGTTATATATAAGCCTCTACTATTTCTGTGTGTTAAAGTATTAGTTGATACTCTCATCTTTCCGAATTCATTCCTTCTACTCGCATTTACCTAGCATGTTCTCGGCCTAGATCCATAGCGGCTGCTCGTTTTCAAGGGCACTCTGACCCACTCAAGCTTCGTGAAGCTAGCTTTGGTTGAGAAATAGAGCTCAGCTAGGGCCGGAGCTATGGATTTGGAAGTCTGGTGGAGCATAGGTGAAAATACGTCATCAGAACTTCAAGTGCACTTCTTACTCCCTCCCCAACACAGCAAGACAAAATTGCAAAATTAAGATAAAATAACTGTTATGCTATCTGTTTTCACCCTTGCATTCCTGAGTAAACTTGCTGTAGTGGAGGCGGAAAGCAATGCAACTCTTCCTCATCCAGGGCTTCAAGTAAATCCAACGCCTGCTTCATAGAGTTGACAGATCGCCTCCCTTCCACTGCCTCTGCAAATTCTTCCTTGCCCGCTCCCTGCCCATCGGTCCCGTACTTGACTCCAAATTCTCCCACAAAGTTATCGTAGGTACTCGCGGGCTTGGTACGACACAACGAGCACATTATACTCTTGACCCCTTCATATGTGAATCCGGATCGTGGGAACAGCTTCATGATCGTCTGGTACTCCTTTTTCGATATGAGGCTGTTTCCAGGGCTGAGAGCAAGGTTTGGTCCCTGGAAATCCGCGGCGACGCCGAGATTGGTAAGCGCAACCTCGGGTGCGGCGTGCATGGCAATGGAGGATGTTGTGTGCAAGGCAATTGCATCCCAAGCGCGTTGGATTCTGGACTCATCCCATGCCTTCCTTTCCCCGTTTTCGTTGCCATCCTGCTTCTCATGTTCCCTCAAGAAATCCCTGGCGATATTTGCACCGTCAACCTCGAACCTGGTCTCTTGAGATATGAAACCATCCGTTACCGCCCATCCCATATCATGGAGGATGCAGCTAACGAAAACGAGCTCCCGGTCCACATTGGCAAACTGGGGTAATTTCTGGGCGATGAGAAGAGCCCAATAGGCCGATCGAACTGTGTGGTTGTACGTTGTTGTATCGCAGTGGTCTTTGGCGTACGAAGAAGCTCTGGCAATCAAGGAAGAATGAGGTATGGTGATTCCCAGCTCAGGGACGCTCGGCAGGTCAAAGGTTTTGGTTTGAGGTGTCATGGTGGTGGAAATGCTGGTTACAGGTGATGGGACAAGAAAGATGACTGATTGAATTTTGCCCATGACTGGATATCTGATGTATTTTATACTCACAGAGTCGCCGCTGTGAGTCCTTCCATATGCCCGAATTCACGTATCATGCGATCGTCCAGCCCAAACGCCTCAGTGGTGATTCTGCTTACGATGTCCTGCGTCTGGTCACTCAAGTCCGATAGGTCGCGGATGTTGAATACATAAACACAGGGTGGGAGGATGATGTAATTAAGAAGTAGAGGGCCGGAGCAAACATTCATCCGGCGCGTCGAACTAACACGTACTTCCTCGCTCCTTATTGGACATGAGATAACCTAGGCGCGTTGGGCCCGGTGGCTTTCGGGACTTAATTATGGAATCAAGGACGCTGATGGATCCAGTGCAACATTGCATACGTCAGCGGATGGTCTACTGTCTCATTTGAAGCGCCGACCTGACTAACAACTCCGACGCTGGCAGTTGGACTTAATTTAGCAATTCTCCAGCTTACCAAGCCCATCGTTCCTGAGGCCCCCGACTAACTAGCTGCAATATCTTTGTTTTATCTTGAAATGTCGACTTCTTCAAGGCAGCAAGCGCTCAAAGAGCCCCCGGCTACCTGAAGAACTAGCGGCTTCCTAAAACGCCGACTGCTATCTGAAAGTGAAATATATGCACGCACTCCAACATTTAATCTCAAGACCGAAGAGCTTTCAAGCTCCTGAATACTCCTGACCACATCAATGGTAACAGTGCGACACAGAGGGGCATGGGAGGAGCTGAGAGGGAGAATGGTCAAATCGCGTGCGGTGTAAGCCTTTATATGCAGCCACATGAAGAATCATGGGGATGTGGATCCCGGGAGTGCACCCGAGATCTTCCACATCGCGGAAATCCGAGATTTCCCCAGCATTCGGGGGTTGAATCCGAGATTGCCCTCACACCCCGGGAGTGCATCCGAGACTTGTATCGCGGGAACTCATCCGCGATTTTCCAATCGCCATCAAAGCAAAGTACGAGTTCTTATATCAATCAATGTACGGCCTACCATATCGATATACTATTCTCATTCTTATCTCTGTATTCAAAGAAATAAAACAAAAGTTAGTCATTCCTCAACTTCTTTTCCCCTCTGGACCCGGCGCTCTTGATAAGCAACATGGCTAATGCTTGTATTCTCTTTTAATAGTGTCTTCCAACCTAGTCCCTCTTACCGTCATCAAAGGCGCCGGCCATGAGTTTATTCCCCTCCCCCAGGGCGTGAACGGAACCACGGCAGACTTCCACTCTATCCGGACCAAGACGACCGACTCCCCCTCTCACTTAACCTCTGGGTTCTACAAGATTGTCGCTGGGCCTCAACGACCTGCGTCTTACAACTTCGAGGAGACCAAGTATGTCCTTACTGGTCAGATCGATGTTTTGGTATGTCCAACTCTGTGATTTCTTGAACCCTGAACCTGGTGAAACTACCCCATTCACCACATTCGAACTGCTTCTCCGACCCTCTGAGATTTGTAGCCTCTTATTTCTGGATAGTACTAACTATTTTCTTTTTATTTAACAGGACGTAGCTACTGGAGTCACACACCACTTAGTCCCCGGAGACTTCGCTTTCTTCCACGTCGGATCCAAGGTTGAGGTTTGTACTAATCTCTCTCTATTTCTTGCCCTCCTGCTTTCCCTTCAACCTTTTACCGGCGAGCGGTCAACTGATGCGGTTTTGTTTTCTGTTTCTTAGTTCTCGACCAAGTCCGAAGGTCTCGCCTTCTACGCCGTTACCAGGCCCATTAGGACTCCTCACCCCAACCTCCAGGGCCGAGAGGAACAAGTAGCGTACAAGTTGGATGTAACGTCCAGGCTGTAAGAGGTTGACGAAAATAACAAAGTTTCTTATTATATCTGGCCTAAATATGAATTAGTAAATAGTACTCAATAAAGGACGGCACAAATTCGCGCGTGTGGTATTGTGGAAGAAGACTACTCAACTTAAGAACAAGGTTAACTACTGAAATGGATTACATGATTCAATGACTATTGTGATACATGAAGAGAACTGAGGTAACGAGTGACTCCTCGTTAAGTAGTTTGACCGATGACTAAAGGCAGGAGTTAGAAAGGTTGAGAATTACTTGTCCTCTGTGGATCAGAACAGCGAGCTACACAATTTCATTACCAAGGGTATTATGTCACGTACTAGAATTGGGTGAATACTACATCAACTCCAACGTACTATCTGATCAGAAACGAGTCCGTGGGGTGGGAAGGGTTTCCCGTACCAGTATGGTCATCACGGGTCTCTCATCATGTCGAAGTGACGTAAATAAAGAGATTCTTGGAATAAGACTCTCTAGCAACTCCTGTCGTGATAACAGGCGGATACCAAGTTATATTTCTTAGTCTTGAACCACCGTCGTTCTAGCTACTACCGCACCTGCAATCTAATGCGAGCAACAGATAGGCCGTTTGCTTTAGCCCGGACAGTAACATCTCCAGATGATCCCTCAGTACCACGGAAAATAGCCAGAGCAAGACCGCTAAAAGCCTTCCTTTTTAGGGATGGGAACGCAGCCATGTCAGCGGGGTTTCCATTGTCTGTGGCGACAATCTCCCCTGGCCCGTCAACCGAAAAGGTGATGGCATTGTCTGAAGTTGGCACCACATTTCCATCTTTATCAACGACTTCGACAGTGATAAACGATAGATCAATACCATCACCGTTGATAGCTTTTCGATCAGCAGTCAATCGCAACCCCGCAGGCTTGCCAGCAGTTCGCACCCTCTCCTCCACCCACTTTCGTCCCTCCTTGTACGTGACCACGCGCAGCTCGCCGGGCTTGTAGACGACTTCGTCCCATCTGAAGCGATACTCGTATTTTTCCTTCTGTATACGGCCCTGCGACTTCCCGTTCACAAAAAGCTCGGCCTCGTCCGCCGCCGAGAAGACGTGGACGGGAGTGACTTCACCCACTCGTGCAGGCCAATTCCAATGCGGGATTATGTGTGCCATCTTGACGTCAGGACGCCAACGCGACTGGTACAGGTAGTAACGCTCTTTCTTAAACCCTGCCAGGTCAATGATGCCGGAATACGAGCTGCGAGCCGAGTAGTACGGCGTCGGCTCCCCAATATAATCGAACCCTGTCCAGACGAATTCACCAGCCACATACGGATTCTTGTCCTGCTGTGTCCATACCTTATCCGGTGGCGATCCGAATCCGGCCGTGTACAGCTCGTACGCGCTCACTTGTGCCAACGTTGAGTTGCCGCCCGACGTCTCGTTGACAGGCGCACCGGTGTTTGTGGCGTCCACCGGAAAGAAGAAAGTTCCTCGTGTGCTGAGAGTAGACGCCGTCTCGCTGCTGAGAATCATCTTGTCGGGGAACGCCTCGTGGAAATCAGGATACAATGGCTGCGTGCGGATGCCGGCGAGGTTGGAATAATTGGGAGTATCTCGAATACCCGAGCCTTGGTAATTTATACTCAAAATGTCCATGGAATGGCCAAAGGGCATGTCTGGCTTGGCGAAGTTCATCGAAGCAGTAGTAGGACGAGTAGGGTCCTCCTCCTGGACTATCTTGTGCAAGGACAGGGCCAACGCCGCCCCAGCCTCATCCGTGTGCTGTTCTCCCACTTCGTTGCCGAAGCTCCAAGCGATGATGGACGCATGGTTCCGGTCGCGACGGACAAAGGCCCGCAGATCTGGTTCGTGCCAGTCTGAAAAGATCAAGTGGAAATCAGAGGCCGTCTTGCTGAGCTCCCAGGAATCGAAGATCTCGTCTATGACCAGGAATCCCATTCTGTCTGTGAGTTCCAGCAGCTCAGGAGCGGGCGGGTTGTGCGACATGCGGATCGCGTTGACACCAAGTTGTCGCAGGATTTCCAGCTTTCGTTCGGCGGCGCGAACATTAAAAGCGGCTCCCAAGGCGCCCAAGTCGTGGTGCTCATTCACGCCTTGGATTCGGACAGACTCGCCATTTACCACGAGGCCCTTATTGGCATGGAATTCCACTGCACGGATGCCGAACTGTGTTTCGTAGGTGTCGATTGGCTCTCCGTCGGCATACAGTTTCGTCAGTGCCACGTACAAGTTGGGATTTTGTGTCGGTGGCGGTCCCCAGTATCGTGGGTTTTCCACTTTCACTGAAGCGTTGACTGATTGTTTTCCTGCTGCGGAGACATCTGCGGTAATCCTTGGGAACTCGACAACCTTTTTGCCCGCCCGCCCTGTGGCTGAGTCGAAGATGTGGACATTTGTCACAACTTCGATCTTTTGACTCTGCTTTCCGCTGTTTTCGATTTCAACAACCAGGTCAACAATTGCCGACTCGTCGGAGACCTCCCTCGATACAATGTAGGTTCCCCATTGAGCGACGTGAGTAGACTCAACCTTGGTGAGCCAAACACTTCGGTAGAGACCACCACCAGGATACCAGCGTGCTGAGTCTGTTGGGTTATCCAGCCGTATAGCCAGCTGGTTGTCGTCTCCTGGCTTGAGATAAGGGGTCAGGTTGAGACGAAACGAGTTGTATCCGTAAGGCCATCCTCCAACCAAGCGGCCATTGAGCCAAACCATTGCGTACGACATGGCGCCGTCGATGTCCAGATATATCGATTTACTCTTGTCGTCAGAAGATACCGTCAGCTTCCGGCGGTACCAGCCTACTCCGTGCACAGGGAGGCGACCCATCCCGCCACCAACAATCGGATCTTCCTCGGTGTAAAAAGGCCCTTGAACCGCCCAGTCATGCGGCAGCTTGATGGCCTCCCAGTCACTATCATCAAACGAATCTTGAGCAAAGATGATATCGCCACCAGGAGGGCTGTCACTCGGGCGTTGATGGCGGTCAGCCGGATCGCTGATAAAGTCGTTGCCCGAAGGAAGAATCCATGACTTGAGCACGGCTGCGTCCTCAAGACCGGTCAAGTCTGGACGATGGTCGTAGATGACGCCGTCGGGGTTTGACTCTGACCGCCAAAACTTCCAGTCCGAGTTGATATTGATGCGTTCGCGACCGGTTTGCCTTACATCTTGGCGGGGGTTGTTAACAGTTAGTGCGTCCGCGGGTTGAGGGCCGACGAGCAACAACAAGCCGAATTGGATCAGCCCGCAGGCCTTGTATGCCAGTTCTCGAAGACGAGGCATGCTGGAGAATGACTGTGTGGACAAAAGAGTGACCGCATGCTGTTTCCAGGCTTTTATATCCGATGGATCTTCATAGCCATGTCGCAACTGTCGTCATCGTCAGTCCAACGGATGATCTTTCCCAGTAAATGTCTCTCAATCCATCATCTCCCCATCTTTATATGAGGGGAAAGAGCAACAAGGGCAGTGGGGCTGGGGTGCTCTGAATGTGTTCATCTTAGCCAAAGCCAACAAGGATAAACGTCTTGGATCTGCACCCCTCGACCTCAAGTGCCGAACCCCGCGCGCGTCAATCCAAAAACAGACAGCGGAGGTGCAAGGACATCACATTAGGATTTCTCCACCGTATTTAGCCTAATTATTCTTTGATACGATTGGGACGCGTGTAGTCTGCGAGGGGGCTGGCATCAGTATGTGCCAGGGGTCTCAATTGCTGCGTGTCATATTTTCCAATCCTCTACTGCACCATTGTACTAAAGGTTAATCGGTTTTCTTACTGCCAAAAAATCAGGGAGAGATGTCCGGAGGGTGTTTATTGTGCTAAACAGGTGGTTGACTATTAGTTTGGTTAGGCAGCTTGCGTTTAGCCAACGACTCAGTCATTGATTACGCTCTTGTGATTAGACCAAAGATTTCTATTGCCAACCTTGTACCATGGTTCTCAACTGATGTGGCTACTTGGAGTTAGTCACAGGTCTGGGGGCAATTAATTCCTTACCGGTGGGCGACAAAGCGGTTTGCTTCTTCGACGTTTGAAGAAACAGGATCCTCCCAGATCTGAAGAAGGGCTACTAGGGAGACGGAAACAGGACCAAATTACTTATATAAGAAAGCAATGCCTAGATGTTCTTAAAGTAGAAAAGCTGCGATAAGAGGTACCACGTATATCTCGACTTTGTTCACCATATAACCATGTCCGCCTTCGTTTGGGACAATCTCCACTGGCCCAGAACTAGTTGGTGCAGAAGTTCCGGTGCTGGTGCCGGTGCCGGTGCCAGCAGCAGTGCCAAGAGCAGTGCCAGTAGCAGCTTCAGTAGCACTGCCGGTAGCAGCTCCAGTAGCACTGCCGGTAGCAGCTCCAGTAGCACTGCTGGTAGCAGCTCCAGTAGCACTGCCGGTAGCAGCTCTAGTAGCAGTGCCAGTAGCAGCTCTAGTAGCAGTGCCAGAAACAGTACCAGGAGCAGTAGCAATGCCAGTGCCAGTTTCGGATTCCAAGATAGAGCCAGAGCCAGAGGGCTCACCTTCGCCTGTTCCACTTGGGGCTCTGGTTTCTTGACCACCAGGAGCAGACTCTGCCCGAGTGGTCTCAGCCACGGGTTTTATACTCTTCGCCTCCGCTAACCTGATACCACGAACAGTGAGATCCACGGGCTGAGCGCCAGATTCCTGCATTATTTCAACCTTGGGGTTTTCTGAAGCCTCGGTTTTTTCACTCTCCACCTCTTTGAACTTGCCCACGGTGGTCTCAAGTTCTTTGTCGTAAACGGTTTTCTCGTCAAAGATCATCTGGAGACGGGAGCCTGTCATTTCCTGTCGCAAGAGCAACCCAAACTGTTGGCTCGGAGCGCCAATTTCTCCAACACTGATTGAAGCTATGAGCCTGACGAGTTCGCCCGGCGCGACATATAACGGTTTCACGACGTCAAGACTGAAAGATGCGTTGCTGTTTGGTGGAGCTCTTAGCAGACTGTTGCCCATGTTAGCTTATAGCAGATGTGAGGCCGCCGTTGGGAGGGTCTTACATTGCTCTCTCACCGTCGATGGTGATAAAACTTGCGTGTTGGCCTAGCGTGGCATCGCTGAGGTCTAATTCGATCGATTCCCCGGTTGGCCTAGAAGAAGGGCTAGTAAGTGTTCTGAATCCCGTGTCCCGGGGTCTTGTTGCCTCGAGGCTACCAGTGGGCTCATTGGCAGCCCTGGTTGGCTCCTGGGGAGTAATAGAAGTCCCAGGAGGACCTTCAGTAGTCTCGAGGGGTCCAATACGCGTAGGCTCAATAGGTGTGTTAGTGGGCACATTAGGTGTCGGTTCAATCGATGTCTGGATCAGCGGGGTTTGTGTTTCGGCCTGCTGGGTAGATGACTCGACTTTCTCAGTAGATATCAGCTGAACAGATGTTTCGGGAAGCGTTTCGATAGACGTAGGAGGAGCGTTGGACGTTGAAGCCTGAGATGTTGGAGGTTGAAATTCAGATGTAGATGCTGGAATTTCAGGAGCTTGCGATGTTGGAAGATTGGTTGTTGGAGGTTGAGATGGGAGAGCCTGCGATGAGGGAGCTTCAGATGTTGGGGGTTGAAGTTGAAATGTAGGAGCTCCAGACGTCGGAGCTTGGGATGTGGGAGCTGAAAGTTGAGATGTAAGAGCTTGAGATGTTGAAGCTTGGAATATGGTAGATTGAAGTTGAGATGCTGGAGCTTGGGATACGGTAACTTGAAGTTGAGATGTAGAAGTTTGAGGTGATGTAGGTGCTTGCGAGGTGGTAGCTAAAAGTCCAGATGTTGGAGTTGAAAGTCCAGATGTGGAAGCTGAAAGTCCAGATGTAGAAGCTGAAAGTTCAGATGTGGAAGCTGGAAGTCCAGATGTAGGAGCTGAAAGTTCAGATGTGGATGCTGGAAGTCCAGATGTAGGAGCTGAAAGTTCAGATGTGGAAGCTGAAAGTGCAAATGTAGAAGCTGAAAGTTGAGATATAAGGGATTGAGATGTAGGAGCTCCAGGTGTTAAAGCTTGGAATATGGTAGATTGAAGTTGAGATGTTGGAGCTTGGGATATGGTAACTGGAAGTTGAGATGTTGGAGCTTGGGATATGGTAACTGGAAGTTGAGATGTTGGAGCTTGGGATATGGTAACTGGAAGTTGAGATGTTGGAGCTTGGGATATGGTAACTTGAAGTTGAGTTGGAGGAGCTTGAGATATCGGGACTTCAATCGTGGACACCTCAGGCGTTTGGCCCCGGGCGCTTTCGAGTAAAAGGCCTATGATCAGGCCGTTTAACAGACGCATGGCAGCGGATTTCAATCTGTGCTGAGAATTCCACGAACAGACTGCACAGCTGAGGATGTCTCAGGAAGACATAAGCCTTGCCATCAATGAGTACACAGCTGAGCCGTCCTGTGTCATCTCATATAGCATGCTTTCACATGCTTATTGCCCGACTCGCGAGTGATAAACCTTGGAGTCATCAAGAAGAGGCTTTGAACATGCTGTGCTAAGCCATGCGATGCGACTGTGTTGGTTCAACGGCGGCCACTCGGCTTGATTGAGTTTGTCAAATGGCACAGAAGCAGGCTTGTCTCTCTCGAGACACTCTCGAGTAGAGCTTTGATTGGCTCGACTGTATCCTGATGGCGTACGCCACCGGAGGTTGTGGTTTGGCTAGTCTTCGGCCAAGCCAATCCACATCGCTGACGGACATTCACAGGGCCGTATATAATAATGGATGTTGTAACATGTAAAAACGCTAATAACTGACTTGTATTAAAATAGATCGCATTTGTAGTCGAGAACCAAACCATCCAACAGAGAGAAGAATACATAAGTCCAGACATTATCAATCAGCTCAATTAAAATAATTGGACCAGGCTCGATAACTTCTTCAATTTAAGAGGTCTAGAGCCGGGGACACCATCGCAAGTAAGACCAGCCTACACAGCTGAAACGCGTCACCTGCGGGGAACAGTATGAAGTAATCATCCGGAACTGTAGGGCATTCAAGCTATATAACGATACTAACTCAATGTGTGGAGGAGAGATGTGGTCCTTTGCGGCACCCCTCATAGGGTCTGCTTACATACTGAGACTTTGCCACACGTACCAAGTTAACATCATTAACACCTGCGACCTGTACTATTTGGACGGTCTATGGAGCCGGCCAGCTGATCACTTGAATAGAGCGTCTGGCCCCTCCGTGCCGTCATCTACAGAACCCAACGTCTATCTCAGTGTGTCCAGACTTGAGCGCTTGACACTTGGGAAGATAGAGCGGGTGCACAAGCAAGGAAAGATGATGATTCTCTGGCAGTGAGGCTACAGATGGATACGGAATCCAGAGAATATTGAATTCTGGTTCATGATCGCGCGTGCAAGAGACTTGAGACTGAGCTGCATCATCATGACCCTTAGGCCAGCCTCAGCCTGGGTCCTTCAGCCCTCGTGCGGCTCGCGGGCCAAGCCACAGCGGTTCTA
Organism: Neonectria sp. DH2; assembly: GCA_003934905.1. Classification (NCBI taxonomy): domain Eukaryota; kingdom Fungi; phylum Ascomycota; class Sordariomycetes; order Hypocreales; family Nectriaceae; genus Neonectria; species Neonectria sp. DH2. The sequence continues at coordinate 1,212,557 of RQWH01000010.1, read as the reverse complement.
ATTTTCAGCCCTGCTAGTCGCTTGGGAATGGGTTGGTTGGCATCATCCGTACTGTACTCTGGCCCGAGGGTGTAAGACGCCTCAATCTTGGCGCCAATCAGGGCCGTCTGAAAATGCGTGTATGCCGCCACTGTTGAGCTGATGACATGTTAACTGAACTCCCGCCCTGTGTTTTGCGAGGCATCTCCCCCGACGGTATCTTCCCCATCTCGCTGCCTTCGACTTCAACATGAATAGCCTACTACATTATGCGATAGTCCTCGGCTTGTGGACTGTACGTGGCTCATACGGACGAGTTCTCTCCGAGCCAATTCAACGACCACACATGGCGGACCGTGACCGACCACCTGCGCAAACTCATACGGTAGAGGTCCCTGAGCTTAGCTACATGGCAAAGCGTCAAGAAACCAGCTTATCAAACGCCGTCTTTACCGTCACCATAGCCACAGACGAAACATGCGGTTGGCTGTCCGGGTCTGCAGGGAGCCCGATTACTTGCGAGAACCATCAACCCTGCATGTGGGCTGGTGCTCTGGGGATAATCTGCGGCGTGCCTGACAACTCCAATAACTGGGAGGCTCACATTAGGTGTGTTGAGAGGGAGGTGGCATTGAACGCCAGCCTTTGCGGCGATACCTGCGAAAGCAACAGGTTCTATCTTCTCTGGTGAGCCGAATGTCTTCGCAGTGCTACGGGATATGTTGTTGACAGCCAGACGTGCACTCTAGCACCGACGAGTCGGCCGCTTATTGCCGAACGTATGCCTACCCAGAGGGAATCAAGGACTATAGATGCGCACCGACGCCCGTTGGCAGAGTTCAGAGCGTGTCCTTTACATACAATGGTCAGCATGATGCGGTGTTTATCACTTCAACCTACGCCGACAGCAACTCACACGTCTCGTCAACCGAACCGGTTTCTTCCACCGCACCAGTTTCTTCTACTGCACCGGTTTCTTCTACCGCACCACCTCCGCCTCCCCCTTCTCCTCCAACCCATGTTAATATCGGAGCCATTGTCGGTGGTGCGATTGGAGGTTGCGTGGTAGTGTCACTCGTGGCATTTGCTATCTTCTGGTTTGTTCGACGGCGTAAGACTCCCCCTGTTCAGCAAGTCACTCCGCCAATGCAGGTTGCTCCGATGGAACAGGATCCATCGACTGGGACAGGGCCGAATGCTGCAAAGGCGAGCCCAAGTTCTCCGGTGCAGTCCGAGTGGAGAGACTCGATGATGACTGTGCTGAGCTCGGGTAGCAATCCCGCCTCGCCGCAGTCTTGGATTAATCAATCAGTATCACCGGGTGGACAGAGTGTGGCGTCTCAAGGTGTACCACAGCCTGCAACGCATGAAATGAGCGGGGGTCATGTTCAACCTCGGGTCTATGAAATGGCTGGAGACCCTGCCCGTCCGCAGGTCTATGGAATGATGGGAGATCGTGCCCACCCGAGGGTCTATGAATTGACCGGAGACCAAGCCCATCCTCAGACCCAGTTTGTTGGACAACGGGGTTGGATTGGCTGTGAATAAAACGAGACAGTCTTTGTGTTTTGACGATAGAAATGGCCCATATTTTACATGCCGAGTGTATACACAGTTTCCCGCTCCTCGCTATAGAGCTACTAAGGCTGTCTTCTGCCCATAATCAGCCCTGTCCATAGTTCTAAGTATTAGTGGAGGTGGAAGGGGTGTTGTATACTCAGAGGACAGGCGGTTACGGCCATTTAAAGAGAACAGAAACAGAATAGGACCGGAACGGCGGCCAACCGGGAAAGAAGGTACTACACCGGAGCTTTCCCAGGGTCTGATCGAGGGCGGCGGGCAGTTGGGAACCAGAGAAGCTTCGGCTTCTTAGCTTGGCTAAGTGAAAGCGAGCGGGGTCCCAGATTTCTTTTTTAAAGCTATGGTCGTATGGAGCTTAGACTGCAACGAGTCGGCTCATGAGGGTATCGTGGGCCCCATCGCCACAGAATGATCCACAAACAGCTATCAAAAATGAAAATTTAAAAATTAAAGACATACAACAGCGAGGATTCCCCGGTCGTCACCGACCCGAGTACTAATTCGCCGCTTCTCAGCTTGACTAAGGGAGAGCGGACGGGATCCCGTATTTTCTGAGAGCTATGGTCGTATGTGCTGAGACTGTCTGACGATGCAGTACATGAGGGGGAATATTATTACAACCTGGAACAGCTCCAGAAGGTTCAGGTGAATGCCGATGCCGAGGTTGATGGCAAATTTGGAGGCTCTAACTAGAGGCAGTCATGAACGGTAACGACACATGGCAAGGTTGGCGGTGGATGCCTCGACACATTGTCCTGGAAGACGACGACACAGCTGACAGCCAACTAGCTTGATCTCTTCCACATCTCAATAGGGATAATTACACAAGTGGAGAACTGCTACAACTCAACGCTTCATCTGCGTTATCCTCGGCTCCAACAGCTCAAAGTCCTTGTACCGATAGTTCCACTTGAGACAAGCGAGTTATCACAGACAAGGGCTCAAATGACACTCATTATTATTAGTATAATTGTAACAGAACATTAAAATCTGCCGGAGAGCTTGACTCCTGGTTGCGACTTCTCTGTTGGCGAAAATTGGCATCGGAAAAGCTTTTCCTTCGTCATAATCTTTTGTTTGGCCTCAGACCCTAAAATATCGATAATTACAGATGCTCAATGGTAACCGTATATATCTACCTTGGCCATAAACGAACATTGACCTGCCTTCAGTTCGAGTTTTCTGACACGGTTCCAACTAAGAAGATGAACCAAATAGGGGACCGCCAGCGTATATCGAGGTTGCTGGTTGAGAGCTTCCTCCGGCAGTTGAGAATAATCCACCTGAACTTCCACTACTTGGAGCTGCAGTTGTCGGTGGAACGGGGAAAATCGAGGACCTAGACGACGTTTGGCGGCTTGAGTTCCCAAATAAGACTGAAGCATGAGACCCGAATGCCCCTTGGCCAGGCGATGCCGCTGAGCTGACAGAAGGGCCTGGCGATGTTCCGTTGGATGTCGAAGATTCTTTGCCTAAATGTAAGTGAGTATTTCTTCGGCCATTTAACAATAACTTACTCATCAATGAAAATGTTCCCACAGTTGACTGTCCGAACATGCCTGCTGAAGGGCGAGCTGTTTGACTAACATTAGTACCAGAACTGCCTCTGTAAGCCTCAGCATCGACACGGACCTGTAATGTGCCTAGGTTTGTGTTGATGACATTTTTCCTTTCCATGACGTAGAATTTCAATCTCTTCTTCGAGTTGCTTCCTTCGATTTTGGGTGTCCGCAGACTCGGCAGCCAGCTCTTCGAGTTCATTCTCAGACATGCCGTCTACTCTTGTTGGCGTCAAAATGTTCGAGACATCGCAAATAAGGCAGCTTTCGATGGCAAGATTAATGACGTTCTCAGTAAAGGTTCGTCGAGACATCTAAAAGAGTTAGCAAATAGATAGCAGCCCAAGAGGCACAAAAGCCACTGTACCTCATAATAAGACTGCATCATGTCAATGACCTTGTCGGTACCAAACTCTCCATCGTCCAAATCCCTGGCACTGGAAATGGCCAGGTTGATCACGTTGCGATTCAGCTTCTGCTTCGACTTCTCGTCAAACATGTCAGGATAATTCCTTTCCAGGTCGTCAACGAGCCGATTGGCGAAGCGATCTTGGATTTTTTGGGAGGCGATGCGATGGAAATCAGAGTCCAAAGGGAAGGCGTAGCCCTTGACATATGGACGAAGCAATTCTTCCAGCTTCTCGTGCAGAACTTTCTCCTTTCTGTCGAAGAATTTGTCGACGCAGTTGCGCAGAACGACCTCGGTCGCGATATTGCTTTCTGGTGGTCCCATGATATGGGTGAACACTTCATCAACAAAGGCTTTTGTGATGACGGTGATTTGGCTGACATGATACTCAGCAATCCTCATCCATGGCCCGGCCTGCTTCTGGAAGAGTTGAATCGCCAGGTCTTTGTTTGGCAGTCCAGGCAGCTCTCGACCCTGATTGTAAGACGCTTGCATTTGGAGCTCCTTTCTCAACTCCTCGGCGCTGATGCGAGTTGGGGACGGGAAATGATAAGGATACCTTTGAAGGAAACTTTGGAGATGGGGTGGCGGTGGAGTGTCGAAGAAATCATTGAAGGCCCTTCGTGTCGGAGTCGAAGTAATAACTCTCGCCGATCCCTTGGTCGTCAAAACGTAGTCGAAAGCTCTGTTCAAATTCCGGAGCTGGGCACGCAACTTGCGGTCCTGGTTGTCCATGTCTCCGAAAAACGCATCATTGTAGCGTCCGTCGATGCCATCTCGGGCGAGGCGTTGGAAGTCGCTGGCGATTGCGAGCAGAAACGATCTCTTCTCGCTCAGGCTCTTCCTGGGTTTCCCCAGCCGATCAAGCTCTCCCTGACGCTCTCTGAGCTTTTTCTCAATGTCGTCTATGACACCAGGGAGCGAGTTTCTGATATGATGAAAGAGCACCGTGCTCAGCTTTTTGCGGAGACTGGCGACGCCACGGTCCTCCTCAACCAGGTCTTTCCATGCTCCTGAACTGAAAAATTGTTTCTCAATATCGTCTCTCTCGTCCAGGTCGGCTTCATCCTCTGCTCTGTTGCGCAAGACGTGCCACCCAAGCTTCAGCTTATGTGCAGCTTCCTCGTTTTTAGCGACCTGGATGTACTTTCGCTCCTCTGAAAGCCCAGGCCGTATAAGATCCGGCTTAGTGATAACACCAATGGTTCTCTCCCTGGATGGGTCGTGCTCTTTGATTTTGTGGAGAGTGACCTGACTTGCGAGCTGTTTGTTGGCAGTGATGACTGCTAGGATGATGCTGTTCTTTTGCTTCATGTAGCTGTCGACAATTTCATTCACAACCCCCATCCCTTTCAACGACTGGCTTTCGGTTTCGGTGTGAAAGAGACCCGGCAGATCAACGAGCGTCAATGGGTACATGTTGGGTCCTTCGATCTCCAACCGCAAGATATCCTTGAAGAAGTCCCGGCCTGCAACATCAATGCCCATGCACTCTTTGGCCTCCTTGATGATGTCAGGCAAATCGCTCTCGGTGAAGCCGGTCCTCTCAAACGACTTTGTGGGCTTCGAACTGTCGGCGAATTTAACGCTGACATCCACACGAGTCTCCGTTGCGTGGCGCAGGACGAGCTCGGTAGCAAATCGAGTGCAAACACCGTCGTCGACCGGGAACCGTACGCGTGAGATGGCTTCAAGGACAGATGATTTCCCAGATGACTGTTCACCCACAACGATGAACTGAGGAAGATCGACGATTTTTCCCACGCCGCGGGCACTCAGGCCGTCAATGGTGTCGTGTAGGGTACGAGTATCCTTTGTGTTGAGTTCGTCCATCGCCGTACCGATAGTGACGTCCATGGTGAATAGTATGGTGTTGGTGAATTCAGGAAATGTCTTGTTGCATGTATACAGACGTCTCAGGATCAGCTTTTCAACGTATCTATGCATGCTCATCAGGTTGTACCACCATGGTAGTGAGTCTATGGAATAGGGGGTTGCATGCTCGCCCCCAGTGGGTCTGTGTTGGTTGTGTTGGTTGCACCCCTGTTACAACTGCATGAGACCTTCCACCTTGGGTGAGCTTGGTTAGGCTTATCCGCTTCACGACATCTACTATTGGCTAGTCTAAGGAGAACCCAGGCTCAGCTGAAGTTGCGAAGGATTGCATAACCAACACACCGTTGCAGTCTTCGGAGGGGTTGCCGTATTCGGATTCAAATGATGAGTGGCACGGACAGTGTAGCTATCTCGCGGGTCTAAGTTGGAACACTCAGAAATTACCTGTCTCCATAAGTGCATTTCAGCTTCCAAAGGAAGAGTAGCTTAATCCCCGCTGCGTCTTGAGATTGTGGTCTGATTTGTTGAAGAACATTTATGTCTACCGTATGTTCCGATCATCCCTTCCCTAAAAGTGCAAACGAGATCTTGATTGAAGAGACATCTGCTGAACCAGCGAGCTTAGGAGCCCCATGAAACAAAGTTATTTCCACATCATTGCAAGGGTCCCTCTCAGCGATCGGCTATTTGCTAATAATGAACATAGTAAGCAATTCACCATTCTCTATACTAAGTCAATCCGTTACTGGGTTTCTTTCTTTGTAGTATTAGGCAAGGATCAACGTGGTACTCACTTCTGCTTCGTTCTGTGCAGCCTTGATTGCGCCTTGCCTCCTATCTCCCCCTTTGTTCAAGTGTTCTCTAGCCTGATGGACGATTTCCCAATTTGAACAGCCTCAAATGATGCCCAACCAGCTTACTGTACTTCTTATTTGCCTTGCTCATCTGGTCACGTATCAACTTGCTTCTTTAAGCAGGACTCGCAGCATACTAGCTATCCTCTGAGTCGCGTCTCCTGAATGTTGTGGTTGGAATTCTCTTCTAGTAGATTGTGCAAGCTAGCGAAGCCAGCTCAATTAACGCTCTCCTTCTTGACTCCGACATGGGTGTCCAGTCAATTACCATTGGCCGAAATGTGCTGAAAGAAGTACCCCTTCCACCACAAAATGCTCTGCTGGCTTCAATGCGGCTATTTTTTGTCTCAATGTCGCTGCAACAATCGAGGATACAGTCTAAGCCGTAGGCCAGTTTGTTCCAAGCATCAACAGCAATGCACGAGACGGAAGCGAAGCAAATTAGAGACAAGGCTGCGCAAAAACGACAACAATGTTTCTGTGAGTCGAGTCCTATTTTCATGTCAGTTAGTATCTTGACAAAGCGGCCTCATTTCTGAGGCTTTAGACGTAAGTTGTGCGTAAACTTTTCCCTAAAGACAGTAATTAGACATGCAAGTAGGTAGCTAAAAATAAAAGAGAAGACGAAAGTGCCACTGTTACGTATCGTTGTGGCACTATAGGGTAGGTAATTACACCTGTCCACTCTTCACTAAAGTGTGTTTGCGGCGGTGAGCTAGACATCCGCCACCAGGTTTACAGGAAAGGGCCAAAACGGGACGAGCATTGGGTGAAAGTTATTGTTAGGATCTTCATATAGATCATCTACAAAATGGGAATTTGTCAATTCCATAGTAGCCGGGGAAACCGTTTAAAAGGGACGATAGAAGAAGCACGAATGTTCCTGCTGCCACAATCTAGAGTGGAGGCTCATGGTGTTCTACCATATCATGTTCATCTCAGCCCGTCCTTGAGCCAGTTAAGATCATGTCGCCAGAGAGGTGGCGCAGAGAATGATCGATGGTAGAACAAGTTCAGCCTCAGGCTTCAGTGGACCTTCGCTGAAATTTTCACCGGTCACGTGGATGGTCACGGATACAGCTAGCGTCATTCTGGCTCAATCCTCCATAAAAGAAACTTCTCCCGCGCTGCGAAAAAAAAAGTTCTCTTCTTCTCCCTACATCAGTTAGGGTTAATACTTCACCATGTGTTTTATTAATTCAACGGCGGCTCCGCTTTGCGGCTTGCTGAGGGTTATCCCGATCTCTTTGGATCTCCTTCCGTTCCCGGCCACCCAGATTGAAGAGACTGCTCTCCTACCAGCCGCTAACAACCTTCGGGGTTTTCGACTGTGGGGTAGTCTCGACATTTCTTTTGTTGGAACCTTTGTTTTTAGTATCTAGATATCTTGTGTGTTGTAAAACTGCCTGAGTCAAGCTGGCTAGCTGCTTGGACCCTTGCTCTGATTAAACGGGAGTGCATTGTCTGAAAACTCTGCATCCTGGATCTCAAAGCCGATCCTGCTTGATATAGCAATCTTCTTCGCCTTGGCGATGACAGACCCTTCAGAGATCCTCCTTTGTCTTCTCGTCTGTAACCTGAGCTTCTGGACGGAAGTCCTTGAACTTGCGCGCCGGGATGGCCTTCATGAACATCTCGTCCAGCTCTTCATACGTCCGGCCAGCCGTCTCAGGAAGCTCAAACCACAAGTACACCAAGCTCAAAACGCTGCATCCACCAAATACAAAAGCTACCTTCGCTCCGAGGTTAGCCTTATCAGGGTTGAACAGATACGGAAGCACAAAGCTCCACATCATGTTGAGTCCGTTGACAACGGCCAACCCGATGCCCACTGTTTTGGCCCGAAGTCGTGACGTTGAGACTTCGGCAAGGACGGTGAATACAACGGCACCAATCGAGAGGTTGTACATCCAGCAGTACAAAAGGATGAACGCCACTGTCGCTTCAACTGCTTTCGTGTTGGTAGTCGCCGTGGCACATCCTCCCATGGCAAGCAAGATGACCGTCAGGGCGAGAAGTCCGTAAAACGTCAGGTTACGTCGGCCGACTCGGTCGACAAAGTACCATGACATGATGCTGCCAACCATCGAGACGACCTGTTGCACGATCTGAAGCGTAAAACTCTTCTGGGCGCTGTAGCCTGCAAGCTGCATGTAGTAGGTAGAGTAGCTCGCCGCAAACGTGATTCCGGAAAAGGCTTGCATGCACTTGGGTGCAATGCTGATACAAGTACGGCGTAGATTGGTTGCCCGGAAACACTCAAGATAGGTGACACCTTCAGTCTCGGCTCGGACCTTTTCGAGTGTCTGCTTGATAAGAGAGAGTCTCTTATAGCCGTCTTCGCCGCGATACCCTAGCAGCTCGAGACTTCGAAGCGCAGCGCTGTCGCGGTCCTTGGACACAAGCCACCAAGGAGACTCGGGCATGAAGAAGATGAAGGGCGTGACGACGAAGGCGAATCCGAACTGCGCACAGAACACGGCTCGATATGCCCAGCGGGTCTGGAGAGTGCCGGTGTTTTTCACGATCAACGCTGAGACAAGGGGTCCCAGCGTGTATGAGAAGCCTACCAAGCATGTGGCTACTCCTCGGAATGCTAACGGCGCAATCTGTCATCAGGTCAGCAAAGGTCAATCATGATGGTGAAGGTGGACGAACCTCTCCAATGTAGCTCACGCAAACAGTCGCAATGCAGCCAGTGGCGAACCCATTGAGGAATTTGCCTCCAAAAAAGAGCTCATTTGTCGTTGCAACAAACTCTATTGCAATGGCAGCGTAGCTCACCACAAGTGCCGCTTGGAGCATAAGTTTTCGCCCAAACTTGTCAGCAAGATATCCACCACCAAGACATCCAAAGATGGCACTATTCCTTGTCAGTCCGAGCCACCACATAATACCACTGCAATAGGTGATGCACTTACGAGGCCATGGGCGCACCGCTAAAGGCCGACTGCCAGTTTGCGTGCAACACGTAGGTGCCATCATGCAGATACCCGAAATCCTCTCGGAAGCGTGGAATTCCAAGAATATTGCCGGATGCTTGGTTCTCGAAGCTCACCAGCAAGACATACCACACGGCAAAGATGATCCAGGCACACGCTCTCGGATAGCGGCGCAAGGACTCGAGCTTTCCCATATCATGCTCTTGTTGGTTGCCGAGGCGGGCGAGGTGATCGTCTACTCCCATCGTCTCGACCCGTTCATCCGCAGTATCTCGAGGAGGATTCATGTTTTCTCAAGAGGATGATGACAAGGTCAGAAGAGTGAGTCGCAATTGATGAAGAAGATGTGTGAGATGTCTCGAACAGCTGCGGAACCTACCTCATCTTTAAATGCTGTGAGCTTTTAGTTGACTTCAAACTTGACCTGGGGAATAACGCGGGGTGCTCCAATCACAGGCTTCGATATTTGCCCCGGAGCTTAGAATTGCCTATCTGGGCGTCGTTCGTGGTAGCCTCTGATCAGCAACACTAACCCCAGCCATCCCCAACATTAAGCAGGGAATAAGACGGATCGTCTCTCATGTTACTGTACTGGGCCGTTTGCCAAGTGAAGTCTTACGATCACAGTACTCACGCGGGATTTTTACTGCTCCATCGCTTGCGCAGGAACAAGGGAGGATTTGCGTGAGGGTCGAGTTTCCCTTCTAGGTAGTGGTACGTACATTGTGCCTTGTTGCTGGTGAGATCCATCTCGAAGCGTTGATTAAATGGCAGCACTATGGTATATTCGACCTCTATCAATTCAGCTACACCAAGGTGACGGCGTGCATTGGAGTTGGGTGATTCTTTTACATCGTAATTCCAGTATCAATGTGTCGCACACCAGGCGCCGACATTTATCCCCGATTGAATACAGCGCTTCACCCTCTCCTCTATCACTTGCTTGTTCCATGAGCCATTTTTTCACGTCCATAATCACTAATAACGAGTCCAACCTTACTTTAGAAGCGTTGAGATATTCCCAATCGGCAGGAGACGGCTCGAGTCATGTTTGACGAAGATTCGGCCCTCCAGCCGAGGAGCAAAAGCGTAGACTACATCCTGGGTAGCAATCCTGACACAAAAGAGTGGGCTGCATGGTTAGACTTCCTTAAGTAGTTATGCGTGTCTTCATGAGTCGGATGTGGAAATCTTGATGGGGCTGCGGTGAATCTCAATGAGGAAATATTAAGCATCCCGGCCGAGTTCCATGTTGCAAAATGTTAAGTACGCCTTTCTGCTGCTGAAGCGGTCTGATTCTTAAGAACCACCCTGTTCTGTCATCTAAACAGATAATTCCTTACCATTAACGCCAAGCATGTCACCAACACACACCCCAGCTTCGAAGTTGCAGCAGTTCTCAAACAAGCCACGGGTTTTTGTCCTCTCAGACATATCAAACGAGCCAGATGATGCCGAGTCTCTGGTTCGTTATCTAACTTATGCGAACCAATTTGTTACCGAGGGCCTTGTGCCAACAACTTCGGTATGGCTTCGAGACAAAACATGTCCGGAGGAAATGCACAGAATCGTGGACGGATACGCAGCCGCCGTGGGCAACTTGAATGCACACGCACATCCACTGTACCAATACCCTCCAGCAGACCACATTCGAAGTCTGATTCGGCCCGGTGCTCCAGTAAGTCCACACTCCGCCAGCGGAGGCAGACAGTCCTAACATTGTTCACTTAGGTATATGGCATGGAAGCGGTTGGCGACGACACTGCGCTCAGTGAGGGCGGCAAGCTACTTCAAGAAAGGATTGAAGCATCTAAACTCCTATCTGAGCCGCTTTGGATCTTATGCTGGGGGGGTACCAACGTGCTGGCACAAGTTCTCTACAAGATTCGACGAGAATACGATGCCACCACGGCAGCTGCACTGCGATCAAAGATAAGAGTATACGCCATCTCCGATCAGGACGATACTTCAGCATGGATCAGAAGAGAATTTCCAGAGATATTCTACATATCATCGATTCATGCCTGGAATCAATATGGACTAGCCACGTGGGCCGGCATATCAGGGGAGACACATTACGGCTTCGACCAAGGCGGACCGGATGGCACAAAAATCAGCAAGGCCTGGGTGAAAGACAACATCCAAACTGGGCCTTTGGGGGCCACCTACCCGGATCCCGAGTTTGTCTTCGAAGGTGACACGCCGACCTTCCTTTACCTGATTCAAAACGGGCTTGGGTCTCGAGAACACCCGCATTATGGGTCCTGGGGCGGGCGGTACGCCATGACGGATCCAAGTGACCAAGTAAACCATTACGGCGACTCCGCCGATAGAGTCAAGGGCTTGGACGGTAGGATATACAAGTCGAACCAAGCAACCATCTGGCGCTGGAGAGACTCGTTTCAAAATGACTTTGCTGCCAGGATCCAGTGGTCCATGACCGATGACTTTTCCAAGGTCAATCATCACCCAGTCGTGGCATTGGGTCAAGACTACAGCCCAGAACCCCTTGAGATGGAAGTTCGTGCAGGGAATTCGATCATACTAGATGCTTCGCGGTCTTATGACCCCGACGGAGACGAGTTGACGTTTCGTTGGTTTCAATACGAGGAACCAAGCATTGACGTCTGGAGTGCACACAAGTGGGCTGCCAAGGTTGAGATCAAGGGTCTGAACAGCGAGCAGTCCAAGGTCGAGATTCAAACTCCACCAGCGGATGTATCGTGTGTCGAATTCAGGACGTGGAAACCCCTCGACCGGGGACAGGTTCTGCATGTAGTGTTGGAAGTTAAGGATAGCGGTACCCCAGAACTAACGACCTACCGCCGGATATTGATCCAGGCGATTCGGGGATAAAGGTTTCGTTTTTGATGTTTATCATTAGGAGGGCAATCTTGGAGGATAGAATGTTGTTACATTGCCTTGGACAACTCCTTGACCAGCAACATTTGGTGGTACTGCACAGGCTAAGACCCTGGAGCAACGGGAACTGTTTTTCCCTTTCAACTGCGAGCAGTCCTCTTGGGCTACTTCGGTTCCTCTTTTCATAACACAACGGCGATGGCCTCTTTCTTAAGGGAGTCAGAAATTGACTGAAGGACAAGATACACAGGGCGTTGGTTTTGCTGGAGTAAGATCTGGCTCGCGTTCTGGGTCATAGCTGCACGGCCGTCAAGTGCTAGCGGCTTACCATACTGCTGAGCGATACACAATTGAGACGTCATATTGCCGCCTTCTCTACTACAACCAACCTCACGACTCATTCCATCAAGGGAATTATAAATGATGTGATAAAGGCCATTCAGAAAATAAGGCAATGCAAGGAGCTGAAGGTTTAGGCGGGAGCTAAACGACAAAATAAGATAGCCACTATCTCGGTATCCGTCATATTAGCGTG